>VXAY01000115.1:339-316706 GCA_013399855.1 Oxyruncus cristatus
GCTCACCTGTGCAGCCCCGCCCCGCTCACCTGTGCGGCCTCGCCCCCCGTGCCCCCGCCCCGGCCCCGCCCCGGCCCGGGCCGCGGCCGCTCCTCCCAGGGGGTGGGACCTGCGTTCGGCGGCTGCTCTCGGCGCTGGGCGGAGCCCGGGGGCTGAGGCGAGGGCGGGGTTGGGGGTGGGAGGTCGTGTCCGAGTTCTGCCGCCGCCCACTGGGGTGCCGTCTCTGTTCCAGCGGCCGGGATGGAGGTCCCGGGGCCGGAGGACCGAGGCCGGGCTGGTACCGGGACCGCAGCGGACGGGAGGAGCCGCTCCGGGGCGGGCGCTGGGGCCGAGTCCGGCGCCGCCTCTCCTGCTCCGACTGCGGCCGGCGCGGGGCTGGGGGCTTCGGGCACGGTGCCGCTCTTGCCGCGGGGACCCGGGGCTGTGCCGGTGCCGGTGCAGCCTCCAGGATCCCGTGCTGAGCCCGATGAGCAGAGCTGGGCTCTGCCAGTGCCCCCAGACGCGGGACTTAGGCTCTGCTCTGAGCCCTACAGCCGCCCCCGGAGCCCGGTTTGAGTCCCAAATCACGGGACAGGGGCTCTGACTCCAGCCCCAAACGCGGCACTGAGGTGCGGTTTCTGAGCTCTCGACGGGGCCGGGTGAGCCAGAGCTCGGGCTGTGCCAAATGCAGGACTTAGAGCTGAGAAACAGAGACTCACTGGCCAAATGAGCCTGATTTGAGCACCAAAACAGGGAATTTGGGCTTTACTTCACGCCCCCCAAAACGCAGAACTTTCTCTCATTTTGAATCCAAATGTCTGAGTGACCCTGGTTTCAAGCCCCCCAAACACCTGCCAGTTAATCTCCGTTTCTGCAGTTGTGCAAATAAGCCCGGTTTTGAGCACCCAAATTCAGCATTTGGTCTTCATTTCTGAGCCCAAACACACAAGACGTGGTCTCTCCTCAGGCCACCAAAAATGCAGGAATGCACTGCTTCTCAGCCCGAAATACTGGCCACATAAGCCTGATTTCAAGGCCCAGATGCTGTACAAGACTCAGTCTCTGCCTTAAACCACCAAAATGCAGCACTTGGTCTCTGCCTTAAGCCCTGAAAACACAGGACTTAGTCGCTATTTCTGTGCCCCAGAACTGGCCCTATGAGTCTAGTTTCAGGAGTCCACGATGCAGGATTTAGTCTGTTTTTAAGCTCTGAGCCTGAATTTTGAGCACCCGAAACACAGCACTTGGTCTCTCTTTTGACCAAATGAGTCTGGTTCTGAGCCCCCAAACGCAGCGCTGGATCTCTGAGCCCCCAAAACTGAGCCGGTGTGGTGGTCGAACCCCAGCCGGCAGCTCCGCACCAGCAGCCGCTCGCTCATCCCCAAACCATGCAGTGGGATGGGGAGAGAAACGGGAAACAAAAACACAGCCCTCGGGATGAGATTAGAACAGTTTAATAATAGACACCGCGACAAATATAACAATGTAATATTAACGACAACACATAATACTGCCGGCAGTGACAGTGACACCGACCGCTGCCCCAGCCCCGCGGTCCGCAGCCCCCCGCCCCGCCCTCGCCCCGCCTCGCCCGGCCCCGGCAGAGCCGTGAGACCGCAGAGAGCCCCCAGCCCCAAAGCCAGGGACAGGCACGTCCCGCACAGCAATCAGGTCCCCGGCATCAGTCACAAGGGACACACATCCCTATGGATCCATCCCAACCGCGGTGACGTCTGTGTGGCCCCAGCGGGGCAAACGATGGCCACCCAGCTGGGCCCCACGTGCCCCCGGTTCCGCAGCTCCTCGGCGCGATGCCAGGGGGTCCTGGAGGACAATGCGGGTGCTCCCGCAGCTGTCGGGGCACACACACAGCCCCGAGCCAGGCCCAAACTCTCTGCCCTGGGCCGTCACCACAGCCAGGCTCCTCACAGGGCCACAGGTGGCAGATACAGCCCCAGAACAGGGCTAGGGGGGTTTCAGCAGCACCCGAGGCATTCCCTGCCCCACAACTACCCAACAGCTCGACCATTCCATCCCAACCCCTTTCATTTTCATCTCCATCTCCACCCCCAGCCCAGCCCAGCCCAGCCCAGCCCAGGTATGGGTCCTTTCCCATCAGCCAGAGTGGCCCCAGCTGCAGGGTTGCCCCAGGTGCTGCCGGGCAGGGTCTGGGGAAATAGGCTGCTGCCCCCATGGGGGCATGGATGTGAGTGGCAGAGCATGGCTGTGATGGGATGGCACGGTGTGCCTTAAAAACACCTCTGCCTTCGCCCCAGGGGATCTGGTCTAAAGGGGAACATCTGGTCTCCAGGGGAGCGTACAAGGAGCTGGGCAGATTTGGGGGCTGGAGCTCAGGGCTGTGGTTGGGCTTCCATTCCTCCAGATGTACTCATCAAACTGTCCCCAGGCACATGGTTAAACTCCTCAGAGCCAATTTGGCATCTAAATGATTAGGAATTCTAACAGAGCTGACACAGAGGCGCACCTGGAATGGCATCCCCAGCCTGGGACCCACTTCAGTCCTTCCCTGGCTGTTTTCCAAGGAATATGCTGCTATTTCTCACATACCCACAGCTGCCCATTTTTAGGGAATGAAAATCAGTAGGAGGGACTTCCTGAAAATCAGAGACAATTAAGGAAAACATGGAAGGCTTACTGAATTTCTTTAGCTGCTGTAAGGAGATTTGCTGCACTACCAGCAATGGAGGAAAACTACAGCTCTTCCATTTAGGGACTGTCCAGAGCACCAGGAGAAACTTGGCTTCTTTTCTGCATAGGGATAAGTTTGTTTTAATACCTTTGTGCCCATCTTCAAGTGAATGTGTGGAATGGTGGGGCAAGCAGCTACAAATAATCCTTCCCACGTGCACAGGCGACGTGTGTCCCACTGAGTTTGGATCAAGTCCTGTGGAGCTACTGGGGGGGTCAGTGTAGTCACCAGCCCCTTGCAGAGCCACCTTACATGTGCTGTTGCCACAGGAAATATCATTGTCAGTGACTCATTTATTTGTCTTCATAATTAAAATAACAATAATACTCTGACATAGTTCATTTGTAGGAAACATTATCAAACATTACCACACCCCAAAATCCCTATGTGGCTGAAAATGTGCACATGTATTCTATGGGAAAACTCCTGATAACATGCATGTGTATCTTTTCAACTCTTAAAGGAGATAAAACAGCCAGCACTCTCTGGTGTTAACTGCCAATATTTAGTGGAGGGGATAACTCCCATTCCTTTTCCCCTATGAAATGCTGCCCTCAATCTCAATTTGAACTGTTAGTGTACGCTCCAAAGCAGGACGAAAGCAGGACTCCTGAGGGTGATGGATGACTGGTTTTTCAGGTCTGGATGTCCAAAACCCATGGCACTTGCACAGAAAAATCTGGCTTTCCACTTGTTGAGCACTTTTTATTTTCCTTTTAAGTTATTTTAAGCATATAATCTTTCAATCTAAATATCACAATGACATAAGGATGTGCTTTGCCTGTTTGCTTTGTGCTGTTATATTGAATGTGTTTAGAATGACCTTCTACCTCCATTAAATTACATATGATCTGGTTTCTCAGCAGGGCCATTTATGATCATTTGTCTTGGATTTTTATGTATTGCTTTTCATTGTCCATCTCAGAAATTTTCGTGTTTGCACTGAATAAAAAGTGACAAGAAGTGATGGAGTATGTTGTTAGAAACACTCTGGAGGTTCCCGATTCCAGAAATGTTAGTTTATGATCCACAGGCCCTCCTGGGATGGATAAGTGCATTACAGGGGGGTCAGTCCCACCCTGGGGGACACTTACGGGGCACTCAGGGACATGGGTTAGTGGTGGCCTTGGCAGTGCTGGGGAATGGCTGGATTTGATGATCTTAGAGAGCTTTTCCAACCTTAGTGATTCCGTGATTTTTTTTCTCTGTTTCATAGATCAAAATGCACAGTGTAAATATGAATTGAGTTTTGCTTGTAAATACAAAACCCTGGAGCCACATCCATGAAAGGCTTCAAACATGCAGAAAGTACCGATATTGATACTTGTGTTCTATGTGATAACTGACAAATCCATCGGTGCAGAATTAAAAATGACCAGGTAAACACACCAGGCAGTCTGAACACAGTCTGAGAATATTCTCCACCACTACAGTCGGTAGGAAGAGAAAAACCCAACCTAACAGTCTTTGCAGACGCTTTGATGATTCCATGATTAAGTAATCCTTGTTATGCTTTCCATTGCTCTTCAGTGGGATCACGCAAGGCCAAAGCACACCCCCAGCCAAAAGGTAAAAGGATTAAATAAATCAGTGCAGAGTCGCTTTTTCTGCTTCAGGACAGCGTTTGTAATAAACTGAATCAATACAGGTTTTCATAATTCCGGGAGCTGTTGGCTGTAGGGTGTGTGAGAGCTCCAATTTCTGTGTTAATTTAGTTGTCTTCAGAGGTTAGAAAGACTGAAGGAATAACTGTTTCAAGATTACTGCGTCTATCCCATTTCTGGCAAAGGCTGCTAGGGTTGAGGGTTTTTTAAAAAAATCTTAATAACTTCATTTGTAACAAATGATGCAGCAGAAAACATCTTTCTCCTACAGGTTTATCGGGTTTTTAAGCCATTGAGTCTGATATTTCATTTTCTTCTCTGCCCCTACCACAAATGGGAGGCCAAACAGAGAATTTGTTTTCTTCAAGGTTCTTTGGGAACACCCTAACACAGCATAGATAAATCCAAAAGTAAGTCTGAGGCTCAGCTAATTCTTCAAGGATGGATGAAAACGCACGAGTGTCATTTGCTTCCTGCTGTTCTACCGTAAGATTTCTTTTATTATTTTTATCTCCTGTAAAAGTAAAATTGAGTATGTCCAGAAAACAAACACAGTATGGCAGAAGAAAAACTCAAAAGGTTGTGAAGTGAAACAAAATCTGGAATGCTGGTTGCTCAGTTACATGCATCTAACATAAACAGGAATGGCAGTTTACTGCCTTCTTTATGCAACATTAGGGAGGAAAATCTATTCTCTGGTGCTTGAAATGCAAATGTTTCAAATGTACATCTGGGCGTATTAATCATTACTAAGGTCAGTTCTTTTCTTTGTGGCAGGATGAATGCGCAGTCAACATTTGGTTTATTTCTGAAGCAGCGAGATGCAGTTATTAAGAAATGTCTCTTCCTAGTCAAGGCCAAAATGTTCTCAGTTTGCCATTGAAAATTTTGATTCAGCACAGAAATGCAGTTAAATCAAAGTTTCAGTGGTGTCCAACCACATCTAGGAGATCGGTGCACACGCTTTGTTTTACAAGAAAAGGGAGAGGGCATTTGCATCTCAGCTGTAAGAGGCCCTGGGGTGGCTCTTTTATTGCCACTGTCATCTCAGGAGACAGAACTGATCTGAGCAGGTTTAATGCTGACAATATGAATATCCCACTGTATGTAGACATAAAATATTTTCCCTTTAGAGCAATCTGGCCCTTTACCAACCCCCCAATGGTGGTGAAAATAAACTGCAGTGCAAACTATGCTAAAAAAAAATCAAAGGGTGAGAGTAAAATTCATATCTGCAGAATTTTTAATTTGTGCTTGTGGCCATCTGGCATTGCTCTCCCTCAGGACAGTGACCTTCCTCTCCTCTCTCTTGGTACTTCACTCACCTCTTTGGTTGCTATACTGGCACAGAAATGCTGCCTTCTAGTTTTTAACTTTATTTTTTTTCATCTGTATTTCTCTCTCTATGGAAGTGCATTGGAATAGGAATTTCCATAACAGCAGCTCTGCTAATAGAAACATAATCCAGTCTCACTTACTAAACTCTCAGTGTGGGTGAGTACCTTCAGCTCCAAGGAAGTGGGAAGAGCAAGGATTTGGTCCATCACGAAGCCTGGAGTTATCAGTCCCTGTGACAAGAAAATATTAGACAGTTGCTATTGTCTGCCCTAAGCATGAAGATTCAGGTTGTGAAGCCAACGTCCTGTGATAATTATATTTAGAATTGTAATGTAATTATGCTTTGATAGTGCAAAGTTGGCAGAGACTTTCGCTATTCCAGTGAGGCTGGTGAAGTTTGTTAGGGGGTTTTATATCAACCTAATGAGTCTGAGCATGATCAAGAATTAAAAAGAGAATTTTACAGAAATATTTTCAGAAGTATTGCTCCAGACACTGGGGTAAAAAGCTTCTTTTAGGGGACCAGGAGACTGAAGATTTTTCCGTTGGATTCGTCTCAGAAAGTGTAGGCCTTGTAGTTCAGCGTTTGAAGGGACTGATACGATATATTGATATACCATGGAATGAGAGAAAAACAGAGAGGTAAAAGGTGTATCTCGTATCCCTGAAAATATTCTAAAGGAAAAAATCCATGGGCACCAAACAATTAAATTGATAAGACACTGGTTACTACCCCTGGAGTTCAGTTCTACAGTTAATTGGAGTGCTAATTGAATTTATTTTGGTAGTGGTGTGCAATCTTCATTAGAGGATACTCCACATTCCAAAGCTGTTACCTATAATCGGCCACCAGTGACAAAATGTGCAAAACCAAGGTCCAGCACATGGCTAATATGGAAAAGGAATCACCGCTGGCCAAGGGAGACAGAAGCTGCTTATCAGTCAAGCCGTGCGTGTAGTGTTGCCTCTGTGGATAAATTAATAGCCTTGTATTACAGATTATTGGGCATTTTTCCTTTTGGATGAGTGACATTGCAGTATTCTGGTTTAAATGGTATAATCTGTTCATCAATAGGTGATAACAGCATTGCCATCCCTAGATTAAAAGAATTGACAGAAATATTGTATATTATGGAAGGGCAACTATATAATGAAGTCATAGAAATATGTAAAAATTAAACTATTTCCAAAGGGAATGGAAAAACTGCCATTGTTGTCAATACATACTACAGAACATGAGAATACACAGCTCCTCTGTCAACATCCAAAGGTCAGAGCACTTCCAGGATGGAAGTGCTTCAAGGATGGGTCCTCTGAGGATCTCTAGAAGCCTGCTGAAGCAATATGTATATGTGAAGGTAAATATATTTCAGGAGAAAGGGAAAAACTAAGATCATTACTCAAGCTGAACCCTGCCTCGTACTAGTTCTAGATCTTAAATCCTGGTAAAGCACCATTTGTGCTGTAATCCTCTTTCTCGTGGTCTGATGTGTGTTTTGTGGCTGGAAACGATTCGTTGTGGGGTTTGATTAAAAGGCTGTACAATGTGTGAGGCAGCAGAGAACTCATCCTGAGACCTCTGAGTTATTCCTGTTCTGCTGGAAGCTGACATTCCACTGACAACCATCCCATACCTGCTTTATACTCACAGGTTTTCGGTTTCTCATCTCACAGACCAGAGGAATGCATTTTTTTTCCTATTTTATGTTCTTTGTTGATTTGTGAAAGCATATCTCAGGCTGTTGGATAGTTTTTGGCTTCTTATTGCAGGCAAAGTTTTTTTCCTTTATCAGCTCCTCTAAAGCCTGAAAGATTGACTTTTTTCCCTCACTTGTTAACTTAATGTAGTTGCCTTTCTTCTATTCACTTTGATTGCATTTCTGCAGTGTTGCATAAAAAGGAATAAAAAGGAAAGGAAAGAAAGCAGAAAGATCCCCCCAAACTACTGCTGTTTCCCATTCCATCCCATATTCTATGTTGCATTGAAAACAATTCCCATAAATCATTATGAGAATACCTCCAAACTGAGGCTTTAATTGTAATACAATTTTAGGATTGAGACAGAGGCTGAAATTACATGAACCAAGTTGTTTAGGACTTCCTATGATGCCTGAGCCTGGATTCATCGCATGACATGAAAACATGTCACTCAACTACACTTCTTTATTATAGCCTTTAGCCAGTGAAGTACTGCAGGCTTCAAATTCCAGAATTGTATCTTTTTTCCTTAATTTAAAGTCAACAAAATTATGCTGCAACCTGTAAGCGGTAGTGGAGGTTACTACATTAAAAGAATGACACAAATGCATAGGCAGAGTGACATAAAGGTGAATCGAAGCATTTAATCTACAACTTGTCACCTTTTACAAATCGTCTTGACAAAATGCTGATCACTGCACTGTAGTTCACTTGTCTCTCAGTTTCTGCCCCATTAAACAGCATTATGTCCCTTAAAATCTTTTCCAGTTTCTTATACTTTCCACTCTTTCTTTTTCCCCCTCTTGCCTGTTATAATACCATTCCTCTTTCTCCATCATTCTCCCTGACAGACTCCTCTGCCTTTAGCTTTGGCAGAACACTGCTTTTTGTTGTAGTTCCTGTGATCTGTTGAGGTGCTCAGAGTGTCAGCTTGTTCCTCAAAAGACATATCTGCTTGAAAGTGAGGATCTCTGCTCGCTGAATTCCTCATGTAAATGATTTAAACTCCATTGGTATAGGAACTGGGAGCCAGAGCCTTCCCTCTCCTTTTTTCTCTTAATATTAATGAAGGAACTCAGGTGCCTGACTCCCAGAGATGTCTCTTACTGAGCCTGAGGGCAAGTACCCAGCTCTCATCTTGGTTTGTGGGGTGAGAGCTGTGTTTGAGCACTACCACACTTTGGAAACCACCCACGTAGGGCATGAGCTGACGGAAGGGGAGAGGGACAGGCTCATATCAGAGCAAAGGAAAAATAAGATGTTAGGAAGAGATTATTCATATTAAACAATGGTTGGACCCCATAGAGCCTGCTTACTATCAAAACATTTCTTTCTCAGATAAGTCTCAAAATATACAACACAAAAAGTGGCTGTTATTTACCTCTAAATGCAGCAAAACATTTTAAATAAAGGGCAAAATTCTCTCTGCTCTTTTTACTGCATTAGAAAACAGCAGCATGAACAGATAAAATGTTCAGGCACCAGATGAGAGCAGACAGAACCAATAAAATCAGAAATAAAGAAGGTGTTTTATTGTGCTCTGGTGGATGGGTGAATTATACCTCTGAAATATATCTCACCAGCAACCTGTGTACAGGTTTGATGGTAAGTAACCCTTTCTGTAATTGCTGCCTGGCGTTTGCTGAACAGTTCCAGACAGAGTAACATGATAATAACCGGTGTAAAACTCTTCCAACGACCATATAAAGTCCAAGACTGAGGTCTCTAATAGTGCTTTAATGGCTGTATAAAGATTACAGCACATTAACAGTGATCCTGGGACATGAAGCAAGCCATCAATAAAAGAAGCCACGTACCGGCCTGTTCCAAGTGCAGAGAAATGAGTGACAGAGGAAAAGGTCAAGAATATTATGTAGAGTGAGAGATTTTCTGGGCATAAGATCATTAGATCATTTAGACTCACCACCTGCACAACAGGTGGTAAATAACTCACCGTGTGGCCCTGGACTCCATCCAGGCACCCTGCGTGAAAGATGCAAAGAGGCACCAAGGCCTGGCTTGGAGTCCTTCACAAACGGAGAACCTGACGCTTCCCTTGGCGTGGTGCTTCCACGATAAAACGTGTGTTGTTACCTCAGTCTGAACTAATTCAGAAATGTTTGAATATCCCCCTGCCTGTCTTTAGAGAGTAAAATACTTCAGGGAACATGCCAGAATGATTTGACGTGTTTGGACCTCATTATAAAGCAGGAACCATGGGGAACAGGAATGCTAATTGTTAAAAAGAAGCACCAGGACTCACTTCAAAATTGACTTGTCCTTCATGAGATCAGTCTTCCAGTGGTGACACTTCATCCCTGGGAGGAGAGAAAAAAATAAAAGGTTTTTTTTTAGTACAGGTCCTGGAAGTCATATAAACATCTTAAGAAAATCATGATTATATATTCCTAAAAGGACTAATAACAAGAGAGTAGGGAATCTTCTGGCTGAAAAAAAGGGAGGTTCGTGAATTACAGACCAGACACTGACAGAATAGACTTGGCTACTAAGTTCAGCTGCAACTTCAGCAGTTCAATTTGCAGAATAAAATCTACTATGCAGAAAAAAGGCCTTTGAGTAGCCTTGTGCCACAGTTTATATTTTGTTGAGGAAAAAAACCCCAAACCTAGCACCATAAACTGCACGTACACATGTATTTTGTAAACATATTCCAGATCACCATGGAAGAGCAAAAATTTGGAAACCTGAAATATCAAGAGAGAGTTATTGGTACAGACAGGCTGCTACACTGTGAGACTGTATAGCCTGAGGTGCCCAAGCTACAAATGCCCTGATGCTGCTGAATGACAGATTTTCTGTGTGAACACAAACACGACCCAACAGTCAGAAGTTGCTTTGATGTTCACAGTCAGATGTCCTCTTCACAGGAATACACCCAATCATCACTTCTAGGTTCTGCCAATCAATTTTCATGTTGAGGAAGCACTTGCTTCCTAAGAGAGATTCTATTAAAAAGATTAATTTGCTGTCCCTTTTTAATATTTATATTATCTCACATATTTTACTATCATCGAAACTCATTAATGATATCAAAAGACATAGAAGAGATTTATGAAGAATTAGAATGGTCCAGCATAATCCAGTGATCAAGTTTCCAAGTCCTGCTTGAAGGTTATGGCTGTGGACATTTAGTCCACATGATTTGATCTAGCATGAAATTTTGGCTTCTCTATGCCAGGAAAACAGTTTATAGATACATGTTACCCCAGTTCTGCAACACCACCTGGACTGAGATTCCAGGTTATTATAATGTGAATGTCGTCTTTGCTTCTGCATGTAAGGGCAAAACTCAGATGATTAAGGCTCTGATGTGCAGAGGGATAACTTGATTTGCTTGGGAAGTTCTTCTGGAACAGCACTGTATAAAAGGTGGGGATTTTGCCAAAGCTCTGTAATGTACTTTGCTAAGTTAGCAAAGAGTAAGGATGTCTTTGCAGACAAAAAAATTCCAGAAGAGTTCCCTTATTATCTGGTAATAGCATTAAGTAATTGCGTTGCAGCTTTACAAATATGTTTATCCCCAACACAAATTTGAGTGTTAATTCATCATTTGGGATCCTGCCATAAATTATTCCCATTCCAGTAGCCAAGTCAACAGATGGTGCATCAGTAACCCTTCAGTAACCTGCTGGCTGGGGGAGGATGAACCTATCCTGACAGGAGCTGACCTACCTGACATTGTCCAGGGCTGCACCAAACCAGAAACAGGGCAGGAAACAGAGAACTTCCAAGAGAGCTTGATATTTATGATAACAGTCACCTCTTAACTCAGGCACTGTATATTATTGCTGAAAAAAAAAAAAGTAAATAATCCAATTAATTATTTATCACCTATGGAGAATTTTTAGAGATAGACATTTAGGTAACTAATATTTAATTGCTTTTTCACTTGTTCACAATCAAAGAGTGAAGCAAGGCTTACTATAAATATGGTTAAGCTGCCAGATTTAAAAGAGGAAATCAGAAATGTTGGAGTTTGTGCAGATATCAGGTAGCACATCAGCACTAAGTTCAATTCAGCGTTCTGCTCATTGATTCATTACAAATATCCCAACGTCAGTGTCATTGTTGCAGTCAGAATGTCTGAGTCAATCACTAAATCTAAGTTGAGGAATAAATATCCTCATTCATCATTGTAAAAAGTGCTTGGTGTCTTTTTTAAGCATCTGGGTAACTTAGAAACCCTTGCTAAATCTCCCTTCCTTGGGAAGTGCCACCGACCTGAGGAAAGCACAAACTGTTTTCACGAGTTACTGACAAATACAAGGCAGATCCTGTAGCAGGACTCTGAAATAAAGCAGGTCAGATTTGGTGGAAAACAGTTGCTTTGATCTATAAAACAAAGTTTAACTTTAGAGCATTAACTTTAAACATTAATCTCCTTGTGTTTGTTAACAGAAGCTGACAGAGACCTCCTGAAACAGATTTTGACCATTTTGAAACATCTTTGATTCTTATGAAGGAGAGCAAACTTTGAAACTACAATACAAAAATGCATAAAAACTCAGAGATCCCTAAGTAATAAATTAAAGGATTTGGCTTTTTTAAGGAAATTCCTTTTCAATTAAAAAAAAAAAAAATCTCAGCTTAACTAAAACAGTCATGAATATTACCAAGAAGGAAAATTATTTTTTTTCTCTGTCTATAGATAGCACTATATAATTCAATAGTGTTTAAGGAAACTTCCAGCAGTCTTGGAACATGGTCATTTTTGTTTCTCAAATATTAACATAAATGCATACTAAATATTTAGCTGCACACGCACATATGTATGAATATATATATGAAATACTATGCTGCATTTAACAGCCACTCACAGCACATTTTGTGACTTCACACCTCTGTTTTAAGCAGGAAAACTCATTTGACCTCACTCCTGTCTAGTACAGTTGTATTAAGACACCTAATGGTATCAAAATGTGAAGCAAAACCTGGGCAAGTAAGAGAAGAAAACAAACTTAAACATTCTTTGAAATATTCCTACAACAGAAGGGCATCAAGTCAGCTACTTGATAATTTTCTTGTCATGAGACATGTTAAGAATCAGAAATTTAATTGGACTGTGTCTTACTTAGAGCTCCATCAATGATATACAATTTAGAATAAAATTTCCCACACTGGGAAGGTTATTCAAGTGACCTGTGCTGGTAAGAGGATGGTTTAACATTAGCACCCAATTCTGTACCACAAACCAGTATAAAACATCACACCAATTCCAAAAGTGAAAATACACACTGGCAGGAAAAGGTACTCAGTGCTACAAAAAAAAATGCTCTTGTCAGATTGCTCCTGCTTGAAAGGATGCCAGGAAAATTCAATACAGTGTAAACAGAACACAAACTGGAAGTCCCTCACTGTGGGTTTGATTTACCTGGATGGGTTCCAGGGAAAAATAATAGTACAAATCACGGTGGATGTATACATCAGCTACTGCATTTTACACATTTTGCACTGAGTAATTAAAAAACTCACCCTGTGTAAATGATGTAGCAGGAGTTTTATTCTGAAAAGAATTAAAAGTACTTATGCAAATTTACACACTGTTATAATCCATGCTTTCCTAGTAGCTACATTCTAATGACGGTAAGTCAAATAGAAATAAGGAAAACATTTGGTTTTGTTTCAAAAGTGGGCCTTCTAAGCACAAAGTTGTTAGTAACTGGACTACTACTACTTGGTAGTAAACTCTTGTTACTATGGCAAACAAAAAATATGGTACCCAAAATAATTTTTCATGTCTGTTTTTAGCACCTGCCATTTGGGGGTGTTAAACCCTGGTAGCTTGTTGTGTTCTGACATATAAAGTCTCCTCTCCCCTCTCTTTTAGATCAGTGTAACCATATTGACTTTGTGTGTTATTTCTGAGTGAGAAAAGAACCATTCCCCGGGAGTAAAATTCCAATTTAAGGGTAGGTTTGTGTATAGCCACTTATCCATATGAATTATGTGAGAGTCATGGATACTCCGGGTGTAAATCCAGGTGGAACCGTGCCACTAATGTAGGAATGTGCTGCACTCCCGAGAGAAGAAAAAACAAACCTAAAGACCTGACAGCCTTATAAAAGCATTCCCATTGTGGCATAATCCTTCAGAAAAAAAATAAATCATAGCCCATCTTTTTGCAAATTGACCTGTAAGTTACTGGCAGCAAATCAATAGGATACAAATGAAAAATAATAATGCAATAACAATGCTGTGTATTATCTTGGGCCCCAGACGAAAGGCTGCGAAACGATCAATATGATAAAGATTCAGAGCTGTTACTCTCCTGCAAAGAAATGACAAAATAACATACTGATTGCAAAAGGTGCCTGTAAAAAACACCAAACCCATCTGCCACCAGCCGAAACGAAACCCCAAATATAAAACACTTCCTTGTTTGTTTGTCTGTTTCTTCTCCCCCAGACTTCCATTAATTTAAACTGGAATTTAACGGAGTGATTTTTTGTTGTTGTTTGGAGAAACAGCACAAGGAAGGGAAGGAATCAGCCATTTATCATTAGCCCAAGTAGCTTAAGGATGAAAACTCACTTGCTACCACAGGAAGAAGAAAACCGGTGGTTTCCAGGAAGTAGCATTTAATTTTAACTGCTATCTCTACATTTGAACTGAGGAATGGAATTTAGGAGGGCAGAGGTGTGATTACAGCAAGGCTTCATTATGAAGAGAATAAGACTGGCCATAACCTTCATTAAATGAAATCTAAAACAGGTTGAATTCTTTTCTGTGCGTTCGTGAAAAATGCAAACTGCTTTAACTGATTACTAAGGAATCTTTGGGGTTTTTCACATTTTTACATAAAAAAGCATCTGTAGCTCAACACAAACATCCCCACGTGCTGCTGCTCTACACCCATCGTGTGGGACACCACACTGGAGGTTTCACCACACCTGCAGGGCTGGTTTGTGCACAAGCCAGCAGAGTCAATACTGAGGCCAAGAACTACAGGATAACTGATTAGGCATTAATCATTAATGCTGTTTATTTATCCCTGAAGGTTTGCAAGGTACTTTCTGGAAAAGCAGAAAAGTAAAGACTCGATGAAGTCAAGCAGTAAAAGGAGTGGGAATGAAGACAGAACTAGAAGTGGTAAACCCACGTGAGGAAACCATCTCCACAGAACAGCCCTGCACATACAAGCTTAGCAGTTGTCTCATGCGTTAGTATTGATATCTGCCCACAGCCACCTTATTGTGCCAGATTTTTATAAATGAAAGCACGAAAAGATTGTGGCAACTTGTGCATTCCCAGAACTATGTAAAGCAACTTCCACAATCAATGCAACATGGCACATAGCAGTTACCCTTCCATCTCACTTAGATTTTCATTTTGGATTACCAAGAGCAGGGTGAAAATAAAATGCCTTTCTTGAAAGGCAGCCAAAAGCCACGGTTTTCAAATTCCAGTTCATGTTCCAAGCTTTATCACAATTCCATATGAATAACAATTTCATATGAATAAGTTCTTAGCATAGAAATTTCTGCAATTGCTTAAAGGTGCATTTAAAGTCATCTATCTCCATATGGGCGCAACGCTGTAGGAATTTTAAGGGTTATTTCAATATTAAAGAGGACAGAAGAGAGATCCTCACGAAGCACCAGCCCCAAGACAGGCCACCACCCACGGGGTGACAGGTGACAGTCCCCTCTTGATCCCATTAAAATCATGTGCATTGAAGTTACTGTGACCTTGAAATAAAGGGTGAAAGTCTCACTAGATGTCAAGACTTTTAGTTCCTGTGGCATATCAGCCTATGGAGATCTTGGAAATTATTGCTAGAAGGTTCTCTCTGTCGGTATGGTAAGATCCTTCCATCTTAATTCTATGGGTTTTTTTAGAAAGTAGTGGGGTTTTTACCCTTTTTTTATGGTCTCTGTCACTCTCTGTCTTTTAAACAGCATTTGTTGCAAATCAGAATCACCTCAAAACTGAAAAATCTCTCTTTGGGGATGATTAAAAAAATAATCAAAGTTCTTCATGGGAATAAGATGAAGTTTTTCAGACAGCTGCAGTTCCCACCTGTTCACAACATTTACAGAAAGAAACACACAGGCATTTTTTCCAGATGTGCCAAACTGATTTCTGCATTATTCAGTCCTTCTGTTCCCTCTTAGCACGCTGTCATTGTAAAATCTGCAGGGATAAGTGGGAGGAGAAGGGAATATCTCACTCCGAGCTTACAGAACAGTCATTTTTCTGTGCAGACAGGAAAACCAAATCCACGCCGCTCCCAGGAAAACACAGTGACACCAAAGAGGAGTGGCAGCAGGTTGTTCCCATGCTCTGCTGGAGAGCTGTGCAGTTACAACAGCACCCAGATGCCCCTTGTGCCAACAGGAACGTCTGCTGAGGGCCGTGCCAGGCCCTGCTGCTCCTCAGTGCCCCCAGCTCCTTGGGCTGGAGGGTTTCTTTAATCTGTGCTGGGCCTCACTCCCTGGCTGTAGCTTTGCCTGACCAAGGGAAGGAATTCATGTCTCAGCCAAACAAGCCTCAGACGTGTGCCCTGAGTGCTGCAAACGTGGCAAAGGAACAGAGGCTGGTGCCTTTTCCCTTTCTCCTTGTGTCAGTCCCTCCCAGCAGGGACTGATCCAGCATTGCTGCGGTTTGCCTCTGGACTTCAAGTAGTGAAAGCAAAAGGACGGGCTACAGACTAGATAAGGAAATACCTTCCAGCAGAAGTGACTCCGTTTCAATTTTAAAAAGCCAGGAAAAGATATCACACAAATACTCTTTTCTACAGTCAGGGCTAGTTATTCCCTTGAATACTAAATCAGAGCTATATATATTTTCAAAGACCAAGAAACCAACTCTCTTTCTCTGCCATAAAACTAAACAGTATTCTGTTTTCTGTTTCCAAGTAAAATCTGTGCTAAATCACACAAAGTATTTCTTATTTCTTTTACTTTTTTACTCTTTTTTTAGCTGCCATACTCTTTTCTGTATAGCCATGAGAGCAGCCTAAGCTCAATCAAACAGGCAGCCAAATACTACACAGCCCTGACTCAGAAGGAACACAATTAGTTTTGAAATCTTCTATAGGTTTCATAATTATCAGCATCTGATTTCTCTAGCTGAGGTATCCCTGACTATTTCAAGAGCCATAATGCTTCAGGTCTAGTGGAACAGTTTCTTAATTAATATTAATTAATATTTGTTAATATTAAAAGTCTACTAAGTCATAATGTGAAGGCAAACATTGATAATTCCAACAAAACATCTAAATCCAAGGAAAGCCAGAGGTGGGGGGGGAAAAAAAGTCAAAACCAATCGGGAGTGAAATATTTAAAGATCACTAATGACAGTGAAAAGTTGCAGATCAGAGACAGTTTCTTAATACTGAGCCGGGTTGTGCCAGAAACCAGCCAAGTTCACGTGCAACATCATCTGTCAGCCCCAAAACTCTGAGATAGTTGAAAAAAAAAAAAGTTCATGCCTCTATTAAGAAAAAGGAAAGAGGAAGGGCCAGGGAAGATGTTTTCCGAAAACGTTTTACGTTTTGTCCTCAAACAGATGAAACAAAAGTGCTACATAAAAATCATAGTCTGAAAGGAAGCCCCAGAAAAAGAGCTAAAGGCTGTGCCCTCCTTTCGTTTCATTTATTTCCAGAGTTACTCAGCACCGAGACACTTAATCCCTAATGCAAACCTGCAGGGAACATTATTTATCTTTAAGAAGACTTGAAGGCTAAAGTAATGCAAACTGAGGCTTCTGCCTTTTCATTGTGTGGGGTGGGAAGAAGAGATGGATTAAAGTGCTTTCTGTAGATACCAATAGAGAGTTTAAGAAGGTGGAAGGGATGTGATTCCTTGGAATGATTCAAGTAGCACGTTCATTCTCGTTAATGAAAGAAAGCTCCCAGTTTACACTGAAAAATGACAGAAATGTGGTCACACAGTGTTGGGTGCGTGCTAGTCTGATTTGTTTATTGGATGCACCTGAAGTAGGTATTTCATTACAGAGGAGATAAGAAGCAATAGCTAAAAGGACCGGGTGTATATGTGCAATAATAGAGGACTTTGCTGCTTGAGGGTAATTTTAGCCCACAAATAAACGTTCATAATAAAATGGACCTGCAAACCCTCGTAGTTATCATATTAGATATTTTCCATCCTTCCTAATAAAAAAATATTAATAAGAATAAAACTGGCCTCTCAAACACTTGATCACTGCTTTCAGGAAAAGGGATCAAGGGGTGGTTCTCATTATTTTTTCAAACTTAGAAAAATACATTTTAATGAGGCCGTTTTAAGCTTTACACCCCCTGTCCTTCTTCTGTCTGGCTTCTGCCTTTCCCTCTCATGGTATTTCTGAGCTGAGGTCACAGATGCCTTAGCAATGTTAAAATACATTATGCATATAGGCCTCAAACATATGTGGGCTGCACTTGGAATAAGTTCAATTTTTAAGGCTGATCACAGTACCTGAAACTGCTTTTTCAATAATCTTTCCACAGGAAAATTAGGTGAAAAACACCAGTCAGGAAAGATTCCAGCTTCAAACAAGTTGCTTCTAATGAAGAAGCTGGACATTGTTTGACTGGTGCTGGCACCTTGCCCTCTCCAGGGCAAGCAATTTCCAAAGTACTGAATCCGCTGTTGTCTCACAAGCCTTCATCAAACATCCTGGAGAAACACAGGTCCAGCTGACAGCTAAATAGGACAGGATTGCACCCTTTCCCTTAGGACAAGATTGTGTTCATCCCAGACCATCTCCAGCCTGAAGCACTTGCTCCTCCAGCTACTTCCAAGGCTGAAAGTTAATTTTCCTTTTGATATTCCTACAATGCAGTCTTTCATAACTGTAAAGAGAGGAGAGGGTCTGGTTTGGGTTCACACCCTCCCTTTGCAGTTCCTGCCGTGCCCAGGCCTTGATATAAATGATCTTTCCCTCTGCTCATTATGAAGCTTCCTGCCAGGATCATTTTCCATGCCATTCACCTCTTTACTTTTCCCATTGCCAGCTCCAGCTTTTCCGCTATGATAGATAAAAGTTATTTATCCTCACTTTCAAGATTCATTATAATTCCCTCCCTACTTATTAGCTCTCATCCAGAGATGGACTTTCTTCTCGGGTTAGTGTGCAGGGCTGGTGTCAGGCACCCACGGAGCACCTGTGAGATGAGACGAGATGCAGCCGAGCATTTATTCCCCGTCCTTTGGTTCTCCTCTGTGTCTTTGGCACAGGGGAATGGACAGATGGGAACACAGGAACAGACACAGGAGCCAGTGCTAGGGCAGTAAAACCCCTTGGATTGGACACAATCTCTTGTCACAGGCCTGAGAAGTGATTTGCACAAAGCACCCACAGCCCTTCCAAGCTAAATAATAGAAGGAAATAAATAACAGGGAAACGAAGGAGAACAGTGGGCACATAGTATGTAAATATTTTCTGAAGTGCCTCTTTCTACAGAAAATGTTCCCCCACGTTGGCCAAGAGGAGTCCTTTTACTACTTTCAGTGTGGTGTGGAAGAGGCCACGAGGACACACACATTCATTGGCTTTGGGGAGTTCCGAGAAATGACATATTGCAAAAGTAAAAGACAAACCCAGATGTTTTCTCCCTCAGTTTTCCAGGGGTGTGAGAGCAGAGCTCAAATGAACACACCTGGTACAGTTCGTACCAAACTAAGGCTTTCCAAGCTATTAATACAGAAGATGGATCCTCAAACACCAGGCACAGGTGACAGGATAAGAAGCCCAGCACATCATGTAGAAAATATAAATGGATCCATCTGTCAGCAGTTATTTTATGAGGGAATTGCTCCCAATTATGCCAGAAGCAGCTTTTAATGAAACATGATTTCAAAGTACTACAGAGGGGAAGAAAATGTGCAAAGTAAATTCCTGATACAGTGAAAATTGAAAAGAGTGATAGATTCTGCCATTATAATTGGCAAACAGAAGGGAGGGTTTTGATAGAGGTGGCAGTAGAACAGCTTTTGAGGCCATGTTTGGCTGGGATAGCAATCTTCTAATCATATGTCCAGCCTGTCTTCAGAGGTCATTTTCAAGGTAGATTTTCAGATGAGAAATAGAGGTGTTATGTGACAATTTCACTGATGGCTGCAAAGAAATGTTCATTACGTTGCCTTCTTGCCACAGGAGGGACCAGCCATGTATCAAATGGGGGAACGGGTGTCAGTGAAAAACTGGAGTTTAGGTATTCTAAATCTAAATCCTTCACACAGTCCACTTTCAGCCCTTTCTCTTATGACAGGAAGTCAATGAACCCATATTAAGTGGCAGGCAAATATTTTTTTCTCCCCAATTTCTTCTGAGTTTTGGACTTTTGGTTGTTTGGTGTGGGTTTTTTCATTATTTCCTATTTATTATCTCAGTCATCATGAGAGCTGCTCTTCCCGAAGCCTGGCTGCCGGAGGCACACCATTTATTTATTTTGGCAAAGCAGTCACCAGTGTTCTAGTCTGAGAGACAGGGTTTAATAATGCTGAATTTAAAGTTATTAGAAATACCATTGCTTTCACAAGTACACAAATATTGAATTACTACATCTATTGGAGATCGGTTGAATTACGAGTAGGATTTCATCGACTGATTGATGCTGGAAATTCACATTTACAAATTATATTCGCCAATAAACCAGGCTTAGGTATGACAGAGAAGTTATTGCTGTTACTTGTGAAATGTTTTCTACTTTTCTCTTTGTTCTTGGGAATGCTGTACACCCAACAATATATTTCCCGTATGAAATAGCTTTCCTGGAACATCTGCTGCCAGAAAGTTTGTCTGGAACTTGCAATGATGGATGAATTTTTGACAGGTAATTGCAATTCAGATCAGATGCAGACAGATTTAGTACCTAGAAGCTCCCAGTTTATTAAAATCACCATTGATTTATTTGAGCACCCCCCTCTCTTTTCACCACCATTCAGAAATTAATCACTTGGGTATGGTGCTCAGGGCTCATCCAGCTGCTCATAATATGAAATACATCAGTTTATCCCAACTTTATCTATCTCTCAGCACTTCTGGAGAACCTATCACCACAGTATCTGGTCACCACCAAACCCAGCATCTACTATGAGTGTAAGCCTTCCATGAAGCTCCAAAGAAATTCTACAGTTTGTATTAGTCAGAAGGTTTAAACCCTTCAGACTTCTCTTCACGCTTACTAAAGCAAACTAACTGTCATCACTATCCATCCCACCTATGAAAATTATGTTTATCCTTTTCTTAGTAGCTGGAAAGACTGGAAGGCTCCATTGGTTTGATTCCCATCAGTACAGTGTCCTTCTTTTTGCAGCATAAAACAAATTCATTACTGAATAGACAGGTCACTGAAATATTTATATTATATATACACATGGTGCTTTCACCAGTTCTCAGTGAAGTAAGCAAAGATTCACTGGAGATATTTCACTCAGCTCTGGCAGTTTCCAGACAGATTTCCATCAAACCTTTTGGAAATTCAGACATTGACTTTCTTTGCAACTCACATCTGTTCCGATAAAGGATTAGTTATGCATGGATAGCAGCCATATGACCTCCAGCTATTTTTCTTATACCTTTCCCAGACTAAACAGAGCTAGGCAAGTGTGGGGCATGCTTGGAAAAGAGCCACAGAAAGCTGAGGATGCTGAGGTAAAATGAGCATGGCAAATGCAGCCACTTAAAGCATTTCTACCTGATTTAACCCAGAATTGTCGTTACAGTTATTCCAGAATAGCCACTGAAATGAATCTAAGAGAAGAATGGCGGAAGGAAAGAGGTGATGTAATTCCTTAGATGTAATCTAAAAATACACCACTGCCAGCACCTGATCAGAGATCCCAATATTCTCTCCTGCAGTAGGCACAAGCAGATGTCAAAGGACAAGTAAGACCAGACCACGGTACTCCTGTGAATACTATTCCACCTGCCAATTCCTTTCAGCCCCGAGGGATTTGCTCAGCCAGATGTAATTTTGTGCATTTACTGTCAAAGGTAAGTACCATTTGGCTCATGTGGATATAAGTGCCTGCTCCAATTTGTTTGTCATTTAAAGTCTATTTTGGATGCTGGTCTTGCCCTAAGCCATTGAATGTTTCTTTTATTATTCCATATGCCAGTAACTGTACTTAAAGAAGAAACCTAAAGGCATGTCTACTTTTGTGCAGATACCATAATCTCTTGCTGAAAACAACAATAAGGCTTGTTTTAACAATGACTTAAACTGGTTTAGCTGTTTTGCTGAGGGGAATGGCCATTGCTTGTATGTGCAACAATGAATTACAGAAACATTATGCCTGTAGTTTACATGATACTCTTACAAGAATAGCTTTTCTTGCATAAAAAAAGCATATATTAAGAATTTCAAGGTCAGTTTGTGCTTCTTCAGTCACAATAACTTAGCCAGATTCAGTTGGCTATGAATAATGCCCACCTTGTGGATAGAACTGAGCTTAGACATTCCTCTTTAGTCTTACAGGGCTTTGTCACCTTTTCTCTCAATGAGTGGTGACAAGATCTGGGGGGGTTTTCTACACTGCCCACACAGACAAAAAAGATCCATGTCATTCCTCCCACCAAGGAGCTGTTACCTGGTTTATGTGACATCCCTCTTGTTCTCTCCACCTCACTCTAGATGAGCAGTGCTGCCCCCTCAGATGTGGTTAACTGGCTGGGATTACTCCATCTAACCATGCACAGGCCTTTGTTATCTCACTATAACTCTCCAGGCTCCTACAGTGGATGCTTTCTTAGCTCCTTTCCAGCCTACCACACATTAAACCCACCGGGTCAGCGTTCAGTACTGCTCCGGTGTCAAATCTGAAGTGGTGAGAGGCACAGAACGAACAGAGGCCTAGCAAAGGTATATATATATATATATAAGGAATGCTTGAAAGAAATAAAATTATTTAATCCAGATTGGAGAACAGTCAGAAAGGGATCCTGTGTCCAAGTACCCAGTTTGACTATTTGAGCCCCGTGGTTTCTGATTTCTTACAACTGACCCACCTGTCTGTGCCATTACAGGAGAGGGAAACAGAGAGTTCTGCAAGATGTGATCCATCTCTGGTGAGTGGAAAAGGAGGGTAAGGAGTGATGTTTTTACCAATATTCATTCTGTCCTTAATTACACAGGTTGCTGCAAAGAAATTATTCTTCTGCCAGAATTTTGCAGGTATGAATGCTCATCAATCTTTTAATGATTTTAGATAGAATATGTGGATTCTCTCTTGCTTATAAATGGTGGTTTAAATTTTTAGCAAGCTAATATTTTAAAGAAAAAAGACCCACAGTGTGTCTGACAAAGTTGATTATAGAATATCAGAATGAGGATACACCTCTATTAAAAACAGCTTTATAGGGAGTGAAGATTTATAGTGGTGTTCTGCTGATTCATGAATACTAGATATGGAAATCCATTTCTGGCAGCCACTCAGTGATGAAATATGTAGCATATAATGCATTTGTCTGTAAGACAAATGTGTGCTTTGGCTGATTAAAGAAGATATACGAACTTCTGAAAAAATAGGAGAGGGAATTATTCCCAGGAACAAACAGCTAATTATAAAGCCAACAGGGAACCAAATGTATATGTTGAATAACTATATAATTTTTCCTAAACAGGAAACTTTCAGTTTTAATTTCTAATACACTTTATATGGAACTTCCATATCTAATGACCCATGTATACTATTGAATATTTGAAATCTACCCCCCTGCTTGTTCTAGGCCTGTTTTCAGACATGTGGCTCCTTGTACAGCAGCCACAGACAGGTGGGTGAGGGTTTTTGTTGATTTTTTTTTTGTTATCGTAAGAATCTGTCCATCTAAGAAATGATTTTTTGAGAAAAAACAGTTCAGCTTCAAACATTCAACAAATGATAAAGGCAGGTTTTCAAAAATAGAAGTGCCTACATGTGTTGATAAGATAATATGTGAATGCCGATGAATCAATATAATCTGCTTGAGAATGCTAAATTTCAGCTTGTCTTCACATGTAAGTTATTTGCATTCCTACAGATGTGTTGATTTTACATGCCTTATGGACAAGAAAATAGAAATGTTAAAAAACAGCTTTTCCCTATCTATGGTTAGAAATTAATGACTCCGTTGTTCTGTCGGGTTCAGAGCCTTGAAGCAATTGATGCTGTTGAAATAAAAAAGATCAGGATCCAAATCACTGAGCTTATAATTTAAAATTTCTGTAGTGCTTTTGCAAAAGTAAGAGCAAGCTGTGTAATGGGTTCAGGCACAAAGCCCTGAAAGATGAGGGCTTTGAAATCTGTAGATTTCCCTGAAACTTAATGGTTCCAAACACATTCTGTTAAGATCCAGCTTGGCTAAAAGAAGAGATAGTAGGTCTATGTATGTCTTTTAATTCAAAAAGGAAGACTGTGTGATAGCTCACAACTGACAATTTTTCACATTTCTTTTCCTGGTTTTGTTCTGGTGGGTTTAACGGAATGCACGATGTTCAAAGGATGTTATGCTTTTCATATTTTTTTTTCTCCATTTTCTCTTCTATCCCATAAGAAAAAGAAAGAGAAAAAGATAAATGGCAAGCAAGAGAGGGAGTGTTTGTTGCTTTGTGGCATACAAAATAGAGAGGGGGGAAAAAGAGTGACACAAACGCAGAAAATTTCTAAATGCAATAAGGAACACACTGAAAATAGTTGTTACAAATGTCTGTGAAGTGGAAGCCAGTATGATAATTTATAGTTTCTGGTTTAACTCCTATTTAAAAGCGCACGTCGTTTTCTTTGCACATCCATACCTTTATTACCATGGTAGGATGGGATATAGAAACACGTGGTGCAAGCCAAAACTACAGAGCAGCAAAGCAGATGCACTGCATTATGTTTACTTTGAAGTGAAGAACTGTGACATATTGCAGGAAAATTGCCAGTGGCAGAGCTGCCACAGTAGAGCTTGTGTGGACAAGGTCCCATCCTGCTCGTTTGTTAGGGGGATCAATGGACGCTGACCACGAGGAGGTAAAGGGTGTGATGTTTTTGCTATTCCTTTCCTATCAGATTGCAGTGTACAATACTCCAGCCCTTAGACATAAGCTTGGAGCCATCCTGGAAAGCTGAGTGAGGACCAACCATCTGGTGAGGCAGAGCAACCTGGTAAATCTCCATTTCTCCCAAGGGCTGCACACAAATCCATACTGGGAATATCCCCGGTCATGGTACTTTCAGCATAAACAGCCATGAATTGAAGTTATGTATTATTTTGACCTTTCTATTCTTCTGACATCACATTCTCCCCACTTTACTTGCTACCAAGCTCTTGTCTGACCCCTCCCTCAGCCACGGGCAGGGGTCACCCTTTGGGCTGCGCTGCCCTTTGTAGCTGCAGATTACTTCCCCTTAATCTGATCCTCCATGTCCATTCTGTAAAGTTCATGTTCAACAATTCTGTTTTCTTTTAAAATCATGACAGAGTGTTCTCCTGCACAGTTGTTTACTCATGACTTCGTTCAAGTCTTGAACCCTTCCCTCTCTGGCTCTTAGGCATGAAAGATCCTTAGGATCAAACCCACGTAGGCATCGTTTAAAGTGACAGTTCCTCCAGTAAGGACAGGAGAAGACAGGGCAGAGGAGAGAAAAGGACAGGACAGGACAAAAAAATTTGATAGCATGACTGTTCCTACATCTGATAAGAGAGATCACTGGAGTAGGGCCCAAATATACAAACCCAACCATTTCTCTCACACTGAGAATTTTTTGGTCAGCTGTAATTATTTCTTAGTCTCTTAGTAGTGGGGACATAGAGGCTGGGACATTCTAATTGCACAAAACTGTGTTTGTTACACAAAACATTATAGGTCCTTCATTTAATGCATTTTTGCTATCTTAGCTCATGTACTCCAAGGATACTGTATCTTTTCCATGTCCCTTGCTGACGCCCCCTGGGTGATAGGACAATTCAGCAGCAGCAATTCCCTATGTCACAGTTATCATCTCGGTTCTATTAAAGCTGTGCCAAGGTCCTACAGAAACCTGGAATAAGGGTTAAGTGGCAGGCTTCATTTTTTGCCTCTATGGGCCCTTGAATCCTAACACACTACTGGAATCATCAACAAACCTTGCCCAGGTTGTACACACTTAGTCAGTAATTGCATCCTTTTATCTTTTTCTTTAGCCTTCCAGTGTTGGAATTGAAATAGCAAGCCTAATTATTATCCTTCAGGATATCCTACAGCAATCCCATCAGATAAAGAAATTGTTTCAACGCCATAAAACATTAAACCACCATAAAACATTAAAACAGTGCAAAAGATCTAAGCCCAGGGCAGAGGTAGAAAGAAAACTGTGCCTGTTATTCAGAGTGTTTTGGTTTCTCGACTCTGCTAAAGAATAAACATATTTTCAGTAGCTTGAGGGAAGGAGATCGTGATGCCACAGCAAATGCGGATCAAAGCTGAACTCATCATTTGTATGATTCTCTTTGCACAGATAATAAAAACAACTAATATAATGAAATACCAAGTTATAAGTCATTGAGAAAAGGTGATGGGTTTATATGTAATTCCAAATAGTCCTTGTAATCAGTGTGTATTGAATAGTCAGTTGGAACAGATCCCTAAAAGACCCCAAACCTTTTGTCCTTTATACCAGAACTAACCATAAGAAGAGATCTGGTGTAGGGGTGAAAGATGAGCTACAAACCTTTTTCACTTCTCTTCAAAAACTGCCAATGTACAGAACACAACTTTAAAAATTAATGGGACTGATCCTATTTCAGTGTTCTGTCTTTAAACAGTGCATTAATATAATAAAAAGATCCTGCACCTTTGATAAAACACGGCATGCTTTGTGATTCTTTTCACACGTAATGTCAGAATTATTTGGAGAACAGTAAAAATGGTTTCAAAGCTCTAGGCTGAAAATAAAGCCATCTGATGTCCTTCTTTCAGAAGTTGTCCTTTCCTTGGCCATTGTCAATGTTAATATTTCACACTGCTCTGTCCAAAAGGACTAGAAAATGGAGGTTTAGTCAAATCTTGGACCATATTTTTTCACCAAAAATAGCCAAAGATTTTAAATGTGAACACCAGTGTCCAAGTTATTTTAGGCAGGACAAGGGCATAAGGTCTCCTGTGTAACACAGACCAGCTAAACAAATCTTTATTCTTTACGGTTTAATGCATTTAACTAAAAGGGCTTATTCTCTTAAAATATATCTATATTTAATATGAACTGATGAGATTTTTTTTGATGACAATACAAACAGAAAAAAGATTCCCTTCCAATTAAATCCTCAGATATAGAATTAAACCCAATAAAATGGCTTTACTACCTCACCAATGGACTTTGGCATAAAGTCCCAAATGGGAAAAATTTAAGAATAGGTTTAAGTTAAACTCTGTATGACAAGGAAGAAAACCTAACCAAGGATTGCAATTAACATTTTTATACCCATAATTCTATTTTATATATGACTTCCTGTACAACTCTTACTTTACTGGGAAGTGCATTTTTTCCAAGTAGAAATAAATAATTTAACAAGTAACTGAGAAGATGGTTTGATGTCTGTTGAGAAGTCCAGGCTATAATTTACAGAAAATAGGTTACCTAATAAAACTCATTACAAAAGCAACAGCATTGGAAAGGAGGAGGATGGGTCATTTCTCACAAGGAAGTGATGCATTGCTGATCCTAATGATGTTTAAAAAAATCAATACTTTTCTTATTTTTGCCTTTCCTAGGCTGATAGATTAATATCACTGTTTTTCTTCCCCCTGTGCTTCCACTTCACAGCTGATACTGAAGAACACCCTGTTAAAGACCAGTATATTTGTGTTTCAAGACTCCCTGCGGAGGGCATTGCCTATGTTTCATGAGCTACCAGCTGTGAGAATAAGTAAAAACAGGCAACCATGAAAGGGCATTTGTAGGAAGAACAAATAGAACCAAAGAGGTCAATATGGTTGTACGTACAATTAAAAAAAAACAAAAACAAAACAAAAAGGCAAAAAAAAAAAAACAACCCACCACCAAAACCCAGGTAGATTTACAGCAATTGGAAAGGTCAGAAATATTAGAAAAATTACATTAAAGGTTAATAGAATATATGATGTCATTTTTGGTGCCTCCTGCAGCTTGTCCTTTAAAATACACCAACATCTTAGATGTGGAAGGTCAAGAGAGGGGAAAAAAAAGCTACATATATACCGTCTCCTCTTTGTTTTCCTCTCTCACTGTTTTCTGTTTTCTCTGCAGTGACCTGATGAGAGATCATTAGTCTGAAAACTGAACTTGAACTTCAGGATTGCAATGCGAAAAGAATCACAGGAGAAGCTGCTTGGGTTTTCAGTCTGCACTTACACCAAAGAAAGAACCAAGTTTTATAGCCATGGAAAATTAGAAAGAAAAGAGCATAAGATCATGACTGGAAAATGAGCGCTTCCCTCTCACCATAAAATTGTTCACCAGGCAAGTATTTCTCCTCTAATAAAAATTAATACATGCTAAATCTGCAGTGAGTACAATTGAACATCACATACTGCAATTGATGCACCACGCCCTACTCAATAATGTCACTGAAACCAAACTTCAATGTTTTTCATTAATGTAATTTAAATAAGCACTAAACAGCAGATGGTAATGCTAAAACAAGGAAATGAGTCACCATGTAAAAAATTATTTCTTTTTCAAACAGAGGAAAGATTAAGCACATCTTTAGTGGTAGAATCATGGGAATAACTTAACCAAACAGAAATATTCCTGGCACAGCCCCAGTATTTCCTGTTCCAATTAAGTATGACAAACCATTACATAAGATGTGCAGCAAGTCTCTTACCTAAGCAGGGGTTTAGGATAGGACCAAGAGGTGACTTTTTTCCCTTATGCTTCTTTTCACTTCGAGAAGAGGTGCTGCAGCTACCAAAATGATGAAGACAAAAAGATCCTAACGGGCAAAATGCCCCAAGCTTGTGAATTACAGAGAATTACATTGACTTTTCTAGTAATTAGAGAATGATAAAAGAGAAAGATCTTCATATAAAGGAAAATGAAAATAGAAAAAACCCATTCATCATCATTAGTAACTATTTTTACAGTGGTTTAGGAGGGGCAGGAAAGGAGAGAGAAGCCCCAACAGAGAGGTGTTAATGAAGGAGAAGAACTATCAGCTCCAGATCTACTGAAAGATTTGAGGTGAAGCAAGTATTGCTTCCCTCTCTTACATCATTCCACCCCAGCTGTAAGTTTTACTTATTTTTTCTTCTCTCCTGCCACGGTACAATATGTCAACATAAACCAGGCTTTGATAATACAAAGAGCACATCATGTACAAGTGTTGTACAGTCCTTATTTCTTCAGATTTTGTTTCATTTATGTTTTGAAAAACAGCCACATATTGCTTCCACGTATTTTCTTTTATCCTGACAGCTCTTGATTAAAGACAATTCAAACTTCTCCGGGTTGGCCGACAAACTATTCTCCCTCATCGCTTAACATAGATTCTGTTACAGAGTAACGGTGTAAATATGGCAGGGAATTTATGAGAGTCTCCAGGATGTTATTCTTCATCTCTTTTTCCTAGATTTTTAAACAAAGTGCTAGCTATACCATCGAAACATTTGACAAATGACCAGGTGTTTTAAAAATGCCAAATCTGATCTAGTTATAATCGGTATAAGCCCACAGAAGTATTCCCAATGCTTTCATAACAATGCCCGAGTTCAAGGTGGAAAGACTTTAGCAAAATCCACTGTCTTCCGATGCTAAAACCTACAGTATTTGATAAATAGGGATTTAGTTCAAATTAAACAGATGATTAAAGAAGAAAAAGCTCGGAGAATAATCAGCAGTAATTATACTGATGTTGCTAGTGTAATTAATCAGTTTTGCAACCTGCAAAATTGAGATAAAGAGCTGGAAGATGTAGAGATGAAAACTCACTATGTAGAGACTATCGACTGTCGTTACCCAAAATAACACATTAACACTAATTGTTCTTGGGGGTGGGTTGTCTTTTGCCCCCTTTCTCCTGGCTGCTAAAGGGAGGAACCTGCTCTGTTCTCCTACGCTACTCAGCCCATGGAGCTGAGGCCACTTAAAGTATCTGCAGTGACCCAAAAAGGACAAATAATATTAACCTAATCCAGGCATTCACATCCATATCTATGCACTCAAAGAACTTATATCAAAGGCTGTTGTTGTTTATGAAGCTATTTTTCAAAAGCATATAAAGTTCTCTTGCACCATGCACTGGTAAAATGAACTATAAAAATAATTTTACAGTGACATGAAAGCTATAAATCATAAGGACAGAAATTCATGGATGTAACTTTATCTAATGTGCTGTCCTTGAGTCCTCCTCTTAAGCATTGCATACAAGAATATAGCAAATACTCTCAAATAATCTGTGATTTTACGTATTAGCTGTGAAGTGGTGTTTGTCATAATGAATGAGTAAATACTGTTCATCTCAATTGTGTTTCAACATTGGCTTTATGTTGTCCTGGCCCTGTAGGTTCAAGAAGTAACCTTAGCGCTACTTCAAAGTAGTTTTTGTGATTTAATTTTATATTTATGTCTTTACTCAGCTGCGAGAGATTTTTCCAATAAATAAAGAGAGGGGCTATGAATCTTCCCTTCCAGCTGTAAATTCTTGCAGCAGGCTACATTTTTAGTGATGCAAAGGCTGGCACTTGTCAGCTCTTTCACGATAAATATATCAATGTCCCTCTGAAGCCCCCGGTGGAAATATGGCTCCAATTTTTTTCTTAAAAACATGGATCCATCATTGTTGCCCTTGCCTATTCTTTTCTGTCAAATGCCCCAAATGTGCTGGAGTATCTGTGAAAAGTTTGAGGAGGACTTTGGCTACATGTCTTACAATCCTGTTGTACAACACAACTTCGGTGCAGCTCTTGCTTTCTTGGAGATATGCAAGGAGCTGGTCCCCACTTACAGATGAACACGATTAATGGCAACCCAACACATTCAACAGACTTTATCGAGCAGTGGAAAGGCCTTTCTTGCCTGCAGAAGACCCTGAGATCAGGATCTAACAGCTCCCTCTGCCACTGGGCTCTAGGTTACATATTCCATACCCCTGGAAGAAAGCACTGAATGTCCCACCAGTAGATACAGGGCAGAGAAAAACTACAGGTTTACATAATAAATTACCTTTTCAATTTAGTAAAATTTAAACATTTGAGTTACATTAATAAATTATAATTAAATTTCTTAGAAATCTAATTTAGTAAAATTTAGAAAGTAAACCCAGTAAAACTGGTTTACTGCACTGGTTAGAAATTTTTGTTCTGTGATTAGTGTATTTATTTAGTCTTTTGTTAGATAAGTAACCCTTACTAAAAAAAGGATTTCCAGACTAAGGAGATTACTAAAAAGACAGTAAGAAATAAACACTTAATCATTTAACATGGCATTTGGGTCTTGTCCACTAGTAATGAAGGAGAGCCAACAACTTTTCTGATGTTTAAGTCTTATCGTAGTTAAGCCCTTGCAGTTGGACTAAAATATAAGGCCTTTGAAATGTTTGTGACTCACAGAAGGAAATTGCCAAGGAGAGAAAGGCAGGAGGAGTGAGCTTCCCCTCCTGTGAAGTTTGCTACTCGAGCTTTTTTGCCAGTGACACACGTCCACTCAAAATGTAACGTGTGGAAGTGGCTTTGATCCTTTTCTCTCTAATGGTCTGCTCAGTCAGCACCTTGTCATGAAAATGTGACACCACCATCTTGTTAATGCTCACCTTCTGGAAGGGCTATTCTTTGAATGAAAGCATCAAAGATCTTCCTTAGTCCACTTTATGGGAAAGTCTCTATTTTATGGCCATATACACTAAAAAAAAAAAATCACAATATTTGAAGCTACAGTATTGCATAGCTGAATCCAGCCCCGTACAACCCACCAGTGGCCCCCTGGACAACCTCAAAGATCCCACAAACTGAGAAACCCTATTTGCAAAACATTATTATCAATACTGCCTTTTTCTCAAGAAAAACCCAGACTGAAGGAAGGGAGTCTGTATGAAACTCAAGCTAATAAATAGCACAGTTAACAAAGAGAGGACACACTGCTTCTTACAAATAAGAAATTACTATGGCTTCTTAAATGAGTTGTCTAAGATACACTACAGTGAAGTAATTATTGTAAGGAAGATCATAATCCTCAAAAGCAATTTATTTAAGCAGCCTTGTGATGCACAAAAACAAAACAAACCAAAAACCAACCAACCAAACAAACAAAAAAAGGAAAAAAAAAAAGAAGGTAAACCCCATCCAGATCCCTGAGAGAAAGCACCACCAGGGCTGCTGGCAAGGCTGTACCACACTTTAGTCCAAGGGAGTAGGGGCTGGCTCCAGAATTCAACAGGAGAAGCCAAGACTGGCTGAGCTGGAGGGCAGGGGCTGTTACCCATCAGACCCTGCAGAAATACCCCTTTCCCATTTGTTCCCAAGCCACAGGCTCCGGCCACATTCAACAATCTCCACGGATCACCATGAAAGTAATTGTGACTTTTCTTGGGCAACATGGCATTGTATTGCAGTCACTCACCTTCCTTGTGGGGACTCTCATCCTGGCTTCTGAGTGTGGTCCTCCTGTGTCCTTGTCCCTGCAGCAACACGAGTGTTTCAGGCACCCTCATCACTCCTCCTGGCACACTGGCAGAGGGATACATTGATGTTAAACTTCCTAAAATTCCAGAAGCACTGTGCAGAAGGCAAACACAAGCTCCACAGCACCTGGAGCCTCAGAGAGTTTTCCACATGCCAGCAGAGGTGAAGCTCTGGAACAGAAAGGCAAAACTTTTGGTACCTTGCTTGGTCTGAGCCAGCCTCGTACAGCCCAAGCTGCCTCAATTCGTGCTGCAGTGACAGATACCAAAACCTGTCGCAGGTGCTTGGCATTTTTAATCTCAAAACATGCCACAGGTGGCTGTGCTCCTCAACATATGGGGCAGCAAGTGCCCTGTCTGCAGCTGTGCGTGGACAGCAGGGACACTTGGCTGGCCAGACAAATTTCACCTTCATACCCAATGCTGCGGCTTGGGCTGATGGGATCCCTGCTGCAAGAAAAATGGAGTAAAATTAGAGAGAAGAAATCACAAAGGTTTTCAGTGGATTCTTACACTACTTTTTCTTACTCAGCATCCATCTAGAAATGCTAATATTGCATTGGTTATGTGTAGAAGAACTTGAAAAATATAACACAAGCATAGAAGTCCTCAGAATTCCAGTTCAGGGCTGATCTTCTTTTCCCCCTAGATTGTCTGATCTTATCAGTTACCCACAGCTCACTACATGGAGAGTACAAGTCCCCAGTGCCCGCACAATCCTATACAGCTTCCAAGAGCTTGTGGACCTTGTTTCAGTTTCTAGGCCACCTTATTTGCCGCTAACAAGCCAGGATTCAAGTCCAAAGACTTGAAGGGGCTGTAGTACAACACACTTGTTTTAGATTACTTTGGAAGCAAAAACATGGGTTCAGTGCCAAAGGAAGCCAGAGAAGCATTTCTGGTGTGTTCTAACTCTTATGAGACATCTCAGTATGTTTTGTAGCTATGGTTGAAATCAGTTCTGCCCTAACGTAGTGGGACACTGGGAGACAGAACTAGTGGAGTCCCCTGCCAGTCTGGATGTTTAAATTACCTATCGGTGAACAGCTTCCTGCACCACAACTGTAGGAGACTGGAAGAATGGTTGACTAGCTCAAAACAATGAGGAGGGAAGTAGAGGGGAACTGGGCAAGCTCCACATAGATGGGACGGCCACTGCTCCACCCCCATCCCCTTGAGCCTTAGTCAGCCTCTGGTCCACACTGGAATGGCAGCCGCCGACCACACGGCCTGTCACAAAATGGCGGAGTGACCCCCTGGCCTGCCCCAAAATGGTGGGCTGACCTCACTGACTGCCCCAAAAAGGCCGACTGTCCCAAAATGGCCAACTGTCCCATGGCTTATCACAAAATGGCAGACTGCCCCCATGGCCTGTATCAAAATGGCAGTGACTGACCCATGGCCTGTCACAAAATGGCAGAATGACCCCACAACCATATTCAAAATGGCAGACAGACACCCCCCCTTCCCTTACCCAAATGGCAGATGGACCCCTTCCCCCCCCCCACCATGCCCTTACCCAAAATGGCGGTGACGGACCCCATGGCCTGTCACAAAATGGTGGAGTGACCCACGTCTACACAAAGATGAGTAATTAAAACTAAAATTCAGTAAATTACTGGCATGGTTTTCTTCCTGTGAGCTACTCTCCTGCCTGTGGCTGCTCGCTAGCAGATGTTCCCATCGGATCCTGCTGTTTGGCACACATTGCCATTATCCAATGAGTAATAATATAAATGAACAAGCACAGCACTGCAGTCTATAGCTGAAATATTCATTGGTTAACAGTTAATTAACACACTAAACACTGTGTGGCAATAAGTATAGCCAGAGAAGTAAGGAAACTTTGGAAACACAATCAGGTATGTCTTATTTGTGCAAAAGAGAAAACTAATAATCAATAATTAAGATTTTAAATGAGATGACTTTTCAGTGTGTCTGTACTTTTGATTGCAATAATACAAAAAATGGGCGATAATACTCGGCATTAATCCATGTCATATGTCTGTTATTTCAGACATAACCCAGCCCATTTCCAAGAACTGGATGCTCTGTCTGCAGAAGAACAGTATTACACAAAACAGCCTCAGAACTGACTTTGGCAACATCCAAGCTCACAATCTGAACACTGGCGACACTTGTTCCTACAAACAGGCCTAAAAAAAAAATACCCCAATGACAAACACGCACCTTCCAACACAAACCCCGATTTCTCACCAGACAAAATTTATCTGCATCTTAAAAGCAGTTTAGTGGTACTCACACACACACACACACAAAAGCTTTAATTAAAAAAAGGATGTAAAGAAGAATGTAGCTACTAATTACTTTACTAAAACTATAAGAAATAAAGAAATGGATGCCAGTTTATGTACTTGTGGACTCAAAATCTGTCCTCAGTTAGACCTAGCAGGAGCACCAGCTGCTGTGGGGATCCAATGAGGGCAGATTTTAGACCACATAAATTTAGATTTTTTTTCCTCCTAGCAACTTAATACTCATGAAATTATATAACAAATTCGTAAACCAATTACCAAATGTCAGAAGGTGCCCTGATTAAAATACACACATCCCCTGGAATGTGCCATATTCACAAATTAGCCATGTGTTATTTATAGCTCCTCAAGGCACAATAATGAAGAAAGTGGTAATGAAATCTGAAAGCCTGAATGTTGGAAAGCCTTATGTTGGAAAGCAAATCCCATGAGACCCATCTGTAGCCCAAACTGTGGGGAAAAAAAGTATCCTTTCTAAACCAAATAAAAAAACCCTACAAACAACCTCCCCCGCCTTCACAGATTCATATTTCTTGTTTCATTTTTAAAATTATTTAAGCTGCAAATCAGAATCCTAGCATGCTATTTTCATTCCTTTAATCATAATGATTCTTGGAAATCCCTTCTTTATTTGTATTCTCCAACACCACGAAGTGCAACCCAAATGCTTAAAAAAGACAGAGTCTTCTTTATTTCTCTTATTCCTAGGCCGAACTTGTATGCACACCAATTCCTGCTAAATGTTCCACAGTGATATTATTCAGTTTTAACCTAAAACTCTAATTGCTTCAAATTCAAAAATTACGTATTTACACCTACACTTGCTTCTTTCTTCTGGGAAATACACCTGGTTCAATTTTCAACATCCATTAGTCAGCATCTGTAAGGCCTTTGCTACATCCCTCTCTGCCTCTCTCACTTCTCAGCACTGACTTCTGACTATACTTTTTGTACCATATTTTCCCTGTACATCAGAACTGTTATTCTGCTTCCCATGTCAGTTTTTCTCCTTAAAAAAGCCATGTGTTAGTATTCTTTTTTTCTCCTTTACTTATGGCCATATATACATCATGTCATACGCAGAAAAGCCTTTTTGAAGCATATGGTAATTACTGCACCGAGGTATTTTACACTCATCCAATTTGATGCAGTCAACCTGTAGCATTGTAAGACACAATTAATTCATCATGTTGTAACATGAGTTACAACAAGCCCAAAACAAGGATAAATGAAGGAGACTGCCTCTTTTTTTGGCACATTTACCAATTCCTAGGAATGCATGGTTATTTTCATGACAGATGCAAACACTGCAGAACTGCCAAAAACATTTGCAGGTCCATCAGAACATTTAACTGTCTCTAACTCCAGACTGATAAAATAATCAGTATGAGTGTCTTTCAACCCCCAGCTCAGTAACATCATCCTCCTTCCTCAGGCCTTTCCACAAGAGCCTCCATCCATCTCCATCTATACTCCAACAACAAACTGCTGGCTTTTTCACTCTTTCTTTTAATCTGCCTCTCTGGCCCCCTGCATTCATCACCTATTTTCTCGTGTTGTTGGAGAATGTAATCCAGGCGGTTGAAAAGCTCTTAGAGGCACCTCAAGGGGCAAAAAAATCAGACTAGAAGCAAGGAGTTGCATCTTTATGTTACTTTTGCAGACCTGACTCTCAGCCAGAGGGGTGGCAGATGGGCATGTGTTGCCGGAACGTGTTTTGAATTTAAACAAAATTACTTTGGCTCTAACTGGGCTGCTGCAGTAGCACAGTGACCTCAGGAGGTGTCTCTCCCTATGCCCTGTGCTCAAAGGTGAACCATGCTAAGGTTTAATTTGCTTGATTTAAAGCTTCTCTGTACATAAGAGAATAAGATAGAAGTCTAAAAAAGGTATATTAAATTTTTTCTCATCTTCCCTTAACCTTCTTTTCTGCAATTCTGTTCTTTATTATTCTGGCTCTTGAAGAGCTCTGAGATATAAGTTTTTGAAGTATTTCTAATTAATACAACCCTCTGACCTTTGCTTTTGAAGACAAATTTGTAGCTGTAAATGGCAAAATAACAAAAAGCAACCCCCAAAATACTTTTGTCTCAGCTGGTTTGAACCATAAATACAAAGCAGGAGTCTTCCACGGGAAAAAGTCTCCAAAATATGATTCCCATGGAGAAGAAAGAGATGAACAAAATAAGAAAAGCATGGTTTTACGTGGATAATTTAAAATTTGAAGTTAAGATGCTTGAACTCCGATCTCTCGATAAAAAGAGAGACTTCCTGTCTCTGCCAACACCACGATGTGGAATGATGCCCGAGGCAGTTGGAGTCAAGAATAAGTCCCTGACTGCATCTTGCCTTTCCTATTTTGTTCATTCCAGAACGCAACTACCTTTCTTTTTCAGACTGAATGGCGATACCAGGCACTAAAGATTGCCTTTTGTTAGCAGAAGCAGACTCTATAAGCTTTTGTGCTGCTAATTTTTTCAGTTATCTTGGCTTCCTTAATATCATTTAGCTATTTCTTTTCTTTATGGGCACCTTATTCTGCTTGGTTCTGTTTCACTTTGAACCTCCACTGATGCTGAGGATTTAACACATTTTTTTATCGTACTGTGCAAAATGCTGATGGAATCTTTGTGCAGACTCTCTGGCAACAGAAGAAGGTTATTATTATCATCCCCTTTGTATTCTATCTCCAGAAATCTATGCACATGCTTTGTAGCCATCCATTTTGCACAGGAGCATGAAGAAATCATTTTGTTTTACTCACTACAAAAGCACTTTTAAAAAGATGTGTCTTTATAATTGTCCATTTTTAAAACTGGTGCATGCATAAGGCACCGCTTTGAAAAGGGTTTTGAATGATTTGCTCCAATTATCCAAACCTTACCTCTCGGGCTGCTGCTCAGCTCAGAGGTGAAACCATCCACAGTGAAATCTGAAGGTCTGTATTAGATTTAAAAGTAGAAGGGAAAGAATTCCATTCACTGGGGGCAGTGATGAAAGAGCTGCATCCACAGCCTGTACCAGTCATCCAATTACTCCGTTCCTGGCATTTTCAAGGATGCTAAACCCACATGGAGTTTTTGTGACCCCAATCCTCTATCTGTAAAAGGTAGAGAAGAAAGTGTGAGCCCCCTTTCCTCCCCTCTAAACAGCTTCCATACTTCCACTAATTCAATCTGCTTTCTCTCTGCTATCCTGACTTCTCAACAATCTATGTTAAGGATCAGCAACTATCCCAATTAAAAGGCGATTGACTAAAATTATTCCGCAATATTTCTGCGGAAGCAGCAGGTTCGCTCAGGGTACTCCAGCCAGCCATGCAGCCAGTCCCCATTTGCACACAAATAGCAGCTGGATATTAAGACATAGTTGTGCTATCTGTGTACTGCCCATATGCTCACTTTGAGGGGCTGGAGAGACTTGGAAACGGGATTAAATGAAAACACTGAAATAAACCAGCAAAGGGCTAAAAATACTGTCTAGCGAGTCGATCGGCTTCTTATGCTCTGTATTCCTACAAATTCGCTTTGCAGTCAGGACACATGGGGTTTGAATAATTTTCTGCCTTTACACTTTCCCTGCCACAAAAAGTAACACGGTGATGATTTTCGATAAACAAATCTGCTCTTTTCTCTCAGGGTTTGTGTACACTCTGAATGCATTTGTGACATCAGATTTTCACCAGGGAAATGAAAAAAGACAACAAACCCAACAACCCACATGTACGAAAACCCAAGAAACCAAGCTGGCCTTTTTGAAACATGGTATGACTGGGGAAAAAAAAAAAAGAAATCCCTATCATGTTCTTAAGACATCCAGTACAAACTGGGAAGCGAGTGAAAAAGGGCTTTCCTGCTGAAGCTGCCTCCAGCTACCATTCCTCTGAGCATGACTTTATCAATTGTGCACTGAGGATGCTCTCAGGCCAAAATTTAGAAGGTCAAAATGAAGGAAAAGCATCACAAAAAGAGCCTATGGAAGAAGCCTTCTGCAAATTAAGAAGAACCCCTGAGCCGTATTAGATTCTTTTTCTCTCTCTTTTTTTTTATTATTTTATTTTTTAAATTCTTTAATTCTCTTATATTTAGACAGTAATTCCTATTCCCCTTCTTTTGAATCTATGCAATGTGCAAACTCTGTGTTTGGTTGTAGGCAGGCTGAGAAGTGTAGTTGTGTATTAGACCTTTTGAAGGTGGAAGACACATCTTTAGTGAGTGAAAACCATACTTTTATAAATTACACACAAATACTACATTCCAACAACTCACGATGGGCGAGAGGAATCACTCCCATCACCAGCCCTGCCCATTACTGTGTTAGGGTTCCTTGGAAATAGAGCTCTGAGAGCAAAAATATCACACAAATTAAATAGAGCTTCCATTTTTTCATAAGGCCTGAGTGACGCAATCACAAATATTTGTCATATTCGGTATAAGCTGTTGAAAAAAACTCTGGAGTCCATTACCTTCACTTTTCCAGATGCTTTTAGGTCACTTGGAAAGAGCAAACACTTTCTTCCACTCGCAGCCCAAAAGAACAACAAAATCACTTCAGAAGAAAAATCATACCTATAGAACCACTTTCCTGTCTGTTTATTCTGTTTATTCTTCCTTTCAGGCAGTGACAACACCTGTAGGAGACACAAGTAGAAATTACCTCTTCTGCAGTAAAAGCCCACTTTATCCATCAAAACCACACTGTCGCTTGCTCCTATACCATATACTCTCAGTTTAATAGTTAGGTAAATATTGCAGTGTCTGGATACTCCAGAAAAGTATATTTGCAGAATGCACTCAATAGTAAAAGACAGTAAAAACCCTGAGAAATGCTTTTAAGGAAAGCCGGGCCCTATCAAACTCTCCGGGCTTCAGGTGCTATTACTGCCTTGGCAGAAATTGGCTCTGACACCAGTGAGAAAAGGCATCCCAATTCCTTAAATAAGATCACTAGGCAGGACTGTCACTTCCACTTCAGTTGGACTGGCTCAGGAGAGAATCCCGTGTGGGAGGATTTCCCTGGAAAGCGTAAACTAAGAGTTTGTCTTATATCAGCTATAACAATTACAGTTACTATTTCTATTAAAGATTGTTAATATCTCTACTAAGCATGAGCTAGAGACAAACCAGGATCTAATCATATTTAGACCTGCATACCTAGACAGATAGGAAAAAATCTTCACTCAATGGGGATTTTTCCTTAACTCCAGCAGAGCCAGGATTTCCCACCGAATAAAACATTTCCAGGATATCAACGGCAAGCGCATCACTAGAAATAACAGAAATGACTTTCAGTGCAGCGCAAAAATAATTAGAGGCAGAGCAATTGTCCAGCGTACACCCTTATACCAAGAAAAGACTGAGAAAAATCACGCAAAGCTGCATAGCCTGAGGGGAAAAAACAGAAAACAAGCAGAGGGGTGAGGTCTAAATCAAATATGAAACAATCTATACTTTCCATTAAAGCCATTGTGAAATTGGGCATTTTGCGAAGGTCTTGATTGAAAACCATGTGAAAGTTAATGGGTTTGACTCAAATGATCCTCATCACTCCAATAAGAAACAAGGGGAAAGCAGACCCACATGAGCAGAACTTGAAAAAAACCATAAGTGCAAAACCATACGACAGCAAAGAAACAATTTTAATAGCTCCAGAGAAGACTATAAATTGCTTTGTTCCTACTAGAAGGAGATTCAACAGCGCAGATTCTCATTAGAATTTCAGCCCCATATTTCCTTTTTTTTATAAACAGCATATCAGTAAGATTTACCAATATTGTCTCAATATGCGGAAAGCTTTATTATCTATTCTTTGACACTTGGTATTTTTCTAATTCCTTAGTTTTAATAAAAAGCAATAGAGATGTGTACTTCATTTTTTTAATGTGGCTGAATTGAAGGCTAATTAACACATTCATATCTGTCAAAAAATCCAATATCTTTCGTACTCATATTTCTGAGTTCTTTTGTGGTCAGTTTAATTAAATTTGTTGATAAAATAAAGGTGGAGAGGAAAAAAATAGTTTAGGCTGGGTTTGACAAAGGCAATTAGTAGTAGTTAGTGCCCATTAAACTAGAAAAGGAATTAGCACAATAATTTTCTAGGGCATCTTTCTTAATGTTATCCTTGAAATTTTAGCATAATTGGGAAAGAACAAGGAGCCATCATGACCCAAAAAAGCTTCCTGTCCTCTTCTCCCCCAATGGAAGAGACAAAAAATATTACTGAGGTGCTGAAAACCAGGAGTTCAGAGTTGAAAAGGCTGCTGACAACCTCTCATGGTGCTTTGTTTCAGAAGCTGTGATTTCAAGAGGAAGCAAAGTGGGTCCAAAACACTACTGATAGCTGAAAATTAGGAGATGAAGAACACTTCAGAACGTTTAAGTGTGGTAGGTATGATTACAGCAATCAAAATGCTGCCCCACTTTGCTACAGTTTATCTTGAACAGCAAGATAAAGGAAAACAAAAAGGAAAAAAAAAAAAATCTTTCTGATCCTAAATTGCGCAGGATGCATAAATGTTAGAAACACTCCTGACAGGGGTCCACAGAGGCAGTTGACCCTAAAGGTAACGTGGTATTTATCTTGTTTTGTACTGTCAACCAAAAAAATTCCTGCTGCTTCTTCAAGAGAAGTTTGTCTCTTACCTGGTGGTCTGACCCAGCCCCTGGTCGGTTTGGTATTGCAGACTGACCAGTTTATCACAAAATACCTGCAAAAAAAAAAGTTCCACCCTTAAATATCACACCGAGGTACTTGTATATGTAATTCACTGTCCTGTAATGACCTGGTACATATTATATGAGCGGTAAAACAGCCAAGTGATGTTTGTTCTGAAACCTGACTTTGGTCTCATGACCATGAGTAGAGTCCGTGCTGCTCCAGAGAGTGAGCACTCCCTGGGCACTTCTTCCTGTGCAAACTTCTCCTCGCTGAAGACACAACATCTCCAAGGATCATTCTATAAACCTCTCCTCCTTCCCTACAAAGTGCCAAACAAATCCATGAACACACAGTAGCACTAACAATAAAAGCTCCACTGGAGCCATCCACAACTAGATCTCCTCATACAGTAGAGGAAAAGAGAATAAACTACAGATGACAAATGTTAGATCATTCTCACCTTAAGCCAAAGTAAGTCTGTCCTGCTGCCAAATGGGATTCCTCTCTTCCCCTTCTGTCAGCTGCCTGAGCCAGCTCATCCCAATTCATCAGGGAGCTGTGCTGCACTAGTGAACTATGAAGGGGTTCAACAATAGCTCAAGTGTGATGTATTAAAGGCACTAGAAAACAAACAAATAAACAAACATGAGCATTAATGGTAGTGCCCAATGCGGATTAAAAATACAAATAAACTAAGTAACTTCGTATGGTTTTAATCCTAATCCTTGGGAATGAGTTGAGCATGAATGCCCACAGGCCTTGTTTGCTATCCTGTAAGGTGAGAGGATACAGAATTGAAACAAAGTCTTACAGCAAATAATTAAGACAAAAACTACAGACCCAGAAATTGTGATGAAAAAAAATGAATTAAATGAAACCCGTACAGTTGGGAAGCAACTAAACATCATTCTGAACTTCTTCCAGGAATTGAAGGTAAACCAGTAGAGGTGCGGGAAGCTCTCAAGACCTGCACCCTGAGCATTGCTGCCCCAGTTAATTGGCAGCAATCTTCCTTGCAATATACTGCAAGATTTTAAGACCCAAAGGGATCAGTGCAATCAACAGATTTGATCTTCCATACAACAGAGATCAGAAACTGTCATGCAGTAATTCTTACATCCCATCTAAGAAGTTTTAGGCTACAGAAGAGTACATATTCAGCTAAGGTGTCCAGACCCAGCTTCCAAGATTTAGACATACGGAGAGTTCACTGCCAGCCTTTTAAAAATTGATCTACCTGCCCTTATTGCTAAGGAGGTTTGTCCAATATCCAGTTCCAACAGCTCTTTCTTCAGCAGAGGAAGCCACTGCTGTTCACCCCCAGCTTTTTATTACCCTCTTCGTTATCTCAAAGCAGTAAAATATAAAGCTTTTTTCACTTTTACAAAGTGAAATAAATAATGAGATTGAAATAAATTCCACAAAAAAGGAGGTGCTTGGCAGTGTTTCTGACTGCCACTGTCTGGGAGAATCAATGGGAGATAGTCACAGTCAGATATCCATTAAGCACGGAGTGCATTAGTAAATGCTTTAATCATCTTTCATACAATAAACCATCACTGCTGTGTTCTCCTCTGCTCAGACTGTCTTCCTTCCCTTCCTCATTGGAAGTGTTCCATCACACAGTTTCCCTCAGTGCAGACCAAGCACAGCAAGCAGCAATGCTTTCCCCTTTATGCTTTAGGAATTTCTGCAGGTTTAACGGTTTTAAAACAGACATTAAGCTGCTCTTCTTGTGTGTTTTTTTTCACCTGTGAAAATGTCTTTAAAACTCCTGAATATGCAGCATTTGACCTACTGAGCTTAATAATTTAGTGGCATAAACCCTTAAATATGAAGTCAACACTTAGTTTAGATGAAGTGTCAACAGTGTGTAGGCAACAAGCTGACATAAATCCTAAAGAATTTGGCTTTTAAAAAGCCTTAATTCCTTCTTTATTCAAATTCTCTGTAAAAGAACCTTTTCACAGCTTTGTATGGCACTTTAAGCTATGTCAGCACAAGTGGTAGCTTAAAGGTATAGCAATTAAATTATGAGCAAAAGTATGTAAAAACACAGTGTAAGAACATTTCCTAAAAAACTGACTTTACAGGAAATCAATACATTTTCACTGAGGTAGATTGCCCAGCATCACCAGTAATTTCCCTAAGCCAGCTGTAGCAAGAGAATCAAACCCAAGCACCACCACGGAAAGCAATTATATTCATGAGGAACCCCCAGGACCATTTCAAATGACACAGCTTTCCACAAGCAGCTATGCAACTCCAGGGAGAGGCCCATTTGAATCGCAGCTCCATCACGCTGCAGTTCCATCTTTGTATACTCAAAATAATAATAATAAAAAAAAATCTAATTCTTGGCAATTATGAGGATTTTTATTTTTCCCAGGCAATGAGTAACATTATCATAACTCCAAGGGAAAATACTGGAGAATCAACATTTTCTTAATTAACTTTATTCTAGTCCTAGTCTTACACTGATCCCTGAGGACGGGAAATCTTTTTTCAGTGGCTTCAGCAGCATCAGAACAGGAGCACCTAATGTTGTTTTTAATGAGGTTGAGAGATACTTACTTCAATTTTTTGAGTAAAGAGCTGAGGTCTCCCTTTAAAAACAAATATTACAGATTAGTATTCTTTCTTTCTAAGGCATACAGCATTTTACATGGAAACTTAATGAAGTAGGCTTTAAGGTATTTCCTGTAATATATTTCAATAAAAGAAAACATAAGCCAGTAAAGTTGCTCATGTAAGCATTGAGGATTTAAGGAATTACTTAAACAATGAATGCATGAGGCTATTAACCTTCTCAGAGAATTAAAATGTGCCCCTGTGTGATGAATCAAAAGCAGCAGTCATTTCAACTCTGAAGGACTGGTTTTATACATGTGACTGAAACATAATTAAAGAAATACGAAATTGTGCTGCATCCAGAGAAAATTAGGCCGGACTTCTAGTGCTTGAGAACACCTTTGCAACAGCTTTTCTTGGGTACATCCATACACCAGTTACCTCTTGGCAATGGCACAGACCCAGGAAGGTTATATTCTAGTAGCTGGCCTGAAGTGAAGGCACAGTCTAGTGAAATGAGTGATTTTGAAGTTTTATTTCTTTGCAATATCCTGCTATGCTGGAAACATTAAGAGGATCTTCATGACTAAGTAAAATTTTGCTCGCGCACAGCTTATTGCATAAAAGCAGCAGCAACAAAAAGCCTCGATACCAGACTAATCTGGGTACAGGTTATCTGCATATGTCAGGTATTTAAAGGGAAATTTTATAATTGGAAAGGTTTAGAAAATTTAAAACAGTTTCTCTCTGACACAGGTCACAGGAATGTTCTCTGTTTAAACCAGCTGGAACACTGATATCGTGAGATTAAATAAAACATAAAAAGGATAAAAGAATTACCATATACATTAAAAAGCCACAAAATCAAAACCCAGAGAGCAGAAATGAGAACAATAAGAGGTATTTTTTCAACTCACTGAAGCATCCTCCTGCTTAAGGAAGCCCTTCCTGGTGCCCTTTTGCGTATCACCGGTTTTGTGTGTCCCCATCAATTCATTTTCCACTGGTATCATGATTATCTAATTAGTACCAATCTGTCACTGTCAATTAGGAACTAGGGAGATCTTCAGGTCCTCTTAAAGCGGTCACTTGGCCATGAGATAATATCAAAACATCATTACCATACCATTTATCAGGTTGGCTTTTTTTACCTTTTAATAATTTGTTCAGCTCTTGAGTCTTGTGGATGTTTGTGAATATAACATGCTCATTTTATTGCTAATTATACCATACTCTGCCTATGCACTACCTACACAATTAATACCATTTTTGTATCTGCATGGAGCTGGCCATGATAATTAAAGAGCACGTTAAAAAGATGTGCAACTGCTCAGGGGCCATATGCAAACAATTTGCAGCTCCTAGTAATTGAAACATCACAAGCTGACTTCTAAAGTAAATTTAGATCTATTTTGCCTCTTGATGAAAGATCTTTCTGAATGACTAACTTAAATATTTTTCAGGCCCTCAACAAAATAAATGCATCTGAACAGGTGAAAACCTGGGAATCCTCTAGAGTTTAATGAGTGCCCCTCTATCCCTAATGCCTGTGAGAGCTCTGCAGAGACGAAGATCAATTATTATTTGGCATCAGCCCTGAGTTATGTCCTGTCTCTCAGAGCAGCCTGAGTGGATGATACAAGCAGCTTTATACCAAGTCTATAACTGAGTGTACCAACAGCATCATTTTCTTGAGGATTGTGACAAGAGCACAAACCAATCTACTGATGCATGTTTACCACCCATGGATACATGACAGAGCTGTGGCCTCGGTGTAGTCTTGAAAACTATTCACTGGGGAAAGGAGTAGGGATGCTGGACTGTCACTGTGGGATGGACAGAAAGAGTTGAGTGTTAATTCATGGAGCAGAGTGCTGTCATCCTAAACAGCCTCTTTTCACATCTGCCTTTTTTCTCCTAAACATTTTCCAATATTTACTTAATAACTTTCCTGCTTTTAACCCTTTTCCTCAAAGGGCAACAACTCAATACTATCTTGTATTTCCATCACAAACTTTGTGAGGTAAGTACTGGCAACTTCTAACACTTTTTTTTTTCCTTACCTTGATCTCCAATGTCACTTAGTAAGCATCTCTAGTGAGACAATAATGCAAAAGTAAAGGGAATTTTTAGTAAGTCCCTTGAAGGCTTCCCTGGGAATCACGGCACAAGGCTGTGCACACCTCATGGCACTAGTTACAGTATTATCCTCAAGCACTTGTAAATTTCCATGGGCTCCAGCCCTCCAAAATGCATTACAGAGCCTGTGAGAAACCCTGTTTGGCAGGTACACAGACAGACGGGTGCGTCAGTCCCGCTGTTGCTTGAGCCAGCAGATATGATGCGCAGCACCCACATGCCTCTTGCAGCCTTTAGAATGAGCAGTTGGAGGAGTGATACACTCAGCAAGTTTATTTATATTTTTAAACAAGTGAAGTGCTTCACTTTCCTCTGAAGCCACCAGGGACATTCAAATCCCACTTAAACGTCTTCCTCTCTTCTCTGCTGCTACTATTTTGATTGCTGTGTCATCTTCTGTATAAACCTGCATGGAAGCAAAACCTCCTGTATCTCCCCCTTCAGGTCAGCCCAGATCAGGTCACTTTTATATTTACCTTACTTCTCAAAAACTCGGTATTTGAGTTAGCACAGCTTTATATCCTATTTTATTAGTTCTGGCTTTTCACAAATCTACCTAGCTCAAGCTGAAATATATGGACTAAATATACCTCTGAGTCCTTTCCTATCTCTATTAGATGGAAACAGGAATAATCATTATTATAAATATAATTTGCAACTATATCAACACCAATCTGTTGGTGAGATAACAGTGTTGGCCTATGCATAAGAACATGGGGCTTGATTGTGACAGCTCATGGATGTAACAGTGAACAGAAGAGTAAAGGGTGAGTTAAACTTCTCTACATCAGGGTGAACAAGGGCTGGGGAAACTTAACTCCTGAAGAGTTCAGTTCTCCAAACAGTATGTTCTGCAGTACATGAGGAAAACTGGGTTCTGCTTAGGTTCTTCTCAGCAAAGAATAAAAGGCACTCCAGAATGGGAGTCTGGTATTAGACCTGAGAGGAGAGGTTTTGCATGAAACCCAGAAAATAAGGATGGAAGATAAATCTAGAAAGACAACCTTTTCTTTGCACAGAACATTGAGCATTAATGCATATTTTATAAGCACACACCAACAGTTGTTTCTTAACTTCCACTGAGTGCTGTTGTCCATAGTAAGCTACACCTATAAACAAAGTCCACGAGGAGGAAACAGCATGAAAAGAGACAAATTAAAATGTTTGTCACACACCTTCAACTGGGAGATTTTAACATGCCCATTCTTTTGTTGCCTGGTCAAGTGGCAGTGGAGTCACAAAGCACAAGCAGTTGGCATCCCTCAAAACCAAACTGTCTGCCTTGGAGGACAGGAATAGTTATAAGGAAGCCACCTGGAAGTCACAGGCTGAGGTCACCCTGCATTCAGCAGCCATTTTCACACTCTGTAAATGAGGGCTTCTGGCTATCAGGCACAAACCTTCCCCCCAACCCTCTTCTACGCTGAGCACTAAGTGCAGTTTAATTCCAGTATTCCTGTTCTCTGGGTAACAACATGTCATTCCTTATATACGTCAGGGATTTGGGCCAACACATACTTGAGGCTTTTGCCTGCAGTAACAGGTAATACATAAACCCAGCTCTTGGCCAAATCTGCCACACTGAACAAATTTGACAGGGGAATCACTGGTGCAGAATGAATGCAAATCAGGATGCCAGTTTATTTTCCAGTCAGTTCTGCACATAACTAGAATCTAATCCAGTTATGGTAAATAGTGAAAATCTGAATGTGAGGGTGAAACATATGTAAATTGCCATTGTGACTTCTTTAAAGTAAACTAGAATCCAGCAAATGCATCTCGTTTCATTATTCTCTGCAGCAGAAAATTCAGCTGCCAATAGAAAATTAAAAATAATAATACTAGCAACACACATTTTACAAATGCATCCTGCTTCATAAAAAATAAGGTCCCTGGATGCTATAGAAGCCACTAAATTATTGCACAGGCTGTATGCAAAGTATCTCAGCACAAAGCAGAGTATCTGCTCACATATAAAAAAAATGACACCACTTTCCATCTGAGCACAGAGCTGTCGGTGTGCTCTGCACCTTTAATGAAGCTTTAGAAGCAATCATTGATGACTGTGCAGAAGCCATGTCTGCTGCCAGAGCTGTCAGGTTACATAAAGCCCTAGTGGGAAACCAATATAAACGGGCCTGGCTCCTCGGTGCCCGGGAGCTCTTTGGTGGGGAAGGCAGGATAAGCAGGAATGTCCTGCTGCCCTGCCAGCCCCTGACACGCCTTTCAGGAGCGCCACGAACAGACACCGGGCACGGCTGCCTCCTCTGTCAAGGTTCTTACAAGCAAACTTGTGGAAAGCTAGGTGGCTGTCTAGCCAAAATTACACCCTGCTGCTGAGGGCATTTTTAATGGAGGAGGTGCTGAGAGCTCACTTTTCCTTCCCACACGGCCTTGCAGATCCAGTCAAGTGGCAGCACAATTTATGCATTCAAATGGAAACACAGCACATGGACTAAATAAAGCCCTAGGAAGGTTTTGTCAAACCGTGGCTGGCTTTGGGCGTTATTTACTCTAACCAGTTTTAAACCAAAATATTACGCACCTAAAGACCAAAAGCAGAAGTTTGCTCTCGAAGAACTCCACAGAAACTGTATAAAATATTCTATGCTAACACGTAAGTTAGGAACCATTCCAGGAAAAAAACCAAGGTTGTTTAACCATAAGAAGTGAATTCAAAATCCTCTCAGAGGTTGGTTGCTTTTGTTTTGTTCTGTTTTCTAAATTTCATGGCACTTTATCAGCAACTCAGTATTTTGTTAGAGAAAATGAGATGATGCCTAGAAATATAAAGGATTCCAAAAGCATAGCGAGGACAATACAGTGTAGCTTCTGAGCCTTTTCTTGCAGAAAATAAACTTGTTTTTCTGTGTAACCCTGTTACATTGAAAACAAAAAGATTTGTGAAACTCTCACTAATGTGGGCACCTACTGAGCGACTGCCTTTGTCTGACATATTTTTCTGCCTTGCCCTCATTTCACACTTCCTCAGTTCTATGCCCAAAACCTGCAGAAGCCCAAATACGGATTCTCAGTGGTTCCTCCTGTGCCCCTCAGGCTCCTACCATTACCATCTGATTTAGGAAACCACACTGTATACTGTTATACAAAGCACATTTTTAACACTGAGTTAAAATTCAAGAAACTGAGAAATTACTGCAATCATCGATAATGCAAAATATGTAGAACAAATAACAATACTCACCTTTTCTAGCTGCGTGTTTGTCAGAAGCAGAAAGGAGCTCCTTAGCTTTGAGAAGTGGCACCCAAGTACCATGTTTGTGACCATCGACTACAGGTATTCCTCCCCGTTTGTGTAGCAATCTTCATCTGCTTTCAACTGCCATAAATTGAAAGGTTACAGGGTTTAAACCATTTCCTAGTTATGATGTGTCTATCAGGCAGCAACAGCTGGGCAATAAACTTTTAGCCATAAATGTTTCTGAAAGCGGTAAGTTCGCAGCCAAGGCCATAACTACGTAGCATCAATTGATGTCCAAAATGCAATCTAGCCACATAGCTCCCTTTAACACCAGACCATATCTTACATTGCAAGGTACTTACCAGCAGCCTCCAGGTTAAATAAGATGGGTTAAGGTCAGGTGGGATGGCTCCGAAAGGCTTCGTCGAGTCAACCTGAGATTTGTGGCCTCCTCTGAGCCTCCAGCGCTCCCTGATTTCATCCCCGTTCTATCGAACACTCTCAATATCACTTTAGACTGGATATTGAAATCACTTAGCAGCAATAAAAAAGAAAAGTGCCGCGGAATTGAATCACATTTTGCTCAGCACACATCTCTAAACCATTACCAGTGTGAAATGAAATCTAATGTCTCCCTTAGCAATCCCATCTTCTTTGTCCCTTTGTTTTTCTAGGAGCGTTATGATACACTAAATCCATTTGGACACACTATAGTACACAGGTTATACCAGAGATTTCAAGAAGAGTTTTCCAAATTTATGTAGCTGCTGCATCAGGTTGCTTTTCAGCCATCTCTCTGTCACATAGAAGTCCATTAATAAAAGTAGAAAAAGACAATGGAAACACCTCCGTTTGGGCTGGGGTCCTTCATTTCCTTCCCAGTAGCTGCTATGGGGCTTCGTTTTGGATTTGTGCTGGAAACACTGCTGATAATTTGGGTATGATTTCATTATTGCTGAGCAGTGCTCAGCAAGAGTCACAGCCTTTTCTGCTCCCCTGTGACCCAGTTCCTTTTCTCTTCCGTAGATTAAGTCTCATGGTAGTAAAAACCAGAAAATATGACGGAATCTCTGCAGTTTCATCTAAGGCCCTCTCGAGGGACGTGAACTCTACGATGGTGCAAATGCTGTACAGAAAATGTGACCAGCTGAAATCCAGATGTTTCCACTTCAACGGGAAAAACAGGGCAACGGCTGTGGGCCTGTGCTATCTGAGCTGCACTCAAATGCCAAGTGCTCCCTGATATTCACAGCCTTGCTTTCCCATTGCTCGTGATGCCACCTCTCTCTCTCCAACCACATCTCCTCGTCCACAGCACTGGAAGTTTTGCTGAAATGATGCACAAGGCAGGTGACTGATCTGCAGAGCCGAGCAACTGATGAATTTGCAGGGCAAGTGAGGATACAACATGCCCCAAGGAGGAGTTTTGGGGGAGGATTACTGTGTTGTCAATTATTGAGAGCAGATGTAGCTTACAGAGCTTGGGCGGAAAGCTCATCTGATTGCTCTTGGCCAAGTTTAGATGATGGCTAGTCAACAAAATGCCATGCCCAAGAGACTGCGAAACTAAACCCTCCGGAAACATGTCCAAAGAATAAACCAAGTGTAAGGCAATACTGCACTAATAAATCAACTGAGCCCCTTAACAGTAACAGAGTCAGATGTGTGTATAACGATTCTGTTTAAACCATCCGAGGAGCTTGTCAAAGCTGCTCTATCAAAATAATATACATAATTACTTGCACCAGATACAAAGTATAGTCACCTTGTAGTTTTTCTCATATTTAATAAATGCTATTACTTTTTGTATTAATGAAGATTGCAGTCTCTCTAGGTAGCTGCCTGTTACAGAGTCTTCTTGGATAGCATTTTTAACTCCTCGCTATTATTTCTGGAGTGCGCCAGTTCCAAAAATGTCACGAAGACAGGATCTGGCGTAGTGAGCCTTTGACGCAGCTCATGAGAATCACAGACTGACTGGTTACAAAGTAAAAACTCCTAAATAAAAATAAAACACTGTTGGAAGGGAAGCTTGCTAAATATCTGCACTGCTAATCTTGGTCAGTCAATAAGAAAGGTATAGAAAATATAGAAGTACACAAAATTAGCAAAATACAAGCTAAAGGTGAATGGTATTTAAAATATATGTCTGTTCTACCCAAAACAACAGAGTGAATATACTGCCTATTACAAGGTAATGAAGTATTTCATGGTAGGATCAGTACATAGGTTTTCTCAATCTGACTTTCAAACTGAACAAGTCAATCAGTGCTGGATCAGAACACAAAGCTCTACTTGCACTAAATAGTATCTTACGGTGTGGAGCAAGATAACTTCTGGCAAGAATAAGAATATCGCAATTTGTCCTTTCATTCCTGTTCAAAGTTCAGCAGATTCTTACTGGAAATTGTACTTTCCTCATTTTATTTTCCATCCATTAAACAAAATTGCTGCTTAAATGAAAGCACTGAACCTGGTTGCCCCAAACCATTTTGGATGTGGAATATGGATGACTTTGAAACTGTGTATTCAATCTCTCCCACTGGCATAAGGCATGCTTTAAGCAAAGAGAAGACCTACATTAGCGTAGGAAATGGAGTACACTGGCCAACTTGACACCGAACATCCAGAATCACGCGTGGTCAGGAGTAAAGCTCTACCCACAAGGCGAACTCCCAGCTAAAAACCTAAGACAGCAACAGCCCACATCACACACATCCCCTGTAGATGCACCTATCTCAGACATGGGAGCCCTTTCTCTGCCCATTTTTCACCCTGGACCTCACCTTTGATTCTCCTTATGCAAGGTGACAAGCCAGTTTTTCTTGAGATGGCTTCCCTTTTTCCATTATTTTCTTTAAGCAAACAACAAAGTCAAGAAAATGAAAACAAGTGCCAAAAAAAAGAAAAAGAGTTCTTGTTTTCCAGCCCCAACATAGATTGTAAGATGCAAAGTAAATGTTTTTACTTACTTTTCCCTGATTAAACTTGAATTACTAGTATTAATAACCATTGCAATTTGCAGTTAGTTCCCTGGAAGAAAATTTCACGCAGAAGTCATTCATCTTTCTTTAGTTTTCTGTTTCCATAGGCACAGGAAGCAGAGCAAAAAAAGCTCTCAGGATTGCCTGGGTGATGAACAGATGGGTGGAAGGACAGGCAGAATATGCCTTTCTAAAATGCAGGTGTGGGGTTCATACCTACACCAGTTCTCTGCCTTCTCCTGTGCCATATTTCCAGGAAATGGATGTTCTAGCTTAATGTATGGGGGTTTTTATACCATATAATCTGGGTGAAAACCTCCTGTCATCATTTATATAATAATAATACCCCCATTGCAAACAAAGGTGGAAAGCTCTTTGAATGGAAAAATATTTTTTCACCAGGTACTAAAAGTTAGACTCCAGTCAAGGTTCTATTTGTGTCTCTAAGTTGAGCTGTATGGCAGACAACCATTTTAAGTCATCTACATGCTATGTAAGTTATAAGAGCATTCTAATGTCAAAATTAAATTTATTTCATAAGGCATTGCCTCTTGAAGTACCTTTTACACATCAATGTAAAGTGAGACTATTAGCATGGCTGTTAGACCATAATAAAGGATGTTCATGACTTGTCTCTTAATTATGCTTTTTCACTCTCATACTGTGGCGGTACAATTCCCTTTTCAACCACAAACCATGTTCATGACATACATATAATGCAGTAAAATTGGTGCAGATAAGAGCAATGGATCACATTAATCTGTGTGATTGAATCAGAGACGATGCAACTGCAGAGAATCCGCAATTCAGTGAGTCTCTTTCAGAAGGTTTTGAAAGGTCCTATTGCTGTAGATAATGTTTGCTGTTTGGTTTATAATTTACAGAATGCATGTTTTCTATAAAATGACACACGAGCTTCCCTTTAAGCATAGATGAAATGAGACACCACTGGCACTTGTTAACTGGGTCAGTGGCAGTGGCAATTTAGTGCACGTGCCTTTTCATGCAATTAGTCTGATAGAGCAAAAAAAAAAAGCATCATGTCTTAGATTAATGGTAAAGCTGATTTCAGAAACCCTCCTTACCCCAGAAGCACATCCAGTTGGATGCTGGTAGGTGGTGGAATGACAAAGGGTCTCTAGCTCTGGAGTAGGGCAAAAACATCCTGAAAGCACAAAGGAGGTTGTCTGAGGAATGTGGCTGTGAAAAAGCTTTAACCTTGTAAGGTTAACAACAAAAATTGCAAAGGTAAGAAAAAAGATAGTTATTTGGCTTCCCCCCACCCCCCAGATAGCTCCACCTTATCATCAGAAACTCTGTTCTCTCACTTTTCTTTACCAAATCATATTGACAAAAAGCTGTTGAAATGTGGACAAAAATCAAGATCTTAGTTATATATAGGCTGTGTTTTGTACTTCCATGACAGGCATTTGTCTGCTTAGGGAGGAGAGAACAGTTCATTGAATTCAGTAGCATAAAAATGTTTTCTTATCAAAAAAACAATTAGTCTTTCAGACCAGCGAATATTCTATTAAAGCTAGAAATGTGGGGGAAAAAATAGAACTATAATGTATTACATGCTGTTGGAATTTTCCTTGTCCCACACTTGTTATTGCAATGCAGTATTTTGTTCAATAAACAAATGTTGACAACTTCACTTTTTGGTAATCTGAATAATTTCACATCGGTCTGAAGGAGTAATATCCACAGGGGAATTGGCTTAAAGCAATGAAGGAAGCTTTTACCAAATGTTCTCCAAGAAAAGCTGATGTTTTGAATATAACTGGGAGACAGGCACAGCACTGAACCAGATATTTCGGGTTGCACATGGTGCAGTCTACAGAGACAAGCCAGATGTTTAGCACTACCCTAGTGTCCATGGGGAATTTTGCTATTTATTTGGAAAACAATTTATTAAAAAAATAAGAACCCTCCAGCACGTCAGCAGCAAGGGGTTTGTTACAGCATATGTACAACCTAAAGTTTTCAAGAATATCAAATCTCTCTTTATAAAAGAGGGGTTTAAAAAGCATTCACACAGTTCAACTTTAAAAAGCAGTCTTTGTTATCTAAAATAGACCGGGCTGCTGTAGCTCAACTATTTCTGAATAAAAGCAGGTCATTATTAAAAAGAGAAGAATTGTAACACCAGACATATTACAAAAGAGACTGTCAGATGTAAGCACCCATAGGAACAATGTGTGGGGTCTTGCATGCTCAAGAATAACTCCCACAGAATAAGATGAGGAATACAGGGTTGGATTTCTTATGCTCTTATGTTTCCTGTTCTGTGTGAAGACAATAGCTCTGGATTTTCAACGAGTGGACTTATTTTCAGCAGGCTAAAGATAACCTGCAGTTTTAAAAGGTCACTGGAATTGGTTGTTCTTTAGACTTCAGCCATCTTTTAAACAGACAAAAGCCAAATCATTGGCATTGTAAATTGGTCTATGGCACCATCAGCATATAAAAATAAAAGCAGACTGGCTGGCCACCTTCCAACAGTAACACAACTTCCAGTGACACACACACTACCTGTTGTTTTCCTCCTTTAGTCCAGAAACTTCCTGCTATTTGCTATAAACCATTAGCTCAGCCTCCCTGGCCTAAACACTGGAGGTGGAGGGAAGCTCACAGAATGACCCCTGCCTTTGGTGTGCTGAATACTGGTCTGAAACACAGTGGAAGGGATAGCCAGGATGTCTTCCTTTTCTGTTATTTACTGATAAAATATAGTTCCCATTAGATATGATAACATTTCTATTCCAGGCAGGATGAAGGCTTAAAATGAGCATGTGAAGCCAAGAAACTGCAACACCACTTCCAAGTGCCAGGCTGCAAACAAAGCCATACCTGCAGTAAAGGGGGGCCAGAATAAACACAGAATTTGAGCTTCATTTTGCAGTTGAGACTTCTCTTAAGCAGTCCCATAAAGCAGGATAACTGAGCCAGTCAGTCCTACCCGAATACGCGTAGCACAAGCAGGCAGTTCTTGCTGAACTCAAGTCATGGCACAGGCCATCACTGGAAATAGGAAAAAAATAGAAAACCTAAGAAAAACTGAGGACTGGTTTTGTGGTTTTTTTTTTAATTGAGAGGTGGGGAGGAGGAACAACAACTTTTCTATTGGTTTATTACTGTGCTCTTGTGACTTCAAACTTACCTACACTGAGTATCTGTACTGGGTACTCATGTGATGCCTGTCCTGATATTTGGATAACTTCATTCCTGACAAAAAGCTCCCTGACAAACTTCACAGCTGTGGTTATTGTGGCTGGCACACACCTCTGCACGGGGGCTGGATACCACACCACTCTTTTAAATATGATATAAAGGGAAATGGAGCAGGGATCTCAGATGGCCTTTAGCCGTTAAAAATATTATCTCTGTTATTGTAGCTGTTAATACTTTCCAAAAGGATGACTCCTAAGACTGCAAGAGCTCATTGACTTCACACATGCACATCCTTCTCTGAGGTTAAATGGGGAATGGTTCATGAGCACACAGTTGAGAGCAGAATTACCTAATGAAGTGCGCTTGCCTGAGCACATCCAGCTCTCACACAGCTTTCTTGCAAACGTAAAAAGGAGCTTTTAATGTGAAAACCTGTTTTTGTTCCAAACTTGGAAATGTTTACGGGAAATTGTGCTTCTGGGCTTCGGGACACAAGCATGCATAAGTGCACAGAACACTGCTCACATTTACATCACTGAGGTCTCAAGAGGCAAAAGGCCTGAAAAAAAAAAGCTGTTTTTATAAAGGGACACAAATGAAACTATCCAAGTTAGAGCATCTTAGTAACAGTGATGGTCAAAGGTACTTACCAAGGCAGATTCTTAAATCCATGCTGTTGATGGGCTCTCCAAGAAATCAGGCATCAAAGTGAAAAGGAAGCATTTCCAAGTCAAATCCTGGAGAACTCAACATTGAACTTCACCAACCTAGTTGTAGAAAAAAGGGTATTAATTAGATAATGGCATTTCTTTTGGGAACTGGAGAGAAAGGGTGATGGGGAAGTAATGATTAGTGGAACAACCACGGTAGCAAATGTGATGATGAATTCACTTATTACCACATGACAACTCCACAGCATATGAAAACATTAAATAAGGACTCCCCTGAAAACCTCAACTGAAATTCCAGGTGTGACTCATTTGACTTACACAGTGATTTTTCAAACCTTATCTAAGAATAAGGCAGACACAATTTTTTTAAAGTTTCATTAGACTTATGGAATTTGTGTGTATAGTGCAAGCTCCCTTTCCTTTCTTTTCTTGTCATAGGTAGTGTTTCAATGGAATATCAATCCTGGGTAGAATTTAACTTCTCTCATAAGAACCACTGACAGCTACAAGAGCTCAACTCTCACACAAAAGAGTTCCGAAGTGCATAGAAGAGGGAACTGAAGAGAGACAATCACTGCTGCCCTAGACAATAAGATTCATGCTCTGCAACAGATCTTTCACGTGACGCTAAATTACACATCCAGGGGGAAAAAAGAAATCAAAAAAGACAACTGTTTGTGTACTTCTCATCCTCTGAGAGCCTGACTCGCAATGCATCCTCAAAATGCATCTCAAGAGCTTAGGGAACCGCTAAGACCTGCTCTCCTGCCTTCCTGTGTAACACAAGCCACAGAATTTCAACCAGGCATTTCAGTATCCAGACAGAACATGGTCTGACCGAACTAACAAAATCCAACATTTCTGAACCTGTAACAGCCCTCACCTTGTAGGTGTGATCAGGTTGGATATTCAGAAAATTAGCAAAAGCAAAGTTTACAAGTTTACATTTCTATTTTTGGAGCTTTTTATTTCTTATTGAGCTCTTGACAATATGTAAGATATGAGCAGGCAAACACGTTATCTTCTGCATCTTTTCCCACTATGCAACAGGAAAAAAATAACAATAGCAACACTCTCATGAACTGTTGCAAAACAGGAGATTGATAAACGATTGTCTATGCTTAAACCATGAGGGAGTGAAATACAAGGACAAAAGAGTCATCAAGTCAGTATCATTATTAAATTAAAAAGAAGCAAACACTTCAGACACGTTTGTTAAGCAGCGCTGTTTGGGAATGCTCTCCTCGCTTTTCTAATTGCTTCCCCATTGGGAGGAGGGTAGAATGCATGTGTTGATTTGACTAAAATTTCCTTCTAAAAGGGCTGTTTAACTTCTAAGTAACACTGAAACACAAATAACCTCACTCAATTTACATACAAACTACTCTGACAAGCCCAACGCCTTCCCCTGACAGTAGCTGAAGCAGCACAGCCTGTGTTTGAAGTGCTGTCCTGTTCCTAGGGCTGCTCAGACACCTCACATGCTGCACTAAATGAGGGTATGGTTACTTACAATTAAGTTGGGGAGAAAATTCAGCAAATTTTAGGTCTTCAAATGTCCATTCCCAACTTCCTTCCTAACATTTTGCTTCAGCAAAGTACTTCAATACTGATGACAGTGATGGGAATTGGTGGTGTTTGTTATTCACCTTTTAGTTGTTCCGTGAAGTGCAAAAAGTTTCCATCTAAAACTGAATCTGATTACATTTTGGTTTTACTTCTGATAGATTTTGAACAGAAACTACATGCTCCTTTTTAATTACTCCATTCTGGGACCCCAACTCTGCACGGAAGCTCACGCTTTTTATGTAATTACTTTTAAAGGCTTTTTCCATCACAGCACGGCTGTCTCTTTAGATCACTTACTATGTTTCTTTTCCTCTCTTAGCCTTTGTCGATGGTAAGTCAGCTTTAGGTAGTGAATACTGTAGGACCGTCTGTTCCCTGGGAATCCCCTCTGCAGAGAGAACTAAACAGCTTCACTCTCTCCTCCCGGAGGGGATCTGTGCAATCCAGGAGGGGTTACCAGCTTGATGTGCAGGTCAAGTGCCTCTCCATCCTTTCAACTGTTGCTCATAGCTGTGTGTTTACAGCCAGGAGAGTCAAATCCCTATCAAGGGCATTCCCTAAACACTGCAAGTGTAGGAAAAACTCGGACAACTCTCTGGTGCATTAGCTGCAACAGTTACTTGGGAACAATTTTGTTCAATATTTAATCCTAAAGTTCTTTTAGCAGCTTGTTCAATTATGGGATGAAAGAAAGAAAGGAAAATAAAAAAAAAAAAGGAAGGAAAAAAAATCCCCAGCATAGATACAATCAGCCCAGCGTTCCCATCACCACCACCATTCATCACCAGCGTTGAGAAATCAAAGCTCTTTATTCTCTTCCACTCATTCCACTCATGTTTAGCACTTCTATGTTAAATGCAGTGAGTTCAAAAGGAGTGACTGAGCAACACTTTTTTCTCAAGTAGCCCAACAACTCAAGTGCTGTTCTGAATGGTAAAGACTCTCTTTGCCTTAGCTAAGCTACACACAAGGACTAAACCAACACACTCAGTGAGGTAGGGAAAAAGCCTTGCTCTTTCTCTGCAGAGTATGAAAACAAAAGTATAGAGAAAGGGCTTAGCTAGATACTCCAGGAAAGGCTGTTGATCAATGAACACGGAAGGGGACGTGTCTGTGCTGCTCTCAGAGAGACCATGACACTGACAGCCTTTACACTCCTCCAGAGAAGGCTCTTGAAAATGTGAGCTAATGAGGTGCTGTGCTTATGTGTGGTGCCACAGGAGTGTTTGTCACCTGTGGGTTCGATGCCCCCTGTGAGCTAGGAATGCTGCATTACGCACCTCTGAAGCAACACGCAGGTAAGGCTTCCTCAGCAGCACTATGGAAAGGAGCAGCTGCCATTGTCACTGTGCATCATCCGCCTCAACAAATACAAGGGAAACACTGCCAGGATTAATCCCTCTCCCGACTGTCGTAACACGTACAATGAGGCTTCTCCTTGAGCAGCTCTTGCTACTTATCTCTATTTTCTGCTGCAGAAGCCACGTCTACGCAGGCAGGGGATCATGTGCAAGAATGAATAGGCTCTGATTTATGTGGATCATATCGGACAACCTTTCAGAGGCTCCTTCTGGGTCCCTGTGCTCCATTAGTCTGCAAATGTCACATAAAGGTATTTAAATCAACAGCGAGGACAGTGGGGATTAACAAGCAGAGGACCACACAGCTACCAGAGCAGTCACTACAATCATGGTAAAAACTGCACACCGTGTCTCCACTGGCCCTCTCTTAACAGTGGTTGGGAAGTGTTCAAGCACACCTATTTGGGATGAGAGCTGTGGACGCCAAGTAGACCTGCCATGCTCACAACTTTGGCAGCTTTGAGGCCATTGACACCCACAGCAGGACCTGGAGGCCTCAAGCTCCAAGATCACCCACAAAGCCTCTGCACCACCAGGCTCAGGAGGAAGGGGCACAAGTTGGCACACATCAGACTCGCAGCTTCTCCCATTCCCTGTTCCCTCTTTATGCCTCTCCCATGTCCCTCCCTGAGAAGCCCTTCTTGGGCTGTCTGTACCTCCTGTCTGACTCTGCTGGAGGATGTTTCAACTCACTGACTTGGCAAAAGCTGTGCAGCAACAGAAAAGAAAAACAAAAAAGGAAGAAAAGAAATAAGAAGCAGGAAAAAAGCTGCTTCAGGGGCGAGCAGCCCATCCTGAACAAATCACAGCAAAATTGCAATGCTTAGAAACTTCATCCCCTGCTTCCCCAGCGTTCCTTCCCTCACAAGCACAGCGTGACTCCCCAGCTTGCCCTCCACAGCTGTGCCCTGTGCAGCTCCGGGGTTCTGTCTCTCCACGGGTGGCAGCTCTCCAGTCTGCATGGGGCAGCTCCCGATTTTTAGTTGTTTCTGGTGGGTATGGTTTGCAGTGTGGTTCCCTGCTTGTGCTTTTATTTCTGCTGTCACAGAGGGCTGCTACTCCCCCTCGTTCCTGTTGGCTACACCATCATCTTAACCCTACGCTTTCTTCCTATTTTTGCAATATGAAAATAAAAGCTTTTCCAGCAATGTTACAACAAAAGGCTTGCAGCAGTATTTATAGATTTACAGAGTGAAATGGCTGTTATGCCTCCAGGTTAAAATCCAGGGTACCACTCACTGTTCGGGTTTCTGTGTTCCCACTGACCCACCCAAATCCTTGCTAGTAGGGATAGAAAGCAAGTTATGATTAAAAGCATATTGAAGTTGGTAAAGTGGGCATCTGCTGGGCACTGAAGGTCCCACCCCCAGCCTAACTCAGCCAACAGCAGGAACGCTCACATTGATTTTATTTCCAGGTATCAGGCTTGCAATTGTTAACTACTCTCACTAACTGATTAGACACTGAGCAGTTCCAAAAATACCAGTCTGTGGGTGATAACTTTATGTCATATGAAATCTGACATCTCAGAAAAAAAAAAAAAAAAGATGCCTGGACACATGCAGGCATTTTATAGCTTTTAAATATTAGCACCAACAATTATTTCTGCTTCACTTCTTACACTTTTTGCGAGTTTTATTTATTTAGAGTTCAGTTTGTTCAAAGATTTATTTTGCTTTATTTTTGATATTTGCTTTTTAACTGTCACACCTTCTTTGTCACAGCTTTCAACAAGCTGCAACTTCTAACTTACTGCGAATGCATCAAGGGATTTGGTGCTGGTACCAATACACATATTCACTCATCCCACAGACATTTTGTTACCTTCCAATGCCATTGAGATGCCCTGGTTGCAGTCCTCTCCTAAACCATTGCTCAGGTAACCTGTCTTCATTTTCCTAGGAAAAACAACTGAAAAAAGCCAAACAAAAACCCAAACAATTTTTACACGCTTTTTCACATCACAGTGAACAAAGGCTGTGACACACAGTTCTTGAGCTCCCTTTCCATTTTCAGGCATGCTAAATTTCTGCTTATTTCACAGTAAACCTTCTACTGGTAGCTGATTTCCCAGCATTAACCCAAGGATTGCACTACCTGATATATGGTATATTGCAATGTATGAGAAGGTCAGTGTTTGAGCTTTGCCATTCTTACATCCTCCTGGATATTAAAATATGGAGGGGTGAGTCTCCGGCCTCAAGGGCTGGCCCACTCTTCCTGAAGGTCCATAAATCAGCCTCCAAGACTGAGGCTCAGTGCCAGCAAGACACTGTTATTTATAGACTGAAGACATGTTTCAGTCGCAGGGGGAGTCTGAGAGCAGATAAAGCTGTCCACATAGACAGAAAAATTCTGCAGAATGAAGCTGCTTCTACAGGAGGGCCTTGGGTACCCAAGGACTTAACAGACCAGCTCTTAGTCAGGTGTCTGAATACAGATTAAATGGTGCTCACTTTTGCAAATATTGTCTTTGTTCTAGGTTTCTTTACTACCCTCATCATCCAGACAACACACTACCCCTACCAAAACTGCTGCTCGGGTTTCAAGTAACAAAGGGGAGAGATAGTCACACACAATTTTTGATTAAAATAGAACATACCATCAACTCACATTAAAATATAATTCAGTGCTTGTTTGATATTTTTGTTTTTACTCTAATGAACAGGCAAACATAATCTTCCACAGACTGTTGTTCCCCAGAAAAAGCGTATAACAACATGCACCAACAGCAAATGCTGTATTTAAACATTCAACACAGCCACGCTTGTGGAGACCTGACAGAGAAAAACCCCCTGCTCTCTCTTCCTCCTCATTCAGCAAATCAGGCAGAGGAGTTTGAGCATAAATTCAGGAAGTATTTTCATAAATAGAATATTTCAGCAGTTAAGACTCTGGTTTTAAGCAGTTCTGACTCTTCGCACGTTCTCTTCCTATGCCTTGGTGGAAATAAATCAAACTCTTAAGCTGCTGCAATAATCTCTAAGAGACAAAACAGATGGAAAAAGTAATGGGGTAAGGTACCTTATGAGTAAGATTTTGGCAGCACAAACCTAATGCCTCTGTTCTTTACCTAAATGTTTAGACTTGCAGCTACCAAAGCCAAAATAAAATTGTGGTGGATTTTTTCTGGTTGTTTTTTGGTTTGGTTTTTTTTTTTTTTTTTTAATATGTGGAGCATTTTATATATAGCATACTTCACATATTAAAAAGAAATTGGACAGGAAAAAAAATACTCCAAGAAACAAAGTAATTCAATATTATTCACTAGATTTTGCAATAAACCCCTAGAAAGGAAGAAGGCCATACATACACAGAGACATTGCAGTCCTTCAACGTCTGCAGCCACAGATCCAGCAGCCTCATGCAGAGGGTGGTGAAGGGCAGGTAATGCTGTGCTCCCCGAGTTGCTCCCATCCATGCTCGATGCTGGCATGGCTCCTGGGGATCCCACAAGGCCAGGGAAGAGGCACCACCTCCCTTCTGGATGGAAAAGAAAGTCAGACAGGATTATGGTGGGAATGACTGCATTGATCAGGCATGGAGCTGCTTGAAAGGAGCTCTGGAGCAGCACCAGTTTTTACTCCTTTTATTACCTTGTTCCCCTTCCCATGTTAATCACTTGTCTCCCCATTACATAGCTAGCCCTGTGTTCTCTTACCCCAGTGGCCCTGGTTTTGCTGTCCTAATTCCCCTTTTTTTGGTATTTACTGTACTTCTTTCTGGATCATCCACCATAGCAATTTCCAAGCTCCCCATTTTTTAATTTATGAGATTTGCCCATTTCTCACACAGTTGTCTTGCTATTGCAGCCATAAACCAGGGTTAGCCTGGGCAGCCTGGACATGACTTTCTCTTTGATTTCTAGATGGTTCAACAGTTTCTTTTATTTCTATTCCTTTTGTGCAACTACATGACCAGGGTAGGTCGCTCGCTTGGGCACTATTTGCATATTTGGATACCAGCAGTTTCCCAGCACTGAGGTCTCAAAGCACACATTCAGGACAGGCCCTTTGTGTGCCTCCACACAGGCACAGCTCATCCTTTGCCACTTATGGGCTTTATTGGTTTCTCATGAACAGCCAAGCACCTTTGCCAAGGAAAAGGTATTCTCAGCACTCACTCTGCTGCAGTATAGGCCAACTCAGTCCCCACAACCTGCCTCCGGAACAACTTCACTCATTGAAACCATTTTTAGTTTTGTGGGAGGCCCAATAATGTGTCTGCAAGGACTTTTCCAGCAAAGAACCTGAGAAGAAATAGGTACAACTATGAAAATTTATATTTAAATACATTAAAAACAACTTGCACCCTTCTGAGTTTTCTTGGTTGACACAGAATTATCCTCCTTTACTAGAAAGCCACATAATTTTTGGAAGTTACTTTGAACCACTTCATGAAAAACAACTGAGAGCACATTTTAAAAAACATCCAGAACAGGGCTTTTATGCATTTGTATAACTCTAATGTGAATTATGAACTTGCAGTGAGATATATCAACTTGCTGAAGAAAATAAAACTAAAAAATTGCAAAGCATATACCCAAGGATCCCTGTGCAACCTCAGACCTGTAGACTTAAATTGCTGCAGAATGCTTAAAAATATGCAGCTAATGCCTAGAAAGAAATACATTTTAGGGAACCTACTTTGACTAAGAAGGGTGAAAAAAAGAAATTAGAATTAGGGAAATCAAAGCCCATATTGGTGTATAAGTAGCAATGTGTGCATATGTTTGCATGTAGAATCATGCAGTTTAAAAGCACACACAGCTTTGGGGGTTTTTGGTTACTTGGTTTTAATCTGTTCCAAGTCATGATCCTCAAATTGAGTTTTCCTTAATTGGTTTTAGCTGAGCTATAATGCATTGAATTCAGAAAGCTTAAATCTTCATCATCTTATGTTGTTTTTTGGAGATGAATATTATGATAAATTTTATCTCATACTAATAACAAGTGCAAGACTTGAGCTAAATATTTACCGTCAGGAAAAACGCAATGCTTTCATTTTTGGAACAGAGCAGCTACAACATTGCCTATAAATGTCTTTCGTTTTTATTTCAGTATTAATAACCATGTTTTAATGACCTCATTCAAGAAACCCACAAGAATCTGGCTGTTCTTTTTCTGTCGTGTTGGTGCCCTTTACATTATTTCCTACTTCTAATAACTAATGATGATAGGTAATTACTTAACAGATGGTAAAAGCTCTTTAATGGCTTTAAAGGACTACTGAGCTCTGCTGTATTTTGGGAGCATAAACTTCTGCGACTTTCCATCTTCCTTGGGTCACTCCAAGTTTGTTCAGCCATCATTAAATATTCAAGAGCTTGGGATTTTTTTATTTTTTTATTTTATTTTTTTCTATTCAGAACTGGAGGTTAGTGACATGCTGCTTCAAACCATTGTTATTTCAAACACATTTCTTCTGTGAGGCCACTGTTAGCACCGAGAAGCCATCACTCCCCTCTCTTCTCCTCGGGTCTGATCAGCACAGCAGCCCTGGGCATCTGACCTTTACTTACCAGAGATGCAGATCTGTCTGTTCCCTGCAGCAACAAACTGTCACATCATTAAGAGGAGACTGGGGGGAAAAAAAAAGTCAAATCTCAAAGCTAAGGGGGTTGGTCTTGTTAATGTCCTGCACTGCATCGACATCATTTCCCAAGTTACACAGGCAGGAGAAATTCCACATCAGAGGGGGCAAAAGCGAGGAGTGAAATTCATGGTTTGACACAAAAGCAGCTGGTGACCCTCTTTATGCTTCCCTTGCACTTGGAATAAATTGCACGTCATCCTAATTAATCCAAGTACACTCTATGCCATCCACAATTCTGCCACTGTTTTTCCAGTTCTCATAGTTGCTTCTCTGGGTCCATATGTAAATATGAGGAGCTGTGGCAAAACACATACAATCGACTGAAAAAAAATTTACTGCATCACGAATTAGCAAAGAGTATGTCTAGAAACAAATTATTCAATTTTATGATTGGTGCTAAAATAAACTCCTGCATTTCGCATGAGACTGAAATTGGAAATAATAAACAAAGTCATGATGATTTCTTTACATTTAGGATCAAACAGCCCTCCTGCTATATAGCTACAGTTACAATTGATTAGGTTGTACATTTTTCATCTGATGCAAAAAGCTGTACACAGAGTACTGGACAGACCATACACAAGCTCTGCTTAAGTGTTCCCAGAAGTGTGATTCATTGCTAAAAATAAATGCTTATAACTGATTTGTTACTCCAGATAAAATAGGTACATAATATAACAAATGGATCATAAAGCAGAGGTTGTGAAACTTCTGTTTGAAGTGAACAATGGAAAGGTTTGGGAAAGGCTCAATTCCTCCCTCCTATTTATCATCTCTGTACATCCCTGAGTATTTACACTGAGGCAGGTGTCCATCCCTGCGTGGGACTCAGTAGCATTGCCACCTCCTAGAGTCAGTGTTTTAATATTCAAGTAACAGCTCCTGAAGTCAAATAATACACTTATTCTCATAACTAAGAAGTGTGACGTGCTTGTTTTCCTCTGCATAGCTCTGAATTGCTCAGAGCACAGGTATCAACTTCCCATTTGTATCCACCGAATCCAAGTGCCTCCTGCAACATGGCAATTTTATTTTTGATTGAGAAGAAAATGATAGTTACTTGCCCAATGAAAACCCAAATGTGACCTCAACTTGTATTTTGTTCAATAATCTCCAGTACGTTTAGTAAACTGCTGTTCTGAGAGGATTATGTTCAAACACAGAGTGAATACTTATAATCATCACCATAAAAAAACGGACTTGCTAGGTATTAATTTTTGATGTACTAAGCACTTCCTTTGCAATTCCATTGTCATCTGGCATCACTGTACCATAAATTTAGAGTGTTGCCTGGAAGGGAGCTGTGTTGTTTTGTACCACGACTCCTCAAGATTTAGCAAGTCTAAGCAGATACAGTTGATTGTATTAAGCCATTTGCATTTTCCACTCTTTAGGAAGCGATACAATCTAAAAACTTTTAAAATAGCACTATCTTCTCACAGCTTAATAAATTGTTGTCAATAAGCAAAATCCTCGATCGTGTTACACTCTAGATTAGCCTCTGGATGAGTTTGTAACTGAGAGGGGAAAAAATGAACAAAACAAAGGACCAACCAGCTGTAAGTCTTGGAAGTCTCCACTTGAGAGAGAATGGACTATGAAATAATCACACGTTTGGAGAGGGTGGTTTTTTCACCTGCCACCTGAGCTGTGGATCCTGTGATGCCACACAGGATTCCCTCCCGAAAAGACTCTGTCTGGCATTTGGCTCTTGTCTTCCTGAAGATGGATAAAACACTGCAGAGTCCACCAGAGCGGTGTGCACTGCGAGCTTTCTAAAACACCACGCTCAGAAGCAGAGGTAAAAAGAAAAGCCGAGGAATCAGCTATTTGTGCTTACAGCCTCCCAGCTGGGGTGTGTGTTTCTCCTCAGGCTGCCAAACTCTTCTGCTGGTGTTGCCCACATCACTACCCTCTCAAATCCCTCAGAAAAGCCTCCTCCCGTGAAGGACTGTGTGGCAGAGATAGCTAAACTATTCTCTCTGTGGGCTACCATCCAAGCGTGGATCTGAAGGGATGAGCCAAGCTTATGCTCACAGATCCAGGAAGCATCCCTACCTGAAATGCAAGGGAGAAAACTCATGCCTCAGAAACTCTCCCAGGATGCTTTTTTAAATTACTTTTTTATTCTTTTTTTTTTTAATCTCAGAAATAAGTATTTTTGCATTTTTAATATACTGGTGAATCCAGCAAATTCATTAGACTCTGCATAAATAGTAGTTAGATGTAATATATAGTATTTACTCTTGCAGCCTGAGAAAAGAAATGCAGTCCCTCTTACATATCATATTTTAAAAGCTGAAACAGAAAACAGATCCTTTCCCTGCCTGGAAAAAAGTACAAGGTATTGCTGGAAAACTGAGTTTTCCTCTTCAACAACGAGCTGTACCACACTGTCCCTACTTAGCAAAGCTGACAGGAAACAACACATTTGCATTAGGAGTTGGGTACTTTTGCTATATTTTTTTCCCCCCACAAACCCGGTGTTCTTTGAAGTTCTCCAAAAGGCACTAAAAGCCAACACTTTGCAGGAGGCTCCCTGAACCTCACAGAGTGAAACCTGGGAATGGTCTATCGCCTTAGTCACAGTACGTGATTGCCAGGCCCAGCATGTGCACTAAGCTAATTCACAGCAAACCACAGGCTTGCCATCCATCCCCAGAGTGCCAGGTCAGGGCCATTTCCGGGACAAAGCACAACCCTGAACCGTTTTAGGCTTCCCACCCTTGTTAAAAGCAAAACATACGCAGGAAGGAGAAACAAAGAAGCACCTATGGTTTAATTAAGGGCTGAAAAGCCACAGGTTTCTTTTGATATTTGAACTAATTACAATAGAAAATCATAATTTGATACATTTTTTTAGATTTGCTGCCATATCATGGCTCTAGCAGAAAGAATGTACATGAATATGTTTTCAAGGTTTCTTTGTGTCTTTACCATATTTGTTTGGATTGAAACAATAATGTTAGGCTGCTTTCACAGCCTCTGGGTATCCCAGCACACAACTAGAACTATAGCAAAACTCCCTCAGTACTAAAACAGGATCTCGGTGAATCTGTATTATAAAGAAAATGTATTTTCAGAAGGCAAAATAAGCGTATTGATGTTATTAAGCATGACAGCGGGTCAATCTGGGGAGAGGTCAAAAAACTGAGCTGGAAAAAACATTAGTAAATAATACATATTCACACCACCTGTCTGGCTAAAATTGTTTAAAGCGCTGCTAGAAGTCATCTTTGAGCCAGTGGTCTAATTTATTCTAGGGAAGATAAGAGAGACATCAGCACTTCAGTGGCAGAACCCCCACCACATGCTCCAGGATCCTGTCCCCACATCAGGAAAATGCTTGAAGCAGACTTTGATTTGTTGTCACCCATCCAAGGACAACTGGGCAGCGACAGGAAAGGAGATCTCACCTCTAACAAAGAGCTGGTTGCACCTTGGATCTCTGGATTCAGGGGCCCTCTGGATCTGGCTGATGCAGAAGTATCCACACAGATCAGGGAGAATTCCCAGGGACCACCTGCATTTTGAGAAAGAAAGGAGGAGATAAACTCAGTACTCCCATGGATCCTGGTCTATTTATTCTGAGCTTTCTAATTCAGATTGCATTTACTCTGTGGAGATTTCTAGTAGGAGCAGCTGTGTGTGGGCCTGGTCCATTGCTTCAAAATCTTAGTAGAGTCCTCAGAAATTAGGTCAAGTGGTTTGACAGAGATGAGAGTACAAGAATGGCTGGTTGTCATCCTCTGTTTGAAACCTAGAAAATTCTCATGAGTCAAATAATGCACTGAGTGGATAAGGACAAACTTAATAGATCTTACTAGGGTTTTTGTCCTAGGGACCACTCCTGAGTGTAAGGAAAGACTGAAATAATGCTGCAGTGGAAAGGCGTCTGTCTTGGAGAAAAACATCAAGGAGTGCTGCCAAAGTGCTGTTAAAGTTTCCAAATCCAAATGACTCCAACAGAAGACTTGAAGACTGAAATAAACTTCATAGCATTTATTCATCATTCCAATAATCCTCACAAAATAGAAGCTTTGAATCTTCTGCAGACTAGGAGGCCAAGGAGAATAAAAAAAATGTTGTTAGTAATATCTATGTTTCTTCTGTATTTTTATACTCTTTTTTATTTCTTTTTTAAAACTTGCCTCCACTCTAATGGAAGGGAAAATAATTAGAAAGAGGAAAAAATTAGATGAAATTAAATCAAGACTCGATTGTTAGCTAGCAGCTGGGATTCTGATGGTCTGGTGCTTGAAACTACACGGTGCTTTCGGGAACTCCACAGTGCAATCACCATCTGTAGCTCCACAGCTAAAAGAACAGCAGGATTGGAAATGGATGATATGAAGTAAAGATAACTCACTGTATTATAAGTTTACCCCCTTTTTTTTTCTCTGTTTAATTTTCTAGGGGTGAAGTGCCCAACGAAAAGAGATAAACAGATGGACATTTATTTTGGGTTTGGGTTTTTGTGTTTCTTTTTTACAGTTAAAAATTTAAACTTTTATAAAATGTACATTATCGTGTCTGTGTCCCTTACAGCACCACCTTGATCCTTGAACTACATACACTTGCATTTACATTTAAAGAGGCAATCTTTTTTAGTCTTGGTGATGTGAAATAATACGCGTTTTGGAATGAAATGGTAGTTCTCATTTTTAAACACCTGCATGTAGCATTACACCCCACAGTCTTACCCAGTACAATTAATATTATTCACCTGATGAAAAGGAAATCCGATTTTTACTGGCAATAACAAAGAAATTTATACCAGAATAATGAAACATGCACTTTTGAAAGGTCCCAACTATAGATGAGAATTTCTTACTATAGGAAAAGGTTTCTAAAACCCCATGACTAAAAAAAAAACAGTTATCATGGAAAAAACGATCAGGCAATTTTCTTTAAAGCTCAGCACCATTATCAAGTGTGTTTGGGGTATTTTTAATCCCTGGAAATCCACCTTCTCCTCTAGCAGCGTGGGGATTCTTTTTCTTTATATTAAGTAAGGATAGATTTTGTTACTTACATGGAACGTCTGTGGTGAAAAAAAAATTCTGCTTAACTCTTCATAGCAGATCTTTGAGCGCAAACTTGAGCCAAGTGACTGCACTGCTCTGAGAAATGGGTGCAGCTTACAGGCCCTGGCTCTGCTCGAGACAGATACCTTGAGCAGATAAAGATGAATCTTATTAAGCTAAATCTCTTCCTTTCCACCCTTAGACTTCAGTACAGATTGAATGTGATTTCAGGAAAGATCCTATCTGAGCTCTGGACTTTCAAAGAACTGAGAAAAGCACTCGTGTCACTTCGAATGTCTCTTTTATCTGGAAATACAAACTGTGGCCCATGCCGCTGTGTGAGCAGAGCAGGGGGCACTGGGATACACCTCTGGAAACAGTTCACTGTTCCAGTCAAAACAGTTGAGAATTTAGACTTCCACGCTGCTGAAAACAATAATGTCATTTGCCCAGCGGGTGCTCAATTTTCTTTGAGCAACATTATTGTTCCTTACCTTCTCTAACGTTTGATTCAGGAAAATGAACTATCATGTGGCTGACAGATGTCTGAGAGAAATCATGTATCATGATTTGGGGAAAATGATGGATAACATTCTTCACCCAATTCAACTTCTTTTTCATTATCAAAAATGCATCTTGCTCAAACTGAATGCACCGTATCATCTTGTAGATATGCAAGTAAAATTCACATTTGGATTAAAATTACATCTATTTAGGTGGCATGCAGAAGCACGAAGCCATCTATCTTTAGCTTGTAAAAGAGAGAGGGACAGAATGAGAAGTGCAAAAAGCATTGTATAAGTAGATATATATGCAATAAAGGTGCATTCTGGCTTACCTGGAGACTGGAGTGGACAAGAACACATAGTGAAAGCCTGAAATAATAATTATTAATCATTATCAAGTTACCCTTTTAAACCAATACAGCAACAAGCAAGCAGTTTCATACCAGCACACAAAAATAATTACCCTGACACATTTTCTATCCAGAGAAAATGTACTTTCCATTTCATGAAAAAATTGGTTCTTTCGGATTGCAACATGGTTTTGCTAATGCAAGGCTCACAGAACTTAGATAATACTGAGTGTAAGCTTCCAGCATTTTACCGTCCTCTGAACTCAACTAGAAATCTGAAAATATTGGTTTGCCTATTACCAGGCAGTGCATTTCCCCTAGCTGCTCACAGAAAAAATGTCACAAAAATATATCTGTTCTGAATGTTTCTCACTGGAGCATTACTTAAACACTTGCAGAAAGGGAGAAGCCAGAAAACTTTGAATTATAAACAAAAGAATTTAAATAATCATGATCAAGACTTAAAAAAACCTCTGTGCTTGCAAATAAGCACAAACTATTTCCACAGACCCAGGAATTCGGATGATACAGCTCAGAAATGTTCTGCCGGAGGGCTCTGTTTTTCCCTTCAAGAAGTTTTGATACATCAGCAGCCATATGCTTTAATTTACTGGTTTATGCTAATTCTGGTGACATTTTGCTTCTGATGAGAAAAAAAATCTAAGGGATCTAAAAATCCATGTGATGCTTCAAAATGAGTTTTCACTTAAGATGCATAATACATATGTGCAAACAGATTTTGATTTTGTCAAAACTTTTCCAGCAATACAATAACGAATTGTAAATTTTGTGCTACATGAAAATAAGTAGGAGCCATGAAAGGAGAAGAATAAATTGTCACTGAAGGAGACTGGGACTTCTGAATTATTGAAAATCAAAGCAAAAACGTGAATATCTTGAAAATGTGTTGCAAATACTTGAGTTACTGGTTAACAGACTAGCTTTTTGGACTTACTCCATTAAAACAATGATGACTAGAAAGTACTTTGAAATTTTGCTTTCATATAAACTGGAGACATTAAAATAGATGTGTTCAAATACAGCATATTACAAATTAATGAGATTAGACTGTACTTACGGGAGTGCTATGGAATATTTGGGTTGGCATTAGGAAAACATTTGGGGAAATGTCAAAAACAAGTTAATCCACCCGGGACACAAGACTTTCCGGCTCCAAATTATAGTGCAGGTATTGGCAGTCTGTTTTGTAAGTGAATGTCATGGCCACGCCATCAGTAACAAGTCTCCAACCCAGTTCCAAGGAAAGATTCATGGACTTGAACAGATCCATGTCTCTGATCCTGTTTTTGAACCTGTGGAGTCTTCCAATTTATGGCTTCCAGCAAACTTGGTGCTGCTTAAAGCAACTTTTGCTATCAATGCTTCTGAGAATGAGAAAGTGAAATGTACTTTGACCCTGATTTATGAAATAACTTACATTCCCTTTAATCCATAAAGTGTGCATTCATTTTTGTCTTACGGAAAAAGCCAATTATGACATTTTTACAGGTATGTTCTTTCCAATGAGGTTCAGCTACTGCCATCTATTGATACATATTGTGAAGGGTCCCTTTGGAAGTGCTCATCTTCACTGTACCTTCTCTAAGAATACTGTAAATTATTAGGGGTGAGAAAAGGACACAGAAAGAATGGTTCTCCTTCCCAGCAGTGAAAAAGAGGGATTAGAAACAGGAAAAAAATATCAAAGTGTGAGGGTGGGGTAAATGTATAAGCAGCTTTTGTTTCAGATGTAAATCTTCTAACACAAGGGCAATATTCAGAGGTACAGGGGTGATCTGTCACTAAAAGACTTTTATCTAAAACCCAGTCTGAGATGTGTAGTTGTGTTATCCTCATTAGCTCGCATGAAGGGGAGTTGGCCAACATTCAGCTTTTTGACATTAGCCCAGTCTCACTGGACATACTCACTCTCCAAGCCTTCGGAAAAGAGCCTGTTTCCAACTATCTGTGGAAGGAATGCACTGACCTGAATTAATTAACTGAAATCAAGCCAGTTTTTTAAAGGAATGAGACCAAAGAAGGAGGTGCACTGAATTGGAATAAGAAGTGAGTTGTGACTTCCAGCAAAGCCCTGACTCGCTGATAGGGAGCAAAGTGTGAACTTGAGGGAACTGCAACTATGGCTGAGGAAAGCAGTTCAGGCAGAGTGACCTCATGGGAGTGGAGGAGAAAACAGGGAAGGGGCTCAGGTAGAATTTAGCAATTTCTTGTGACTGCATATCACAGCAAAATACTGCCATCCCTCAACCCTTCTATTGGTTTCTCTTGTGCTGAGCAGCAAATACAGTCATTATCTCCTCCAGCCTCAGACCCAAGGTCTCACAGCTCTAAGGGCTTTCTGAATGTTGTGGTTCTCCCTTTCTCAAATGAACAACAAGGTTATTGCATGGCTTTCTTGAAAATTTCTTCTCTCACTGCCTCTTTTGTCATACAAAAGTAAGAATTTGTCCCTTCTGAAACCAAGTTTAGCTTGTCTATAAAGAAATCATCTTTATTAATTTGTTTTCATCTGAGATACAAAATATCCACTGCACACCTCCTGCCTTTCGTCAGCATCTTGCTAATTACTTAAACAAGATAGTTTTCTTCTTTTTTTCTTCTTTTTTTTTTATATGAGACATATTGGGGAGCGGGAAATTCTGTCTTCATTTACTCATTTCATTTATTCAAATTACAGTTTTCCAATCACATACTGCAGAAAAAGTGCTCCAGGGTAAATTTGGAAGTCTGTTTCATTATGATCCCCTAAGTATAATGCAATTAGAATCATGCCATGAATGACTAACAGTTTAGAAGCAATTATTTTATAACTAGGTGAATTTCTACCTCACAACAAGTATTTCTCACGTTTTTGTGTGCTAGTCTTTTCAGCTGGTGCTAAGAAGATTAGAGAGATTAACTAAGCATTTGGAATCATGAAAGGAAAGCCAGAGCAATCTTACTCTTGTTAGAGGAAGCTGAACTGTGGAAGTGGAGGACTCGGGCCAGCTGAGTGTCCTACAGCACAAGCTGGAAGGTAACGGAAGCCTGAAGACTCTCTATGTCCACTGGATCAGGCTCTTCAGAGGCTGTTGATTCCGTTATCCACGGTCAGGCTCCCTGGGATGAATGTGAGGTAGCAGGGTAGTGGCAAAAAGGTGGATGCACGCAACACCCTCGCAGTGCAGGTCAGCACAGAAGTTTGATGGACACTGAGAAAATGAGAGGGAATTCACATTACCAACCAGCTTGCTGCTCTATTAGAGGTGCTAAAACACGCGGATAACCTCACCCATGCCAGAACTGGTCCTCAGGGAATTACAACTACCTATTCTCTGCTAGGATTACATAAGTCATACGTATCGTTACCCAGTTTGGCTATGTTTTTACTGGCACTATTGCAGTACTTTGACAACATGGTTGTCCAGAGCTGTCACTTTTGCCAGCACCTCCTGCTGCTTTCTTGGGCACCTGAAAAGCCCTGTGGCAATGCCTGGGCTGCACACCTGGCCCACTATCATTCAAAAAATCCATCCCTCACGTGGAAACCATGCATGGAACTATGCACATCATTCCCAAATCTTGTGGCTCACACTAACTCCACAAACCCACCAATCTGCGGAATTCAGGGAGTGGTGCTCAGGGCTTGAGCCCCGAAATCAAGCCCTGAGGCTCTGTTGAGATTCCTGACTTCCAGGTAGGAATGCATAACAAGTTGAGCCAGCAATCAGCAAGTTGTTCTCAGAGCCTCTGCCTGAGTTACGGTTCCCAAACCTCCTGGGTTTCCTTGTGTGAAATACATAAATAAAAATAAGAGCATTATTGCTAGTTGCTTCTTCACTAAAACGCTGTGCAACAACAGTAATTATTTTCCACTTGAAAATGGAGCTCCACACTTTCGTGGTGGCACTCCCATTTTAAGGATTGCAAGCTCACCAGAGACACGTTCCTCCTTTATTACTACCCTATTTCCCTTTCAAAACCAAAGTTACACTAGTTACTATTGTAACAGCCTGCATATAATCCGCTGAGAATAAATACCCATGTAATGAGCCTGAAATGATTTGGTAATTTCTTAATTCAAAATAATTACATGGCTAGTTGTGCCCTCTAAAACAAAGTATTACTTATTCAGTCCAAACAAATTGCTGTTTGCCCAGGTTTTGAACTCTGGTAAACAATAGCAGAGCAGTCATCTGCATCTAGAATCCTGAGACAATTTTATGTCAGATGTTTACTTACACAGAAACAGAAACAAATATTTGTCAAGGCAACAAGCACATTTTAGTACAACCAGGGGAAAACCAACAGAAAGCCCTTGGAAATAAGACTGAAAACACGGCCAAGACAGAGTGCTACAAGGGCACCAGCTGCCTCAAAGTCACCAAGGTGCCCTCTAAAACATCTCACAAGCTTGAAAATGTTAGATAAGAGGATGGGAATTGTTTAGTTTATTTTGGCTTGGCATTTGAGCCTGAGTTGAGTGCGTACCTCCCCGTGCTGCGTGGAGATACAGATAGGACAGCCACCACATGAATGAAAACTGGAAGGAAGGAAAGGAGGGGTGAGGGCAGACAGACCTTCGAGCCCCTGATTCCAGCCAGCTTTCCTCAAGTCACAAAACCAGCTTTCACGGGCTTTTAAGAAGGCTGAGGAGGCCTAGATTTCAGAGCACTGATAGAAGATTGAAAAATCATCTCATTCTGAGCAGCAGGAGAAGGCTTTCCACTGATGAGAATAATGTGAGCTTGGAGCCATGGATGCTCACGACCATTGACTTCTCAAAGATAATTCCCTGCTCTCTCAGACTGGAAAAAGGACTGTTAAGGAAGGGCTTGGAATTGGACTGATGCTGCTCGGTGAATAAAGGCAGAGCCCTTCAACATCCAGGGTGGAGATCAAGTACCTCACAGACACCCATTGAGTGAACCACAGGAGTGGACTAAATTGAGTGCACTGCTTTTCATCTGAGGTGATTAAATATTTGAGCGTTGAGTACAAATTAAATCCACACTTGATTTTGTACTCCTGTGTTACACAGCTACTCCTCCTCTATTTCCCTTGTCATTTAAACTCGCTGGATTGAGTTTTATACCTGTATCTATATTTTTGGAGACTTCACTAAAAGAAGTGGACCTATATGCAAGATATGCATGCAGTTTCCTACTTCCAGGAAAAAAAATAACAAAATCAGCTGAAATCTGCTCTATCCCGATTAAGTATGACTTGGGTGAGAAATAAAACTCAATTTTTTCCTCTTAAAAAATAGGCATTTTGAAGAAGCCAGATTTTCAGAGGCTCACAGGTTACAAAGAAATATTACAGGCTTTTCTTACAAATGTTTTCAACCTACAACATGGTGATCCAGAAGGTATGATGAATCATGTAGAACCACTGCTTTGCTTCCAGAAGCATCTTGGATCTGCTAACAAGTCACCTGTTCTAAACCTGTAAGAAAGACAATTATTCTGCTAACATATATGCAAAAACAGTGAAACTTTGCGTGACTTCAGTGGTAGCATTAATTTGTATGCACAATTTAAAATTTGTTGTTTCAGCATCAAGCATATCTTACTCTATTTGTATATTATAGTTGGACTATTCCAATATTTTCACTTAGCCTTTCTGCTGCTGAGAAGTCATCATTGTACTCTTTGCTGCATTTGCTGAAGGTGTTAAAGGTGTAATTTGGAACACTTGACCTTCCAAGAAAAATTGCAGCTTGTTATAGTATCAATAGAGTCATTGTTAACATCCCTCAACACAATGTTTTGCATTGTTTGAAAACAAGTTGCATGTAAGAGTGCAGCATAACACTATGTGCTACACCGTTTAATTATTATTTTTTTCCCTGAAACCATTTATTTTTCTCTCATTATTTGTATTTCTTATGGCTCAGGAAGTAGATTACATGCCCTGAAAGCTTGTCTTCCTGGAAGCAGTTTTCTGGTTGTTTTATCCTATACACCCTTCCTATGGCCAAGTGCCTTCAGGCGGCTTTGTGCTCTTTAATGCCAAGTCAATTTAATTCAACCCTGCTCTTTGCTAAGGTTGCCTTGCCATTCTGTGTACCAGTACTGTTTTAGGTGCTCTTCATGCTAAACAGTCACATATTTTCATGAGGACATTGTGAGGCTCTCTACAGTTTTCTACAGAGATTCTTTAAGCACCACAAAGGAAAAAAAAACCAACAGCAACAGGGTTCAGCATTCAAAATGCTGATTCTAGTAGCAGTGCATGCAGGTGCTGTTGCCCATTTTGAGTGATGATGTCCAGATTAGCTTAAACAGATCAGCTAAAACTTTGGCTTTTATTCTAAGGTAGGTGTCATTATATCCACTCAAATAAATTTATTTATCCATCTCAATGATATTGCTTGTTTCAGCTTGTTTGGTTTTAATTCAGGCCTGAGCTGCTCTGTAATCGTTTGTTCAAGTTTATGACATTACACATTGTTGACTAATAGCTTCATTTTGCTGAGTTTCCATTTATTACTGTCACTATTACAGCAGGATTTAAATTTTTGTAACCTGCCTATCCTAGCATGAATCTCATTTCACTGACATTTAACACTGATGCTCAGGGCTCCTCTTTGACTGTTTGTCACCTAAGGATCAAATACTTTTGCTGCTGACTTTTAAAATCAATTATAATCTTGCAGGATTTGGCTGAGAGGATAACCCAAAGTGAAAGGCAGGGAGTCTTAAGAGAGAGAGTTTCCCAATGCATTATATAAGATTGATTTTCCACGGGCAGAAACAAAAGGTCAGCTAAAGGGAATAAAAAAATAAACCAAAAGCCACAGAAAAATCCCCCAACCTAGAGTCAAGTCTTTTCTATGATACCTGAAATATATGCATACATCTGTTTTTCAGCCACTGAGTTTTAGGATTTAGTAGAAAAGAGAACACCACCACCAAGGGCCACAGGGATGCTGTTGAAAACCATGTGGACAAGTCCTCTTAAAGGACATGGACTGCAGGTACCATCTAACCAAAGTTAACAGACTGGGATGATCACATCTCTGCTGCTAAAAGAAAAAAATATTGAATACCCATCAATAAATCCCTTTATTTAACCTAGTATTACGAAAATATAAGCTTAAAATTGAATTAAACCACAATTTATCATTTCAACAACAATATCCCTCTTTCTGCTCTCCAATATTCATAGTTTCATTAACTGGGTCTGAGCTAAACCTCCAAGTTCAATAAAATAATTGAGGCAAACTGAAATACTAGGCGCTAGGTGATTTTCCATCGATAGATAAACAGATGAATGCCTTCACTTTCGGAGTTGTTCCTTGTCTGTAGAAATGACAAATACAGATTAATGGAACCCTCAGAAAAAGAACAATATGGTAACTTAATGGAATGAGCAAATGTTTTCTTGAAACTACCTTTTCACACTATGAACAATAATTCTTCTTTAAATTCCCAGCAGGTACATACATTTGCCTCCCACTCTAAATTAGGTTGAAAAGGTACTGAATTTGAAAGCTGTTAGAGGAATTCCTCTCATATGGATAAGCAGGAGGGCCACTAAAACCAGATTAAAACTAAATATATTTTAAAGGCAGATTTTAACAACATCCTGAATAATCACATAAAACAGACACTAAAAGGCATGATCTTGTCTAGCAATTCTCAGTGATTGCTGTTGTTCGATCAATAAGCAGGAGGAAGCTGGGGGGAAAGGCAGAGCCAGAAAGTAGGAACACGTGATGGGGATGCAACTCTGGGGAAGGTGGAAGAGCTGCAAATAGAAAACTTGCAGGAGAAGTTAAGGAGGAGGCCAGATGGGCTGGCAGAAAACACTACTCAGAGAAGCCCAAGGTAATATAATTGCTTAACTGGTGAGCATGTCTGAGCCAAGAGCTGCAGGATCGCCCTTTACTTGTCTTTCCAAGCTGCACATTGCTACAGGTATCTTCTCTTCAGCCCTTCTGCTCTTCAGCTTCTCCTTTCCACACTGAGAATCTCCCTATTATTGAGAAAATAGTCATTACAGGAGCAATCCAGCAGTTCCTGGGAGACAGAGGGTGACCTTTTCAGATGCATATATTGACAGAGAATTCAATTTCTGAGCTGTTAGCACATAATTTTGCCGAAGAACTATGTCTGGAAATGTTTTCTTAATGCCAAAATTTCCTTCAGAAAATCGAGTATTGGGTTTGTTTTAACCAAATTGAAACAATTTACTATATTAAACAGGACAACACATTTTGCTTTAAAATCAACATCTGTCAACTGCATTTTTTTAGAATACTTCCTTCTGGGAATTCAGACATCTTTAGCATAAGTGAGCAAGACCTCCAGTTTCCTGCAGAGTTGTGTATGTCATTATCTAGCTACACGTATTCCAATTATTTCATCCTGGGAGGAGCAGTTCTCAGCCCCACGGAGAAAACTGGAGGTCAGGCAATAATGGCAATAGAAAGGCTGATCAGCTCATGACCAAAGGAAAAGGAACCAATTCAGTTGCAGGAATGCAGTGTTTCAGTGCAATCAAAAATGACCCCCCAAAAAATGTCAGTGTTTCCAAACCCATGTTCTTTGAAGGCAGATGTTACAACTTTGCCTTCTCCAGAAACAAAAGCCAACACTGAGATATCCAAAGGGAGGAAAATGTGCAATTTTTTCTCATCTGCTTGTTTCTGCTCCCCATTTTAGGATAGCCTAAATAATGGAGTCTAAAAGGTTAAAATGGTTAAAAAGTTATAATCTGAGCTCCACAGTAAAAGTTAGTATGACAGACACCAGCCTAGGGAACCCTGCCAGTGCAATGAAAGTTTTATTTGGGGTAGGATGTTTGTGACCGAAATCTAAATACAAACAAACATATGGACAAATGTAATCGTTCATGCACCTACAAGGCACTAAAATCAAAATCACAAAGATGTCCTGTATTCAGAGCTCAGCATTAATTTACTTTTCGATTCCAGTCAATTTGTTATCGCAAATGCTCTCAATTAAAATGTTTTATTTGATACAGGGTGAATTTAAACAATCTTTTTATTCTGGTGATAGAGATGCACTTAGTAACATATAAAATAGTGATTTAATGGGTACTTAATGGTCTGAAGCTCTAAATGAACAAATCATAAATTAAGGCTTTTGCAGCCTTTTACGCTTTCCCATTTGGATCCTAAAAAAACAATTTGCATTCATTATGTCGGTCTAATATACAATACCTTGCCTCCCAATGACATTCAGCTGCATCCCAATATTTGCCCTCACAGTATGACTGATGCTGGTACCTTTGGACGAGCTTCTAGTTTAAGGTCTGGGACACAATGTTTCCTTGTCAAAGGTGGACGGAATGGTTTCAGACTTCTCCAGGTGACTCTGAAATTGCTGTAATAACCAGATTGTGAGCAATCACTGACAAAAAAATCCACTTCTTTGTCTGCAGTTCACTTCATCATTTCAGACCAGTCAGTAGGGGTGGATTTTTGAAAGGCTGTGAAAACTGAGCAGAGAATCTTGATAAGCAAATAAGTTTGCAGTGAGACTATATGAAAGAAATTCCTTCTCAAAAATTAACCTTAAAAGAGAATTTAATTACTTTGCTTTTTTCTTAAATATTTTACCTGTGTCCAAGAAGCCTGAAGGGCTTTTGTGTATGCCTTTCACATCTGAGTATGTACTATGCAGAACCTAGCAGTCCCAAACTGCAGCACCTTCAAGGCATGGAAAACTTTAAAAAACAGGCTCTGAACAAAGAGAAGTTTGATTGTTTGTGGGTTTTTAACCTACAATTACACCTATTGGAAGGCTCTTTTTTGCCTCAGAATACTCTGTGGTTGGAGGGAACCAGAACTGCCTTGTTGAGGTGCCATTTATACATTTACTTTTATATATAGGCAAATATTGCTACTTCCTGAGACACTGTGATTAACAACACATCAGTAATGCAGCAACTGGAAAAAAGTTAAATCAAAAATAACATAACACGCATACACTTTATGCGAGAATGTAAAGATTCATCTTGAGTTAAACACATAATTTTTGGATAGAAATATTTACCAAAATATGTAATTCAGCACATTCTACAAGCAGAAAGAATTTTAATACTACTACCAAACCAAAAATAATTGTTCTAACAATTTTAGTCTTTTTCCTGTTTTTTTTTTTCCCCCACTTCTAAACACCCTGTGCTATTACCTTTCTCTTTCCCACTAGTATCTGCCAACGAGGCGCTTTCAGCTGGTCTCAGTGGTGTCCCAAAAACAGGGCCTGTCCATTTGCTGATCCATAACGTGGCGTGTTTGCATCTCCCCCTCTGTCCTGCATCGTTAGCACTCACCGTATTTTTACAGGCACTGTCATCTCTAGGTCATTTCAGTCATTTCTGCCTTCTGTGCAGTTTCCTCCCATTAAGAGCCCAGGTTTGCAGTAATTCTCTCCTGACCGCTATCTTTTGGAAGCACCATATTGCATTTCCTTTTGTTCTCGCCCTTAGGTCCATTTTCAGCTTTTTCCATCCTGCAAAGCCTAACAGGGTTATATAATGACCATATTAGTTTCTCAAATGGTACCTGAGAGCTTACATCCTCATATTGTAAAGCTTTATTATATTTTTTAAAAAAATATAATAAAAACACCCCCTTTTAATATCACATAAATTTATACGCGATTCCTCTGGCACAAAAAACTTTGTCCAGTTGCCTCTGGGACTGTCAGTACAGTAAATAGATGGCATCAACAAAACAAAATCAACCACATAATTCTCCACTTTTCAGGGGGAAAAAAAAAAAAGCAGCAGCAGCATCTCATGCATTCTGCAAACTTACTAATACTAAAATATGAATAAAAAACCAAAACCAACAAAAAAACCCCTCCAACAAACCTTGTCGTTAGACCTTCCAAAATCGCTCTTCTTACACTCTTCAAATGTCTGTCATCTTTTGGGGCCTTTGGTATTTCAAATGAATTGATCTATGGTAGCCTGCAAAGAAAGACATTTGTATAAAAATCAAGTGCCCTCAACTTCCTTGATACAAATTCACTATAAATGGTCTATTAAATGTTCTGACTAGTGTTCATGAACTTTTGCTGAATTTATGTACCACAAATACTGGAACAGACTTAATTATAGATGTGACAGGCTGAACTACCATAGGGGTGTTAATGCACACCAATGCTGGAAATGGGTTTTCTGTGGAGGTTAGAGCTTAAAACACTTTTCACAAAGAGAAAGCCTAACTGCATATTTTGTGGTTGGCATCTCCATCACCAGACAGGTTTCCAGATCACATTTGTGTGGTGTTCTTCTCAAAATACAGAGGATTAACCCTAAAGGACCCCAAACTTGGTTTGGGTTATCGCAAGATCCAGGCTATATGGAGACTTGTTTTAAAGCACTGGAACATGTCAAAGTGGGGTTCTTTCTGACATGTGGGGTTTATGCTTTAAGGTATTGCAATTACCACAGCAAATGATCCATGGTGACTAAGAAAAGCCAAAGCCCGGTTAACATGCAAACAGTCTCATTTATTGATTCACCAGAAATTGACTTGAATGCTCTCACGCATTCCTTTTGCACACTAAATATTAATATATACTATGGTTTGCACGGTTTAAAAGGAACATTTTTGTCTCTGAAGTTGTTCATGAGCTAACAGAAAACACCACTTAAGTCTCACCTTAATTTTAGACCATGTTCTTTCTGAAACAATTGTGCATCCTGCACTCAGGGGAATCCAACTTCCCAATCTTGATCTTGTTCCAGCACATTCAGACCATGCCTGGGAACTCCTCCCTGGTTCTAAAAGACAGACAAAATCCTGGCTCCAGAAGTATTTTGGCAAGAAAGTCCAGAAATCAAGAAAGCTTTGCGGAAAAAAAAAAGCTTTTTCATTTAAATCTTCAAGATTACTATTTAATTGCATGTTCTCTGCCAAACACTCTTTCATGCAAGGCCATTTGCATTTTTCTGCTGAATATTGTCTCAAAACAAAAACAAGAATGTTCTGGAAGGCTTCAGATACAAGAATGGTAGAAAGCCAATGAATGCTTTCAAAACTGCCCAGGATTAATATAAACATAAGGAAGAAACAACAAAATGCTCCAGTGTAAAGTTCTGACCAAGAACTTTATCAATCACATCATGGATTTGGGAGCAGGCATTGAGCAGTAAAGAATACTAAGAGCATTTCAGCTCTTACTCAGCTACATAAAAAGAGTCTATTCATGTTTTCCTTAATCTTGTCAATATTTGCCATTTCTGAGATACAGAAGTATGTAACAGTCCATCAAGAGGTTATTTTGATACTTATGGTAACATCAAATCTCCACTAATCAATGGAAAAAAATTATCATCAGTGATGAAAATATTCATTCCTCAATGTATCGAAGAGATATCACTGAGGGCAGATCACAGCATCGTGCTGCATACATTATACTATTATATATTTCCACAAGACCAGGCAAATTTATGAACAAGATAATTTTTACAGGCTCTATTTAACATTTACTTTGTCATTTATATTGTGTGATTTGGAGATTTCATTAAATGCAAACTGTGGGCACAGACATTTGCGAGTTAAATACACATGTACCTAAATATCAATGGTTTAGAGTTTTACATTGTCAATTTTTAGATTTTTATATTACCAGTGTTTTACAGTTGCAGTACAAGAGAGAACCATTCTAGTAGCTCCACATTAGAAGGTTTAAATTAGTTAAAACTGGGTTTGGTTATGTTTTACACCTAATATTAATATTATCTTTTTCCAAGTGGTAACATTTGGTCAAACAATCGTCATAAAAGGTGTAAGAAAGTCACCAGTTTTTAAACGTCATCATATAAACTAACAGCCACTTTAAACAAAAAACTACTGATACAACAGTTCAAAAGCAGAAATCATAGAACTGTCTAAAATATTCTGTGAGCATTTACAAATGATAACTGCCAAAAAGGGATCAGTACAAATATTCTTCACACACACAAGAGAACACAATAAATAAAATTATTCTTCAGAGTTCTGTGTTTCAGTCTTCGGGAGACTGTTACTAAAATTTTGCTACATAACTTTTTTTGAAAAACAGAATCTGACATGAATACTGGAAAATTTTTAGAAATGATCTAAGGATTTTGACTGACACCGTTTTTAACACAGATTTTAAAATATCAGTATCAATGACACAACTTCTGTAAAGGAAGTCCTGAGTTATTCTGAAGTGCGTAAATAAAAACAGAAGTGTCTTTAAAAAAATGTAATATTTTTCATTATCATTCAATTAGGGGTTGTGAGGCTGCTTTACTTTCACTACCCACTAAATAAGTTTTATTTCAGTGCTTACCACTTTTACTGCTATGAAAAGAAAGAAAACATAAATCTACCCTTTGTTTCAAAAGTTACTGATTACCATTTAAACATGGAAAACCCCCAAATATTTAAAAAGTTATATCATCCTGCTCCTGTGCCTTTGTAAGGAGTAATCGAATTTAGAGACAGTGTTGAGGTAAGTTCACAATTTAAATAGACAATGGAGAAAAATGGAACTAGACATTTGAATATAAAATTCCCGTAAAGTTTTGATGTTGCTATTGCTGCTGTATTGTCAGAAAGCAAATTGTTCTCCTACAGAACTCTAAAATCTGCACTCAGAGCAAGGGAGAGAATATGCCGAACAACCAGCACCAGATGCACTGAGCTGGATTTGATTTATTTGGGGAGCTACACAATCAGATAAAGTATTTGGGATCAGAATAAGCACCTTCTTCAAGGAGCCTGCACAGTGCGCACTGTGATTTTGTACCTCCAAGTGTTATGAAATGGCATCTGACAAGCATTAGGCTCCATTTTTCATAAGTATTATTGATAGTTCTTTCCTCAGTGATTACTTCCTGCAAACCTCGCGTGAATGAAAATGAACAGACTTGCAGACAAGCCATGACTAAAATTTTTCAGGAGGTTTACATAAAGCAGGTGCTTAGCAGTGAAAAGACACATTTAATAGAAGCTCTAGGAATATTTCTTTATTCACAAGTCATTGTCCTTCCCCAGACCCTGCTGAAGCTTTGGCAATCCAAACCACTGGACTCTAATTTAGACACCAGCTCAGCACTCAGCTGTTCGGTAACTCAGTGACCTGCATGTTTTCTTAAGGGGCAAAAAAAAAAGCATCAAATATTGTGGTTTTCTTTTCTTATACTTCACCATAGGCTAAAAATAATTTTGCCATTCTTATCTTTCTAGGCAGTCACAAAACTCCACATAAAACACTATTTCCAAAAAAAATCTTTGCTCGGTAGTAAGTGATATGTCAGTTTTGTGAGTGCTCGAGATTTGTCAAGCAGGACATGACAGAAAAACTCAAGTGGTAAAGAGTGGCAAAGAATATTTCACAAGCATGTCCATATCCCTCTTGAGAAATCATAAGCATCTGTTTTTTTATTATTTTTATTTTTTGAGAGGGTTATGAGTTTGAACCAAATACTTAGGTCAAAACTTAAACATTAGTTAGAAAAAAATGGGCTTTTTTTGATCAAACATTAATTTTTGCCAGAATTTTGTAAGGCAAATAGATGGGTTCACGTCACTGAATTTCTTGAAGTATTGATTCTAATCCACCTACACAGAGTCATACATTACTCCTGGTAAAACATATTTAACACAAGCACAGTTTTTAGACTTGAGGAATACATATTTTTAAACTGATTCCCCATGAGCAATTTAAAGCCAACCTAAAAATACGTTACAGTTTTTCACAGATTGATTTCTACCGTTCTACCCTTTTGCAAATCAGTTGTTTGGTAGCTTTTCCTGTCTGGGCTCAAAATATCTGCCAGACTTGGTGCTCTAGCGCACAACTGCATTCCCAGGATACAGCTGTTCACTCGGACACCTCAATCCCAAACCATTAACATCAGTGAAACATTTTTATTGATTGCACTGGATGGCAGAACAAGCTGAACCCAGGATGTGTTGCAAATTGCATTTGATGTGCTCTGGTTTTTTCCCTTTGGGTACTTGTGTGATCATAGCAAAAGACAGTTTAGCTTAATTCCTTACTGATTTAGAAGTGGGGTTTGTTTTTTTTTCCAAATTGCCTAAATTGAGTTTGTTCTGATATCCAATCAGTTCTAAGAATCAAAATTTTCTCTACTTTGTTTCTTTTTCAGTTTGTCAAGTCTCTCTCAGGAGTTCACACCGTGATGTTTGGTAGAAGCCTGAGAGAACCCGAAGATCCTGTACTGCTGAGGGATGGGAGTAAGATAAATCGAGGAATGCATTTATGACATTTGTTGCTCCGAGATATTAGGAAAAGTTGAAGGATTCAAGTTAAGCATTATACATATATATACACATATAAGCAGACCTTTCAGTCAGTCCCATCACCCAGTGATGGAGGTGCCATCATATTTCCTTGCCTCTTCCAAAGCTAAAATGCACAAGTTGCACAAGCCACAGGTTGCTCACAGAAAATGATTTTTAGCTTTCCCAGTGCATAAGTTAACTGCCCTCACACTTTAAAAACTAATTGGGGGGGGGGGTCATTTTGGATGCTGCTGCTGCCCACATAAATGTGATTTATCAGTGGTAGATACAGGTAACAGTGTATTTTGCATTGTGGTGCCAGGGCTTTGCAGTAACAAGCAATTACACGCTCCTGCTCGCTTTGCACCTGTGCTAATACCACTTCCAAAGCTATTAAATATGCCTCTGTGTCCAAAATGAGTCCTGCCTGCTTGGATATGATAGATGAGAGCCAGTCTTTATTCCTTTTCTCTTTGGAACACTGATATCCTAAGTAGCTATTCCTCTCATCATAAGGACTGTTTTTCTCAAGTTGAACTCTGTAAGGCTTTACTGGCCTGAAAATACTCTCACTAAAGTTGCCAAAATGAATTCTTAACAATCAGATTCTCAAAGATGGAAAAGGTGGAAGTCACGCAGGGAAAGGCAACACACTTTTTGGGTTAGTCTACCGGGGGGCTTTCTTGCAATTTTCTATACTTTCATTCAAAACAAAAAGAAATTCTACTGCTGTGGTGTAATGTTGCTTTCTTTTCTCCTCGAAGCTTCAGGAGGGGATAAACATGCTTACTTTGTAAACTTTACTTTGGATTTTCCAGCCCACCCTTCTCTTGACTGAATTTCCCTTTACTGGGTGGAAATTTCAGGATATGATGCCTGAAAGAGTTCCTCCTGCATTGCCAAAAAGTCCTTACAGGGTCGTGACCAGTCATTTTGGGCCTAAAGTTCTTTTAAGAGGGACAGTAATAAATAAATTTTCTTTTATATATGCTTTAAAATTTAAGTATATACTTTTACATTTAAAAAAAAAATGTATTTAATTCTATTTTTCTTTTAACCATAGCTGCAGGTTTTAAGAACACACAAGTAAAGTGAGAATTTGGAATAACAGAATGTTTTGGTATATATGTACACTCCATCTTTTATGCTTTGCCCAATAGAAACATAATTTCTGTTTCTTCCATGGTTAATAACTGTAGGCACATATGACTGCATACACACAGAGCTGGGATTTTGTGTTTTCAAGTTCTCTGCAAAACAGATAGAGGCATTTGCCAAAGGTTAAATATTCCTTATCAGGTTCAAGGTCTGTTATTGATCTGGAGATTTATGGCTAAAATTGAGTAAACTACGTGACCTTGAACTAGAGCTCCGTGGATTTAAAATGCAACATAATTCAGCCCTATTTTATACATTATTTACAAAAGCATATATTTTGACTTCTAAACACATGACTTCCCCTGTCTTTTGAGGGAAAGGGTAAAAGGTCACATTGTAATTAAAGCTGAAAACTTTCAGCACTTTCTGTTATCCAGTTTGAGATGGGACCCAGACATTTCAGCCTGATTTTTTCAAAATGCTTTCCCAATTCCACAGAGGTGCCTGCAGACACTCAAGGCATTCGAAGGCTCCTATACAATGCAATAGCAGTCTGACAATTCTGCTGCTGACATGCTTATTCCCATAAAGTGTGAGCCACTCTGAGAAATCTCAATGGCACGGCTGCATCTTTAAGCAAATTCACTGTTTTGACTAAAGACAGTTCAAATTTTAGAATAACAGCAGCAACAACAACATCCTCTGGTGCCACTGCAAGTCACATTATACCCACCAAACTGTGAATATGACATGACCACATGTGAGGGGAGAAAGACCAGAAAATATAATGTGTGCTTATACAGGACTGGTTGAACCCAAAGTCTGAGCTGTGAATATTTCAGTGCTGCCAAAGGGCTCCACGTGCTACCTCCTAGGGACAGACCTGGAGTCATGGCTCCTTCCAACCTGCCGGCAGCAACGGCTTCCAGCGGAGCTGGCATCGGGTGCTCAGGTTAAAAGCTCTCAAGCCACTGCCTGGCCCCTCAAACCACCCAATCCTCCAGCCCAGGGCACCTCTGAAACAAGAAGACGTGCCATTAAAATTCGTGTGTGTGTGTGGAAAGTGTCTGGCTGAACAATTAAAAATGTATGATGCTGCATTCTCCAGAAGAGTTGAAAATAAAGTGTCGTAACGATGAAATATTCATATTTAAAGTAGGGAAGTACAGCCTCAGAAAATAATATATCACGCTACAGTTTAGTCACTTACAATTACTGTTCTGCACTTTTGGACTAAATTTGCTGACGTACAGTAGGGAAACAGGTAAGGACTCTTATTTTTACTTCCACATGTCCAAAATAAAATTAATTTAAGTCAAACTTGGTCTATGGCAAAGGCTGTTTTTTAATGATTACTGTTCACCTTGGTGCAAAAAGTACTTCTCATTTAAAGCATGCTCAAAGAAACTTTTAAAATAAAGTAAGCAAGAAAGGAAGCCTGGATGCTTTAGAAAGATCTTCACGTGCTGTCGCATTTAATGTAGAACTCACAGGATTTCAAGAGATACCTCCTCAGCCGTACCCATTATCTCCTAACTCAAGAGTTTATATATGGTTTATATGTAGCAGAAGCCCTGGAAGCAGTGACAGGGCACAGAGCTCTGGTGAGAGGCACTGGAGCTGGAGGCGTTTCTCCGGCTTTGCTGCGCACAGGCCGGTGCCTCTGCTCATGCAGATAGAGGAAATTAATCCAGCGGATCCTCACAAGAGTATTAAGGTTTGGTTTGCACATAAGAGAGGATTATTGTCAAGTTAAATAATTTTATGTGTCAGACTTATTTCAGCAGTATGACTCCTTGCAAGTTGCCACCTCCCAGCACCAGCGAATGAGAAGATAAGACGAGGGCAAGTGCTGTGGCCACCCAAACAAGATTTATTAAAAATAGTGAAGAACAGTGGGATAGTAACCGAAGGAAGAAAAATTTCTGTCTTGAATGTCTTATATAATAAGATCTAAAAGGATAAGAAAAAAAACAACCTCTTGGTAGTTTAGCCATCAGATTTGACAATAATTCCACAGAAATTTCACAGCAACTTGAGATAAGAGCAACTAGAGCATCATGTGGCTCCCAGTAATAACTTGTGAATTAGACACGTCAAACGCTCTTTTGCTGAGTTGGTGGTTTCAATTGTTCTGCTTTGGGCTTCCAGAGACTTTGTATGTTATGGAAGTTGTAAAGTTGGAGTACTTAGAAAGCCTACACCCACCGAGATATAAAGTGGCCAAAGTGATACGGTTAACAGAGGACAGCAATAGGATCCGACAAAAGAGACCAGGATTAAGATTTACAGTGAAAGGCAGATACAGCCTGACTCAGCATAATGGTGATAAAATCATCATCACAGAGGAAAAGAAGTGTCTGAATTTAAAAGGTACGCAGGTTAGAAATGTCAGCAATATGCACCCTGAAACCAGAAAGAAACTCAGGAAGGGGAATATGGAGATCACTTAGAATACTTTGAAGGCAGCCTGTTGGAAGGTAATAGCTGTTAGAACTGTCAGCTATAAACCAGTCAGAAGACAGATGTACTTGAAATGTCTTGTCCAATAAAGATCCCAAATGTCACTCAAAATGATCAGACTATTTATTACAGAATTTGTAATGGGAACATGAAAGAAGGCATGGAATGATAGAACAGAGACAGATGGACTGTTTGCTACATGTCATTTAATATCAATCAGTGACAAGAATTTATTAACACTGTTCCTGCTTTAATGCACTGAACAAGCCTAAAAGCATTCAACACACTAGATGGTAGGTGATAATTAAAATGCATGTCACAAGGTTTTGAAAAGAGTAATAGTCTGAAAATATCCAGTATAACTTATTTATTAAAAAAATATATACCTCAATTGGGTTTTGAAGAATTAAGGTTGTTTTTCTACCAGTAGCCACTGAAAGATGAACTGAACACCTACCTCATATTGATAATACTGTTCTCTGCTTTTTCTTCACCAAAGTCTACTTGTTCCCTTAACTTTCAAGCATGATCCTTGCAAGAGATCTAATGGCAGCAGGACAGAAGGACTGACCAGACAGAGGAGAGCTCTTAGTGAGGGAACACGAAGCTGCTGGAGATAGCCCAAATACCATGTTATTACCCAAGCACTAGATACCACATTTTTATTTTTCCATTCATGGATCCTGGAAGTGATTTCTCAAAGCAACTCTAATTCAGCAGCACTGTGCATTATATTTACACGTATTGCCTGTAGGAGAAATTCACCAAACAATATTATACTGCAAATGACTGGAGACCTTTTCCTCATTCCCTCCCTTGACATAGTTCTTCACCCAGTTTAGACCTGCCAGGTCCAGGCAGCTCCTTTTTGGCATTTCCAAACAGATATCTATAAGCCAAGTTATTTGTGCAAGAGAATTTTCTAGGGAAAAAATACTTGAAAAATACTCAGAAAAAAGAATACAATCATCTCACTGTATACATTTAAATCTGTAGGTAATCCCAAAATACATAAATCTAAATATCAGTGTCCATTTTTACCGAGGTGAAGAAAAATGTATTTATACATGATATATTTTTGTAAAAGTTTAAATAACTTTAAATTATTATGAAAATCCCATTTGGAAACTGAATCAGAGCCCAGATTTCCTGGAAAAGTTCATATTTTCACAAAAGTCCAGTGGCAGATATTTCAACTATTTCAGTAGTGAACCCAGAGATATTTTGGCATCCAAAGACAGTTTTGGAGTCCAATTCCCTTTTGCAAAGTCCACCTCCATTTGCAAAGTTAGTCCCATATTTGAGGTGAAATATATTCCTGATTTCTGTATATAATAGTCTTTCATCCTCACAGGTGCAGTAGTAGGAAACATGAGTATACCATGATTATGAAATTAATTACATAATTAATATCAAACTTTTTCTTTGAGCTCACACTAGCCCTTACCTTAACACCAACCTAAGTCATATTTTTTGACAAGAGATAATATTCCAAAAATAAAAAAGAGGAAAAGAGGCCTTTTTCTACTCTGCTCCTTCACCCAGTATTCACAACTTTCTAATGAATCCTTTCAGCAATATTTATACACTAAGACACTTAAAAACTAAAAAGCAGGGACCGAGTAATTTCAAACACATATTCCAGCAGGATTCTGGAAAAGAGGGGTAAAAATATTTTAAACCTTTGCAATTCTTCCACAGGAGATATTTTTGTTATTGTACTGATGTTGTCAAAATATTTGATGTTTGCCATCTCTGTAAAATCATTCGATCAGCTGAATTCTCTGCCCACAACCAAATCTGCCTGACAGCCCCTAACCTGATCCACAGCTTTGAAGAACGGAGGGAATATTATATTCACACATATACCTAGAAATCTTTCCCTTCACATAAACTGAGGATCTGGCCTTCTACTCCAAGCCCAGTTGCTTAGCAACTCACGGAAAGGTTTGTCAGAAGATTTTTAGAAAATAAGGCCCAGTTGTTTAACAACAGAGTTTTAAGGCTTGAAATTGTGGGGTTTTTAATAGCTGAGACTCAGTAACACAAATCTTAAAGAGAAAATCACACTCCCACTGAAAACTTTTCCCCCATTTCAAAAGGTAGGAATTCCTGGTTGTTGCCTTTCCTGTTTCTTTTTATTTTAAAGCCAAATATTGATCAGGCTCTGCTGCCATTTCCCTGCTCTTCCCCTGAGCATGAAAGGTGCTGAATGTGTTCCTGGGTTCCAATTCTGCCTCCTCTCGGAACGATCCTTTCACGAGCGCTTATGAGAAATGACAAATGAGGTCCATAATGTGCCATGTCACCGGAGCCCTAATCAAATTAGACTTACTACCTTTGCAATCACAAGTGGGCCTTCATGTTTTATATCCCAACACAATTTGAGTCAAGTTAGCTTGCCAGAACATTGCTCCCATCCTCATAAAAGTATATGACAGCTATAACCAGCATTTTGGGAGCAGGCAGGTGCAGTACAATACAGGCACAGGAAGTCTAATGAAAATACACAGCAGACTGTTTGCCTCACTAAAAACTGGATTTCCATTAGCAATGCAGACAAATACCAATGGCAATCAATTAAGAGTGATTTGGGCAAGACATTCCGCAGGTGTATGAGATTAATTCTGATGGCATTAGTTCACTGACGTGCTAATTCTGCGTATTTATTTAGGCAGCACAGTGTGGCTTTGCCTCTTACATTACCGGCTGGGCTTTATTTCTTACTGCGAGGAACCAGGATGGCAAAAATTGTACGGAAATTTGTTTCGCCTAATGAAAAGGCTTGGGCTCAAGTGCTTACAAGTTGTGATTCAAAAACCAGGAAAGAAAGTTGTCTGAGATATACATCATTTACTGCTTGATTAATACACTTAAATAAGTCCTGAACTGTTAAGAATAATAAATAGCATCTCGGTGCATGATTTCTGATCCAATTATTTTTAAGAACTGCTAGAAATATAGCTCCACATTATCACCTTCGCCCTGAAATCATTGCAATCACACTGCAAATGAATAATTCAGGCAAATAATATTAGGAATTTGTTTATAACTATTCCATGAGAGTCTAGTATCATGAACTTAACAGACAGACAAAAAAAAAAAGATAAAGTTCACAACTGTCTCACCAGGAAGACATTTTGGGTTGCAATGTTATATGGAGGGATAAATGATGTGTTAACGTAGGACTCCAATATTTGAAATTCATTGACGAAAAAATTTATTATGCCTCCTAATGGATATTTGTGCTGTGCCATCTGACAGAGCATTTTATAAATTTCAATGTTTTTATAAACATTACAAAATTTTAGCCTCAATCTGTGAGATTTCATTTCCTGATGGTTAACGGGTCTTGCTTTTCACCTTTATGGTTATTGTTTCAGACGAGGGCCAAGCTGGATCTGATACAAAGCATCCTAGCAGATTCCTCAATTACACATTTTGGTTAGCTTAGGTACTTTTAGCTCAAGGAAATGCTTTGGTTTAGATTATGTGACATTTCTCAATATTCCATAAGGAATGCCATTTCCCAGTCTGCCTACAAATTTCACCAAAGAGAATGGAGAAAAGGAAGCAAAAGCAGAGTCTGATGTTCTGAACAAAATTAACATTTTCAGAATTAGGCAAGTTTAAATCATTTACATCCAGTGGAATATAGAACAGCTAGGCAAAACCAAGATACCTGTACCCAAAGGGACAGAATAGAGGCCATACCGGTGAAAAGGTTTACAATTTCAATTTAAAATTATACCTGTGCTGGTAGCATCAGGGACGTCCACATTTCTTCTTTTCCCTGACTTTTGCACGAAGAACAGTAACTTGGAGAGGGCAGAGTCAGAGAAAGTCAGCTACCCCAGCAGGGTCAGGCAGATTCTCAGTCATAACTAGGATCATGTCTTGCATCTGGTGTGGTCACACAGGTGTAGCAGGTCAAGGGAACAGGTCCTTGGAGCAGAAAGAGCACATCTGCTTTTATTAGAGGGCAAAAAAGGAAAACTTCATGGTGAAAACCCCAGAAAGCAGGTCTGTCATGATACCACTTCACTTTGAAACCAGTATCTTTCTCAACCCCTAATTTTACAGGTAAATTGAAATTAATCCTTCCTGCAAAAAACCCACATTCCCTTCCTTTTCTCTTTACCGACTTGCTCACAAACAATAAAAATGTAGAAGAGATCAAAATAAGGCTCCCTGTATTCTTCCACACTGACTTGAAAAACTTGCAAGACCTGGACACAGAATGTCTGAACAAATTTCAGTAATGAAAAAGGAACGTTAGCTACTGTTTGTATTGTTATTAGTAAAATGTACTGCTCAGGGATAATTTAAGAATGAAAGGATCAGACCAGAGCAAGGACATCAGAAGTTTAAAAATGCAGAGTAATCTTGAATAGAATTAAACCCTGTAATTAAATAAAGTTGCTCAGTGATATACATGCTGCCCCTCGGTGATCTTCTGGAAACGTGCCAGGTTATGGTTCCATTTTTCATTCAGAAACGCTGTCATACAGCTACTTAATTTACATCATTTAAAAAATAAGTGCAATGAGCTACAATATTCACCAGCTGCAATTCTAAAACCCTGACTTTTTTCTAGAAACTTGTGTGATAGTGTACAAAGACTCTATCTGAAGCACCAAGTACAAGAAATCATAGGATGACAGTCATCATCAAATCATAGGATGACATGTCATTGAAATAATCATTTAGGCATCACTTGTTCCACATGTTACTCACATCTCAGCATTATTCCCTGTTTTGCAAACTTATAAAACCAGTCCTGGCACATCCAAACCTTTCTCTGAATTCACAAGGATTAGATTTCCCATAACAACATTGAGAAAAAGCCCAATGTCTGCCACATTCACCTTCTCCAAATACTTAGCTTTTTTTATTACAATTGTGAGGAAAAGCTGCATCATTATCCCTGTTTTAGGCACAGATCAACCAAGAGGCACTGGGGGCACAAAAAGAACTTAGAAATACTTACAAATTGTCAATACTTTTTCCCATTTCTCAGTGTAAGCAGATGAATCATTACAGATGAGCGTTTTCTCACTTTAAACCATGATTTCTTGGAAAAGTTGGCCTATGCCAAAGTGATGCAGCCTACATGGGTACTTTAAATCCATTTAACCCTGCTGATGTTAAACAAGTGAAAATTTTAATATCAAAACACATGAAGAGGTGCTGTTCCTATTATTTCTTTCAACTATTCTGAAATAGAAATAGTGCAGTGACCTGACAAAATTTACAGATGACCCAAATTTTTTCAGGTAGCTCAAGAGTGGAAAGGATTTTGAATAAATCCATAGTGATCTAACAAGGCAGAAAACATGAGCATATGAACAATCAAAGAATGTGAGCATTGCATATGAGCCACGGCATATGAACAATCAATAAGCAATTATTAAATTTAACCTATTTAAGAAGCAAATAAAAATATCAACTCAGAAAAAAAATACTTTAAAGTCTAATCTTATTTTATATGTAAAAAAGATTAGCCATTCTCTGCAGAGGAAAAAACAACTGTACCCTGAAATTGTTTCATAAACCAGTGCATCTACCATTTAGCTATTTTATTTGCTTCCCAATTTCCAATTATTTATGGCAACTTTCAGTTATGGAACTCTGAACTTTTGCTGGCTGATCATAAGTAATCTCTATTATATCTGATTCCAGACAAGGATTAATCCTATAATCATGGCATTTCTTTCAATACTAATTCATAGCTAGACATTTTTTCCTTTTTTCTTTTTTCCTAAGATGAAATCTAGAATCAAATTAATGGCTGTTTTAATTTACTCATTCTGCTCCCTGGCTTCATTTTCTTATTAAAGATGTCAGCTACTATTTCAACACTTGTCTGAGAAATGCCAACCTCTTGGGAAAATGTATGTAAATCTCTATGTATTTCAGACTGACAAGGCACCAGCAAGATGAAAAGTTGTAAAGAAGACTTCACTGTTCTCAGCCTTCTGGTGCTTCATCAAATATGACAGTAAAAAATTAAAAATTAACATAATTCAAAAGTACCTATTTTTGAAAAAAAAAAAAAAAATCAGGCTTTCCATGTGATTAGTTTGATAATAATAAAAGTTGCAGTTGGTGTTTTCCCAAGATCAGGGCTGGCTAAAAAGACTGGCACCTTTTCAGTCCTCCTTTCAAGCTGAAAGGGCTTCATTGTGATCTCTGCCAACGTGTGACTTCCAGCGCCACGGGCTCCATGTTCTGCAGGCTAAATACTGCAGATCAAATGCTTTGCCAGTTTTTAAGAGAAGATCCTCATGATGCTTCATCGTACTACACAAAATGAAGCTCTCAAACAACTGCTGGTGATGTGAATGAAGAGGAGAGGGGCACAGAGAGAGACCCCTGGTACACCCCCTATGGCCAAGTTGTTCTGCTGACAGGCAGAAGCAACAACTAAACAAAGGGTCACAGCATTTTTCTGATGTATTAAAACTGTTTCTCAGCCTTTGTTCAAATGTCACACGTGTCACTGGCTAGAATGTATTAGCAATTGCATGGAAATGAGTGGAGCGTGCAGCAGCTGACAGGATCAGAATGAGATTTCAGACATGGTGTATGGCACCATGGTGAACTACTGAAATTTCATATTCGTGTTTTACTTTTCTCAGAAAATATCCATGACTTGAAACAAGAAAAAAGATTTTTAAGCCTTCTACTAAGATGTCAAGAATGCAGCCTGTATTTTCAGTGCTGGCGTATTTGCTATTCAGGTGACATTACATCCACAGTCCCACTGAAACGTGCTCACCAAAAAGCAAATCAATACGCTTTGGCACAAATGTAAAAATATGTTGAACAATTTCTGGGTTTTTAATAAACTATATTCCCAAGTTTAATGCCCATTCTAAAAAGATATCTAAGTTTGTATATTTTTTAATTTACCCTGAAGTCTGCACACAGATCAATGGCTCGCAGAACAACTTCCTTTGCAAGGACATTCTTCCCAGTTCCCAGCAACAGCAGATTTATGTCAAAGGCTGCCAACAGATGAAGTCGTAATAGGAACAAATTTATATTTATCAGAAAATGAAACAATCTTGCAAACATCTTTACATTTAATCGCAGAAGTCCTGTTCTCCTGCCTGTGTTCCAAACACCCATGAGGATTAGAGCATTACAAGAAGAAACGCTTTGCCCAAACAAATTATTCTGTTTCAAACATAGAAGAGAAAGAACACCAGATGTTCAAAAGGAATTTTGTATAGATTTAAGAATCAAAAAAGGATGATGAATATGGACCATGAAATAGAGCATTAAGCAATGTGATGAGCATCTGTTGAGTAATAAATCCAGTCTTTGTGCAGTTCCCTTTTCAAAGTTTTCTAGCCTGACGAAAATGTTGCCAAGGCAGACAATACTGGTCCTTTTAAGAATGGTATTTTATGTGCTAATACAACTAATCACCTACCAATAAAATAAATAATAAACAAAAACTTTAAAATCAATATTAATATAAATAATATAACAAATAAATTAACAATAAATTAATATAAATGAATAAAAATAAAAATATCAAAAATAAATAAATAAAACCATAATCATGGATAAATGAAATAAGTCCATGAAATACAAGTCTTTCACTTTTACGAATAGATATATAAATTGCTGCTTTTGTTGTCATATAATTCAGATGGGAAGCCATAACTGACTCACCTCATGAGGAAACACGAGCAGACATGGAACCCTTGAAAAGCACACGTGCCCCAAAATGGCAGACTGGCACATGGCCTGACACAAAATGGCAGTGACTGACCCCATGGCCTGTCACAAAATGGCGGAGCGAGCCCAGGGCCTGACACAAAACGGCAGTGACTCACCCCATGGCCTGACACAAAATGGCGGAGTGACCCCATGGCCTGTCACAAAATGGCGGAGCGAGCCCAGGGCCTGACACAAAACGGCAGTGACTCACCCCATGGCCTGACACAAAATGGCGGAGTGACCCCATGGCCTGTCACAAAATGGTGGACTGACCCCATAGCCTGACACGGAATGGTGCTGGCCGACTGCATGGCCTGTTTGTGAAGGGCCTTACTTTGTCTGGACGTTGTTTTAAAATTGGCAAAGTACCTTATTCTACCACAGTGTTTTAAAGTTTGTGAGTAAAAGTTTGTTGTTGAACTTACTGAGAATTTTGTCATATCTCCTGCACACAGCCCAGAATGGATCAAGGAACCTTCCCCTGCCACGTGGGATGGGGTATTTACAGTCCATTTTCTACCTTTTGGGAGGTACGAAAAGTACAGTAAAAATAGTCTTGGGAGTTGTACTCCTGAAGCAACTTGAAAAGCATTTTCAAAGAAACAGTAAGCTAATTTTAGCCAAAGTGGGGTCTTTTGGTACAATGACAGCCAAGATTTGCCCTGGCAGCCTTTGCTGTGTGGCAGAGAAAATGGCTTCACTACGAAGAGTGCCCCAGCTGACCTGTCTGGGCTCTACACAGGCCATTGCAGAGTAGGAGAACTTAGCTACAGTCCAAAATATAAAACTCCCCTGTGAAAAGCAACACAAGTGTTCTTTAAGATTCATATCCAAGATAAAAAGGCACACCGATGCCTATTGAAAATAATCCTTGTTCATTTGGTGTGCATTTTATCAGCACCCTGGGTTCTGGTTTGAAGTGGAAAGTTTTTTGCCTAATTGCCCCGGCCAGCTCAGGGTCTGTGTGGAAGCCACTTGCTCGGGAAAATTTCAGGTGAAGAGCAGAATCCCTGCTTTTGTATCTGGCTTCAAGTGTTTTTGCTTTATTCCAACTCTGTCCACCTAAATGTGTATGACTTCTGTTCTAAAAGATAAATTCGCAGCCGATATTTCCATACTGTTATTTTAGAATAGCTTTTATCTGCAAATAGCTATACTCTGAAGTGAGTCTGCAAGCAACATACCTGGGAAGTGTAGGTTTGCAGTTCCTCTATTAGTATTTAAAGTCACTGCTCAAGTTTTACTAACCCTTTGCTCTGAGTAAACCCTTCCATCTTTACCTTTTATTTTAATGACTGATTAGAATTTCTAACTTAACTCGTAACACCAGAATGTGTTGCTGCTGATGTTTCACCTTCTCAACTTTCAATGTTCATTCATTATTTAACTTCACACTTCCTTATTATTTTTAATCTATGCTGTGCAGGTGAATAGACCAGTTTTGTTCATCTCTCACTGAATTGCAGATCAGCAGCTGATGCACCAGTCACAACAGCTGTGATAGATTAATAAAGTAATTTTTCATTATTTCCTAGCTTTCGGAAAATATCCCCATCACATGAACAGAGTCTTGACATAAAAACCATAATCTCTACAAACACAGAATTAAGCTGCAGTATTGTTCTAGGTCAGACCTCGCATATTTTGTATTAATCAGCTACACAAAAACACATGTACCTGCTATGCTCACAGCATAACAGTTCTATCTTCCAACATATCCAAGCGGAAGATACAGCCTGCCCTGCATATTTTAATACATACTATTTAATATTTTTTGATAGATAGTATTTTGTATATAATATCTGAACTAGAATTTTTAGAGCTCAATTACAGGTCTGCTGGCACAAATTATTAACTCGCCGAGCTTCAGAGAATTCTTACATGTAAACAGGTTACTGTAAAAAAATGGCATTTCCTCCTCCAAAAATCAATTATGCTTAAATGAAGCAGATGAACGTAGATTTTAATGTAAAAATATTCTGCTATTCTATATAAAGCCACAATATTACACAGCATTGGGGGGGGTGGAAATTAAATCCATAACAAAGCAAAAAATCATCTAAGATATTGCTACAAAAGTGAAGAGAACATACACCAAGGACTCTTTATTGAGCTTGAAGTAATTATCTCCAGAGGTTTAGGAAAAGTAGTTTAGTGCTATATCTGTCATACTACCCCACTGATATTTCCTCCCCTTGTGCTTATTCGTGTTACTAAGGGAGTGATTGTAAAGTCTTTGGAATCAATTTGCTGTGGTGAAATTAGCAAAGAGATCAAGTGAATTCCCTTTGTTCACCCACACTGCAACAACACAGTCTAAAGAACAGAAACTTGTCTAAAACATGATTGATATGAATGATTACGAAAAATGAAAATATTCCCTGAAATATTCCCAGCCAAACACCCTGAAATGCAATGTCACGCAGGAGGAGATAGAGATCCAGCCCATAGTGCGCTCAGTTACCTGTAGAGCTCTTGTACAACCAGAGCACAACAAAGTTGCTCCCTCTTGAAGGCAAATATGTCATTATGAAGTACAAGCTGCTGTTTGAGAACTGTACGAAGAAGATAAAATGGCAGTGAACATCTAGATTTGAGTGCAAACTCTCTATAGAATAGAGAGAGTTATATAGAAAAGCTAGTTCCTTTTCCTTTCTTTCCTAGAACCATTTCAGATCCAGCTTTAGACATCTTTATTCCTTTTGAGAGTACTTTCAAGCAAAATACTTGGTTTAATTATATATTTTTTTAAGTACTTTACAAGTGAAAGAAGGACAATGCTGGTCAATGAATCCTGCATCTCTCTACGTTTCCAGGAAACACTGAATTGAGTTTCAAAAACCTAATGAACCTTTGCTTGGAAATGTATTTCCTATTAATCTTGCTAGACCCCAAGGTGTAAGTCTTGCACAAAAAATGGCAAGCTGTTTGTGTGGGGAGAGGCTGGGTCCAGCTTCAAAGTATAGACCTCCATGAGAGCTGAACTTGTCTGAATGTCCATTGTACCCAGGTTAATACTGTTTTAATGGATTTGCTAATGCTAATCCATTGTGCATGAAAAGAGAAAGGTTGGCTCAGTCTGGTCTTTTAAAGGAAGGCTTCTCACATGGTTTTTATAGTGAAATTAGATTCTGTTCACACAGGGACCCAGAACCTGTACTTCTATTTATGTATCCTAGCATAATTATACAATTCAAAATGTCAGGTGCTCTAAAAGTTAATTCTCAAATCATACATACAGACACACAGGGTTCTCCAAGTGCAGCTCAGGGCAGGCACAGTCCACGTTCATTATTCCTTTCCTCCCTTACACAAGAGTTCCACCATAATTCCATTGTTAGAATTTTGTATAAATCAGGCGAAGGAAAGCGAGACTCTTTGCTTACAAGAAGAGAGGAAAAAAATAACTACTCGTTACTTTTCAGAGCTCCAACCCTAATGCACATTTGTACTATTCATGAAGAGAAGAATCATTTTATTGAATATTAATATTCATAAGAGTGGGTCTAAACAACATCAAATTCTTCCTCCTGACTGCTGCCTTCATCTAGAAGATTAATTAAATTAGGTTCTATAAGGGCAGTGGGTTTTTTTCAGAAGTCATTTGTAAAGGAATGGTCTCTGTATCTAAATGTTATCTTCGGGCAATAAATTCAGCAGCGTCACTGCAGGCGACACTACTCATATTAAATTAATGGATTTGAGAGCATGATACTTCTTAACGAGCTTAATACACAGGGAAATTATTTAAGTCAAGATTTTTGTTTAATATTAAAATACGCTGAGTTCTCTTGGAAAATGAAGATGGTAAACTCCTTGAACCAGAAAAAAACTTACAGATTCCCTGCGCTATGTTTCACAATGAGAAAAAGGCTAATAAGTAATGTTTCGTAGAAAAATACGAATTCTTAAAATGAGATACTTCATCAAGTTTTGAGCAAGTTCCTGTATAGGACTCAAATGCCCTCAGGCTGATGGAAGAGTTGAACCCAAGTTTCATATTTCTGAAAAAAGCATAAGTATCAGTGTTGGCCTTAACAGATAACTGCAGTGGTACTACCATCTTATCTCTGTTAAGCAAAAACTTGCTTTATGCGATTTAGTGAATATTTTAAACCATGCATTTTTTTTTTCATTTGTACTTTTATCAATCCCTTTATCAGAAGCATGTTTGAAACATGTTCTCAATTAAATCTTTTCTGTAAAGGCTTTCTTAAATTTCTGAAATTGAAATGTGACTTAGAAAGTTCTCCCCCCAAATGCTGACCCAGTTCTTCCTACCCTCCTCTAGTTATTTGTTTATCCCTACTCAGGGCAGGGTAACTGGCAGGGTCCAGGAAGCAAACTTTAAGTAATTCAATGCCCAAATCATTAGGTGATAAAGTTCACAAAAGCTTCATTTCCTCCTTAGACAAATTAAGAAACTTTTAGCAGTTCCAAAAATATCTATTACCTGGGAAAATAATTTCTTGTCCTCTTTTGGTATATGTGCAGGGATGAAATCTTCCTGTAAAGAGAGGAAATTATTTAAAGCTTGGCCAACAAATTTATATGCATCCAAAATGTCATTGTTTTTATGTCACCTCGAGTTCATGCAGCTCCAGTCCCTGCAGAGACCAAACAAGTTGATCTGCCTGGGCCTTACTGGAGACTCATGTAGCATTTCAGGCTGTGAGGCTTTAGCAGCTTTAATCCTTGTATTAGTATACATGGAAACACAATCTATAACATGTTCCACTTCAAGATTAAACAGCTCCTGAAGTCTTTAAGTAACCCAGATACAAGTCCAAACCAAATAACTGCTTCTAGCTTACAGTCCTTCTCCAGTACACGTCCAAGTAACATGTAATGGGGTTTTTATCATCATAACTCCATCAGAGCAAGAATCTAGGTCAGCAGGCACAATATAGGATGGTTCTTCCAGTGGGATTCTTTTTTTTTCTTTTTTCCTACTCGAATTATCCCTCCTGTTCAGAGTCCCACGGAGGAGGACCTGCAGACCCCATCTGGCTCTTCTGCTCCTTGTCCCACAGCAGTGCATTCATTTTCCCTCTCCTTTTAACCTCACCTTTTTTAGTAAGCAAAGCCCTCAAGGAATGGACTTCCTCTTCCCAGATGTGGCCAGAAAGTAAAATAAGACCTCAGTTTTGCACCTCTGTGTCCTACCTGAGTGAGCCACTATCTCCTACTGCACATGGGCTTGCGGTGGATTTAAAGATCCCTAAATCAGCCAACCTGTGCAATGCTCCCTTCAGACATCGGAATGGAGAGAAGATAATCAGGTTATCATGGTTCAGTTCATGCTAACTAAGAAAAAACTTTGAAATGATGAGCTCCACCTCACTGCAGCAAATTCTGAATTATACTGACCTAATTTTATTTTTTTGTTGTTTTTTTAATAATACAAAAAAATATTTTCGAGTTAGGTCCATCTATGATTAGTTTCAATGGTTACTCTTCTAAAATTTTCCTCATATGAATTCCTTCTGGAATTTTTATGAAGCAGCCATGACGTGCAATGAGAGAAAAAAAAAACACATGAAAAATGGCACTATAAGTACATAGATATATCAGTAATTACTTCTATTTTAATAGCAGCTTCCATTATTTATCATTCTCCCAGGCAGTACTGATTTTTCAGAACCATGTACAAATCAACCTTTCTTAATGCTTTTCTTAATCACGCTGGTATCAAAGATTACAATACGAAACTACTTTCTTCGCAGTGTTACATATTCATTTTGGTTAGTGGGGAGAGAGATGGAGAGCTAAAGCTAAAATCCTACTTAATTCTTGGAAACGTCAGCATTTGTATTCATTTCTTTGACATTATGATGTGCCATTTGTAGTTGAAATGCGTTTTATAAATTATTTTTTTCAAGTGAATATCTCTGTGCTTGCAGAACAGGGTATTGAAAATATACATCGGCTGTATTTGTTTCCTAATGTATTGTAACATATGCCTACCTAATTAAAAATAAAGCTTTATGTATCTAACCATGAAGATATTGGACACATTTATAAGCTCTCAAAATCTGCCTATACAGGGAAAAGATATTCCATTTTTTCTTAGTATCTTGCCATCCCCCTGATGGGAGTTTAATGCTCAAATTTTCATGAACCGAATTCTAGGCTTAAGTGCTTCTTTCAAGTCAAATTGACACAGCTAAATTTATTGATATAAACATGTCGTATTTTTCCTGTGAGACTTTCTTTCAGACTAATGTTGTGTTCTATTATAGATAATTAAAGTGGCTCTAAAATATCATTTATAGTAAGGGAAAAGTTAATTTACTGTGAATTTTTAACTAAGGGTCGCGTTCAATATTACTTATATAAATATGCTAATGGCCTGAAAACTAATTTCTGTTAAAAAAAGGAAAAACATATCTTCATCTTCTTAGATTTCAAAGTCTAATTAAAAACTCCAAACTCAGGACAATAAGCCAAGATACAAGATTCGTTGTGGAACTATGAAAATTTGACAGTTGGAATGTTTTGATGTGCTAGCTTTTTCAACATCGTCTTTTCCTTTTTTTTTTTTTTCTTTTTTTAAGATGCGAGTCATATTTCCACATCTCAGAGTTCCTGAGTATTAACAAGATCTTGCAAGCGCTTTGGAACTATCCAAAAATAAAGATTTTGAATTCCCCAAAAAAAACCCAACAGGTTTCCAATGTATACCTGTCAAAACCTAATATTTTTGGCAGACACTCTATAGTAATACTATAACATTTAAATTTCTGAAAAGTAATTTGTTTATGTATTATCTAGCTGTCCCAACCTTTAGGAGAATCCCATGATATTCTTGATATGTCACAGGATAAAACTGATCTGTTCCTGTAGTAGTTTAAATCAAATCAGGATTGAAGGAGTTTATTGATTTACTAATGACTCGTAATTAACCTCCCTTCAGAATCAATATCAGCCGTGCTACGAACACACCCCAACAGCAGACACTTGTGAAATGTTAATAATTATTAGTGCAAAAGGAACACACACATACAGGGAGAAATAGGAAGGTGTAGCAATGATCAGAAAACCTGTCAAGGATGACAGAGGGAACAAAAAACAACCCCAAACTTAAACCAAAGTCCCCTCTTTAACCTCTGCAAACACTTTCCCTCCATCTTTTCAAGAAGCTCATTAGATATAAGAATATTTTGTCTTTGGTTTTAGACAAAGCTGCTACTCATTTCCACTGTTCACAATTTCATCGGGGCTTATGATACATAGCACAGTTTCAGTATTTGGTGTTATTTGATCTTTTAGTCCTCCCAGAAATATGTGCGTGAAAGTATCTTATCTTTACCTGGACATGGGCAAAACAGATCTCCCAAAATGTGCAGAACAAGACTTGTCAAACCACATGAACGGCATTCATCAACAACCTGCCCAAATTTAAACTTCATTACTTGGAAAAAAAAAAAAAATAAGCTGCAATACTCCAAATACGGATTCTACGCAACGCTTACTATGGTAAATGAAGATGTTGTAGCCAGTGTAGGCCACGTGGAAAGGTGCTGCTGGAGTTTTCTGGATTCTGTGCAGACCACAAATGTGAGAGTCACTTGAAAAGCAGGGCAGATTTTCAGCACGCTCAGGATAATCTAGGAGTTGTCAGTTGTGAGTGGTACCGCTGATAAGTGGAAAAACAGCCTGATTAGCACTTGATACGAAATCACTCCCAGCACCCCATCAATTACCATTTACGCCGCTGTCACTGGCTCTTGCATGTATTTAGTTTGACACACTGCATATTGAATATGAGCAATCTAATTTTTTACCCACCTTCAAACTCAGCAAGAAGGCTTACGTTGTCTGTATGGCTCTTGACTGCTTCTTCCTGCGATCTAATGGTGCTTGATACACTTCCATTAAAATATTTTTTGTGCTAAATCCCAAATCATTTCCTACTACTGCTTGGCAATGTTCTCACCAACGTGACATTTAATTGTATTTTGGAGGAAAACTTAACAAGCAAAGATCTTGGACTGAAACAAAACACAAGGTAAAAATGACTGAATGTCACATTTTTCTCTCTCATTGTTTAGGGAAGCAATCCCATCGCGCTGCAGAGGCTTGTGGGGTAGGTATTGGTGTGTTTCTCTGCAGATTGCAAGATCCTACTTTTCTTTCTCAGAGGAAAATTAGAACCCAGAACTACTGTTTCTAAATTGCTTTGAAAATATCACATTTCAAGAAGAGCTTTGATCGTGACTTAAAATATAATCCATAAAAGCCAATGATATCATACAATCACACATCGGGGAATATTATCAAAATTTTTTATGGATTATACCATGACTCCATTCTAGATACGTCCATAGAAGGACATAGGATATCTTATTCCTAAATGAGGAAATAAAAAATAGCACTTTGTTCTATTTTTGAACTAAGTTCAGCATTGTTGCCAGTGGCAGGCAGATCAGGAATACCTCAAGGGTATGGATGGAGAGAGAGCTGGGACATGGTAGTTAGTCGCATTTTTTATTTAATTTTTTTTGACAAGTCCCATTGTCTTTAACAGTGTTGATTCTGAATTAAGTAGATTAATTAAGTATTAGGTTAATTTAGTTCAGAAAATGGCCAGTACCAGAGGAGAAATAAACCCTCAATAAACCCTCACAAAGGTTCTGGGTTTTGAGTAACGAGAGGCTCTAAGATGATTTCTAGGAGTCTGATAGTTTTCCAGAGAAAGTGGCATGGATATGACAGATATGCCGTAGTTCCTCTGTTCATCCATCTTAGTGAAAAGGTAAAGGTTCCTAAAGTGATGCTAAATTAGGTTGTTCTGCATTTTCCTGAACCTTTTAACAAGGGATTTGATGCTGTGGTTGAGTAATTTTAAGACCATATGGAATCACTCAATTTACACCTGCCACAAACCTGGACACCTAAACTGTTTTCCCTAACAAGCAAATATTTGTGAGCTGCTGAAATCCCATCTTTCTTCTGAAGTTAATGATAATAGAATGGCAGAAAAATACTTTAAAAAGGTTATGCTCAACTGTTTCTTATGAGCTTGAAAAACTGTAAACCAAAATTATCACTCGTGTACAAGTTTAGTACAAGAAAGAGTAAATCAACTCCATACCTGTCTTGATGTTGCTCCAGGCTTGTTTAATATCAGGTGGATAACTATAGAAATGGACTGGGTGTATTTCAGTAAGAGGGTTTATAGGTATCTTATAAATACACAAATACTGTCACATCTTCTTCCAAGACAGAATTCTGTGTTTCTTCATAAGGTATGTGTATTTATTTTCTCCAATCTTAACTAAAATCATATGTCGTATTTCCAAGGGTTCCTGTGGTAATGCCTTTTAGAGGATTTTTGCGTATTTAAAATGAATAAAAGATGTGAAGGCAAATTAATGTCATATCTCACCAAAACAACGAAAAACAAAACTATAAAGCGAACAGCGGGAACTCTGCTGTAAATGCATAACGATAAATCACATTTAAAAAAAAAAATAAAAAGTGCAAATCGCTGAGATAACACGTCGAATATTTCCTGGAGATCTTAGCAGGCAAAACCAGAACTCAAACACAAAATTAATTTTCCTGGTGCCTTCCCCACCATCCTCAGGTTCCTTTAACCCTTCCCCTCCCCTAATTGCTGGTTTGTGGTGCACACCCCCAGCAGCGGCGGTGGAACACAGAGAAGCTGCTGCCTGTGGTGGCCAGTGATGGATGGGATAGATCTGAACGAATCTCACAGGGTGACAGATCTGACAAAATGACAGAATGCTGGATGCACTGAACCTTTTTTCCACATCAGAAGAGAGGGAAGCTCATAGTCGTAGCCTCAGCAGGATCGTTAGCCTTTCATGTGTCTCCATCCTGATGCCACACGTACACTAAGAATGGCTCAAAATGAGCCAAGATGGTGGGCATGAAGAACATTCAAAAATTAATTTTAATTAATTCCTCAAAAGTTTATTCATTTAAATCCAGATTTGGGGTTAAATAAAGTGTTTCTTCTGGAAAACAACTGGAAAAAATACTCACTCGATCCGTATTTTCTGAATATCTTGGCCTTTATAAAGACAGAAGCCTAGCATTTAAAACCTCAAATCTTTGATAATTTCCTGAGTAAAAAAACCTCAAATCAGTAGGAAGTGCTGGGTTTTCATGGTCCTTTCCAAGCTAAAACTGAATATTTAAGAAATGCTTACACATGGACATAAAAACAAAATTTTGGAGTTTTAAACCTGGCAATTAAGTCAAATATTTTTTTTTTTTGCTTGCTTTCATTTTTCTTTATCAGACTAATGAATCTTTGGGGCCATCTGCTGTTTTTATTAAATAATTAGATGGTTATATATATATATGTTTTTTAAAGCAGTGGGTCCATCTCTGGCTATTTCTGGTCTCTAGAAAGATCATGTTACTGATGTTATGATTCCCTCCTTTCCTCTCTGTTACAGACAGACTGGATTGATCAGAAAGATGCTACACTTTCATTTAAAGTTGGGAAGAGCCTAAGTGTCCCTCTGAGAGACAGCAGCCCTTATGGAAAACCTGGGCAAACCAACTGGGCCCAAACAGTGCACATGAAATATTTCACCTAGAAACCTGCCGCTAGCGAGCAGCAATTTTGTCTATCTTGGAAGAAAGAAGGAAAAAAAAAAAATCAGTCTGGATATAATCTGAAGGTATTTGATAATTTTTTTCTTCCATATTAATATTGAAGCTGCTTAGAACAATACACTGGAAACAATTATGCTGCTGATGCACGTATTCTGTCATTAATGGAAGAGTTTAATGTATGGAAATCTGAATATTACAGCAAATTTTTGCTTGAAAGGCAGTGAAGAAAGGGAAAGGAAAAGAAAAATAAGAAGAGGAGGCGATTACTAGTTCTTCGTAAACATTTGAACGTGTGTCCTGCCCAGACCATCAATCATTTGAGTCTTGCAGTGTGGTATATTGCTAATGAAATTCTAATAGTTTGCTACTTTGCCCTGTGCACTGGGACTAATCTCACATTGATCTGAGGAGGCAGCAAGGCAATTGGCTGCACAGATTTCCTCTGAAAGTCATTTCTGGGAAGTCCAACAATTATAAGCAATTCTTGTGCAATTATAGTAATTACTTAGGGGTCCTTTTACCTCAAGGACATTTGTAAACATTTCTAACTCCTAATTGTAACAGGAACAGTGCTAATCACTACAGCCCCGATAGCTTCAGCACATCTATGTTCTCCTAATTGAATTGCTGGCATGGCAGATACAGAAGGGTGGAAATAAAGCGTCTGGGTTCTGACTTGTCTTCAGACTCTGCCAGAGAAAAGTTGTGAGCCATCCTGTTAATCATGGTTTATGATTACTTTCACCAAGTACCCAAAAAGGATTTCTCTACACACACAACCTCTAACATGAGCATTCGTACCCAGTTCTCCAAGGGTGACAAAGTCAGAGTCTCTAGAGCAAACAGCCAAGAACGTGGAAATAGGCTATTTTAAAAACATTGTCTGAAACACCACTGTCACGTCTCTGGGATTAGGGGGGCACTGAGAGTAACTTTCATAAAACATGCAGGTGGTGCTGAGTAGTTGCATCTCCCACCCAAGACCAACCTCTTTCCAGGGAATGAGTGCAGATCCAGAGGCAGAACTGTCCTTTAATGTGGTACCTTTTCAGAACTGCATCTTTGTGAATGCTGTCTCTCAGACACACGAAGTTACAGGGCTGTGGTAAGGCTGGCTTGCCTACAGCAATGTTAGTGTTATCCAAATGACCCCCCTCTCTGTTCCACGTAAGTGCACAGTAATGAGATCTCCTACAGCATTGTGCTCTGGAACTGGGTCATAAGTCTTGTTTTGCATCTGTGTCAGCTGGCATTTGTCACCCGTTTCCATTTTGCACATTGATCAGCCTGTTTTCACCACCGAGCCGAGGAAACACGAAACCAGCAGGTTTCAGGAGTAAAATTACAATGCTGTATCTAAAACCAGATATTTCTATTCTGTCTTTCAGCCTCAGCTTCGGAGCAATCAGAAAGATTTTGACTCTGAAGCCCAATTTCAGAAGCAAACCAGAATTTTACACAAGGATGTTCTCATGGAAGATGCCAGTGCTGGGCTAAGATGATTGGTGGTGGTTGGCTCATCTAATCCAAAGCATTCAGCACCAAGTGCCTCTCGTGACTGTGTCTGACCCTGTGGTTCAACTTTACAGTATCTCACTCTTCCTGTGCATTAGAGGGGGAAAGCTACTTAGTAAGGAAATGTGTGTTCTAAATATAAGCATAAATAAGCTTTAAACCAAAAAGCAAACTCACTTTTAAAAATAAATCAACATAAACTATTAATGAGCGTAGGTGAGGAGTGCTGACAAAAGCAAGATCAAAAGAAGAGCTCTTTGGACCCTACATCTGTGAGCAGGCAACTGAAATACAGAGGTTTTAGGCTGCAGCAGCCCAATGGCAAAACGTTTGGATGATTTTTGCTGTTGAGGCAGTGGATGACTTAGGCTACAGCTCCTTAGCAGAACATGTCTGACTTGTAACATGACTTTGATATATAAACATGCTATGGAATATAGGGAGAACTAAAACAGAGCTGCTATCAGCCTCAGATACATCTCTTGAGACAATATCACACCTATCTTATCAGTGTTGTTCACTCCAGTTTGGTGAGGTGCTGCAGCATTTCCTGAAGCACCTTTGTGATGCCACTGAAGCCAATGATACTCCTGTATTTAAAATCAAGCACATGCTGAAGCACCTTGATGATGGCTCTAAAAGACACTCAGAAACATCAAAAGTACCACACTAAGAGAAAGAATTTGGCATGTTTAACTGTTTCTAGCAGACCAGTCTCCTTTCCAAGAGATTAAATATGCCTGGAGCTGGGTATTTTTGTAATGGCATAAAACTGCAGTTGTCCTTACTTCTCTCTACACTTCACTTTATAGCACCTACAATATCTATTTGCATTAAAAGGTGACTCTTGCCTTGTTTTTATGCTGGAAGGATACTAAAACTACTACAGCATGATATTTTGTGGCAAGTAGTAGTGTTGTGCACATGAAAAAAGAATATTATCTGCAGATACAGTGCACTAGTTAAGATTAAATTATAAGGTCTATCAAATCTCATGGCCAAGGGCACTGACTGCTGTTATTATGCATTTATGTAGATCCAAAAATGTTCCCTATGCTTCAAGGCACAAGCAGATATTCATGCCTGAAAAAGGTTACCATGCTAAAAGAATCATCACCACCAGAGATAAGACGCATTTCCTGCATGCTGCACAAACTTCCTTCGCCTTCCCGAGGAGCACTGGGCTTTAAATCCTGTTGGGGTAAGGGTACAAGTTCAGATGGCCCGTTCATCTTTACTGGAACTGTAATCATATAATTCATGCAATGGGATAAAATGGCAGAGGGGAGGGAATGCAGTGCGTCGTGGGGATTTTGGGTATGTTTATTTTATTGGCTGTGTTAGTCCAGGGTTGTTAATCACATCATGAACCCCTCACATCAAACTGGGACTCCAGCACCACATTGCAGGTCTGCATTTATGGTATTTTTAAACCTTACAAGTCCAGGGAGTACTGGTAGTCCAGCCTTACCAAGACTCAAAATTTTGATTTTCAACCTTAATCTGAATTTCTCTCTTTCTCTCCACCAAGGAGGCTGGAAGTGCTAGGAGAATGTTAACTCATACATTTGGAAACATTAGGATCTAATGTTTTGACCCTGATCCCTGAGGCATTAATGATGGCTCGTAATTAAACTGATCTCTGGATTTGGCTTTTTAGACTGGAGGGCATTATCCACTGTTTTGGCCATGTAATGTGGTTTTTTTAATAATTGAAATATTTACAGTTTTGAGAAAACATGGAAAAACGGTGTCTTTTAGCCTGGCCAGATCTAACACAAATACTGGTTTTGTGGGAAAGTTACTTAAAACTAAGGTCCTTCAGACTCAGCAGGTCCCACACGGAGTCCTGGGAAATGTGCCATTTATATGCCAGATGCCCCAAAGATTTTTTCCACCTGACCCTTGCAAAAAGCTTTTTAATCTCAAGAAAATCTTTTAGGTTATTCAAAGTCAGTTCTAAGCCTAGACAATAACGAAGAACAAAAACAACCAAGAAAAACCCCAACCACACAAGATTCACTGAAACAATAATTTGCATAGATTCACAAAGCCTATAGTCAGCTGTAAGGATCCTGCCTAATTGCTTCAGCATCTCAGGGTTTGTAAAACTGGTTAGTTGCCTTATCCAACCAGCAGGCACTGGGCAAGTCTTAGAGCTGCATTTTCCTTGCTGTGCCTCTTTCAAGAAGATGACTCAGATTGCCAAGAACAGCTGCTTTTTTTTTGGGCAACCTGTCTCTTCTCTCCCCAGGAAGGTAAAAGGGTCCAGAACAGTCCAACACCACGACACAGACACTTGTAATGAATAACATGTACAGGCAATTATACTCTCTTCTCCCCTGCTCCTGTCAAAGCTGCTTAATTTCTAAGAACCTTTATGGAGTTTGACCTCCACAATCCTCCCCTCACTTAACAAGACGCCTTATTTCGTGTCATATTGTAGGTGTTAATTGTAGTTGTGTTATATTCATAACTACTTTCTGTCTTGAGCATCCCAGAAAGAGGAAACACAGCACACAAGATGGTGGTGTTCAGAATGGAGTGTCTACACTAAGAAATTCTCCTGATATGAACTGCTAGTTTCAAGAAGACGAATGTTTGGAAACCTTTCCATCCCTAGGCAACCTTTTCTCCCTTGTTCCCTCTATTCTACCACATCAGTTCATCTAAACAGAGCTGGTGGAGTTTACACCATGCCCGCTTCAAGATGTTGTAGTGGGAATTCACACCCTCACTATTTTCCAATAAGGGGAAAAGGTTGAAAGGCCCTTTCAGAACCCAATTAGTGCAGCCACTTATTGCCAGGCAAATTCTCACTTGCACAAGTGAATGTTTTATGGGGTTCTGGCTGCAGGCCACTCAGAGGTTTTAGATCAGTGGAGGCATTTCACATGTATTATTCTTTAATAAACTTGTGTAATTCTCAGAAGGAATGCTTATGCAGGCTGCTCCACTTGACCTATTCTCCAGCTGCGAACTCAAGAGAGGAGAATCAAGTTACTCCTTTTCCTGTTCCTTCATTTCTCACCCAAAAACGTTATGGGACGTAGCTGCCTCACCTGGGAATACCAACACTGCCTACGACAGTGCTGTGTCACCCACCTGTGTCCTGATCCTGAAAACTCTGAGGAAAGTGTAACTTTCCTGGCAACTCTGCGCTCACTGCCAACTCTCAGCAACTACAGGAATTTCCATCTCAAATTTCCTCTTTTGTAAGCATTGCTCCCAGTGTGCTGTTGCAGATGTTTGAAGAGATTCATCAGAAGCCTGGGTCAAAAGCCAAACTTCTCTTGAAAAGTTTCCAGTTGGCCCCAAATAGCAAGTTATGGGAGACCTCCTCCAAAGCTCCTGAGAATCAAAACAGAGCCCAAAACAAGCTTAATTAAACTGTTAAGCTTCTATTCACATGACTGGGTGCAACTGCAGGATAAAGCTCTTGGCTTGCTTATTTTTTTTCCCCGCTCCATATTCTTGTTTTTATAAACATAGTGCCATGGGGTTGTTTCTTATTTTATTTAGAGATGCACTGATGTGAAGCAAGGGCTCGGCCTGATCAAAAATTGCTTCTAGTTATCCAGAGCTCAGTGGTACACACTTCATTGCTTGTCTTCTTCCCCTGGCTGATGATTCCCTTATGATAAGCAAAGGAATGGCTGTGGTTATGTCACTGTTTGTTTTTTGGGTTTTGTTTTTTTTTTTTTTTGTATTTACTTTTGGCTGTCTCTTGTCATTGTTATATAATTTAAGGGGGGAAAAAAAGACATCAACAACAACAAAAAACCCCGACCTCAAAACCTGAAAACTCAGGAATGTCTGATGTCTGACAAGTAGGAAAAGTTTGGCATGGTGGTTTTTTAGATAACACTTAAATGATGAATTCCTCAAATGATTCCTGGTGAATCCTCAAGATCCTATCACGACAGGAAATCACAGCACCTTCTATTACTAATGTTTTAAGGGAAAAATTTCCTTCATGAAAAGCATTGCTCCAGAACTTGAGGAGTTGTAAATACCACTTATTTTCCTATGGAAGCCACAGCAGGAGATTCCTATGGTGAGTCCCTTGCCCTCAGGTCACCTGTCATTGAAGTCAGTGATATAAAGTATTTATATAACTACACTTGTCATACACAAGACACTGTAAGAAGGAGTGAAACTCAGCCATGTAATAAATTCATTTGATACCTAAAAAACTCTCCATCCAAGCTACAGGGCTGTTTAAAACCTTGAGAATGACATTTATTCTTTTAAGACATGATAGATTATTTCTACTTCTTACTTGATTTGTCACTCTGCTATAGCAGCAGGCAGCAACTATAGCATTCAGAATTGGTACAAAACAACCATCGCTGTTGATGTGCTATTAAAAGGCCAATAAACAATGAAGTAATTATGGCAAAGATCCTCTGCCTCCAGGAATTAATTCTATCTCCCCTTCAATCTCTGCTGACCTCAGAGCTCAGTGTCAAGAAGTCTTTTCTAAAGAGCCTCCCAAGCACAGGATAATCAGCCTAGCAAAAGTTCAGATCGTATAATTTTGTGGCTCTTTGGAGCCAGAACTAAATTTATTTTCTTCCCAAGTCTCTGCAGACACCTACGCAGAATTTCACAGCTTGCAAATGTCTCAATGCTACAAGTCAACTGACAGAAAGCTTAAACCAGAGTTTCCAGCTCTGGTTTGCTCCAGATCCCAGGACTATCTCCCCACCGAAGGCAAGGTCCCAGCTCCCCGTCTAATAGGCAGGAGCTGACCTGAAGGATCAGAAAACCTTTAAGGAATGCTGCAGGCTCCAGCAGGGAGGCTGAGCTGCCAAGACCTAATTCTAAACTACATCTTTGTTCCTTATGCTCCGTGGGTATCCAAATTACCAACTTTGTGCTGCTAAGCTCGGGGCTGGGGTGAGAACTGAGAATGCATAATGAAATGATCATGACAAATAGGAGCACAGCAGAAACCTACAGAGAAAACCAAGTGAGTTTTGATTCCAGGGTTTCCTAGAGCTCCAAGGAGCTGATGTGTTAAGTCACAGCATTCAACACTAAAGGCAGCATCTATGCATGAAGAAGCCTGAATTTCCTGACAGATTAATGTAGTATTTCCATCTGAATAAGGGTGTATATCCTCAAAAGCCCCGATCCACTTTCCACCAGATTGTAATCACTTACACCACAATGCAATCTCCCCCTGCTTTTGAATGCAGAGCTCTCACAATATTTTTTTTCCTGGGAAAGAAAATCAGAATGTGCTTCTTCATTACTGAGACAAAGAGCAGCCTTAGGTGTTGGTGAAGCAGCACAAGACCTGTAAGTACCAAGCAGTAAAGACAAAACGAGTATTTCACTGGATTTAAAACCCTGCTGAATACTTCACCCTCATCCTGACACGCAGAGTTTAGTGAAAGCAAGAGTGTTTTAAAATGACAACCCCCCTGTTTCCACAAACCGGTAGGGATAGCACACGAATGTGATTTCTTTCATGTATTATTAAAAAAGTTTAACTCAAGTAAGAGTTTAGGTCTGCAACCTTCAAAATTTCTTTCCCCACACGAAAGTTCACTAGCACACGGCATGGGGATATTTGGCATGAAATGTAAATGGTCACAGATTTAATTAAAACGTAAGTTATTGTTAGCAAGAAAGGTCATGCTAAGAAAATGCAATTTCAGGAGTATATTAGCAACAACACTCCAGTGTTATTTGCATGTGAAATATAGATTTTGTACTTGACATTTAAAAAGGAAATTGGAACTGTTTATAATGGATGCTTGAACACTTTTGTGTTCTTGTGCTGCTTTTGTTCACATTTTTGTGTAATTGGTTGGATCTCACATACAACAGTAGTTACATTTTATTCTCTATGCCTGAGTGCCTAACTGATCTGGGAATTAGCTCACAAAGGCTGATATAAGTTGGAATAGAAAGCAAACTGCAGCATAATCCTTACATGGTTACAGCTTCCAACAAGCATGGATCTTCATAAGAATTCCTTATTTTGGGGTAGTTAATCACCCACCTTACGTAGGAATGGGGGGTTTTTTAACATTCTTCAGGCAGAGTAATTTTAATGGTGGCCAAGACCCCGGCTCTGTTTTGTTTATAGGGCACTTGAGTGGCTGTGGAAAGGAGGCACAGCTTTTCCTTGGAGTGAGTGCATGGTTTATGATCTGCTAATAAAAGTAACGGTGTGTCACACAAATCAGTCTGACTTCAGGGGAAGTGGGAGGTGAAGGAAAAATGCATTGACTTAATTGAAAGCATTTGTTTAAAATATATCAATACAGTGGGTTGTAACTCGAAAGAACACTCTAAATATAACGACACTCTGTTGTTGACTACAAAGAGGCGTCTGCTCACTCAGGAGAGGTTTGTACTGATTTCTGTACTCTTAGTCCTGCAAAAGCAACATCATTGTGAATGATTTTACAGAGATGCACCTTCTGCTTTACTCACAGAGGTCACTACCCTCCAGTGCCCTACAGATGTGACCAGGTGTTGCTGAGAACACAGGGAGAAGAGCTGCTGTCCTCAAGAACCTGTAATGAAAGTATCCTGCAGTATCCAATGGAAAGGGCCAGCTGAACAGGAAAACAAACACACAGGCTCCCAGGCATCAGCTGATGTCTGTATTACAGAACAATTTGCCCTCCAGGCTCGGACTTGTCTTAATACCTTGGAAGCCAGTCATGAAAATCTCGCTAGGCTGTTCCCAGATCCCTGCATTTGCAGGAGTGTTCTTAGCCTTAAGTAGTGCAGCAAGGTGGTGTGCAGTACTTCACTGAATTTGGAGTTTCTACCTCTGGATTAGGGTGACTGTTTTATTAAGAACCTGAGAAAACTACAGCAAGTGCTCTGTATGACCAAGTCAGAACGGATTGCACTATCTGCTGTATGGCAGGCAGCTCCCAAGAATTGCTAGCACTCAGTCTGGCATGGGTTTTTTTTTTCTGCAAAGTCCTTTACCTCTGTGCCAGCAGGTCAGCTTTTATTCAAATGCTAAAAGAAGCTTGTCTAATGCCAGATGAGTGGTTTTGTAGGAAGAGGAATCTTATGTATTAGGGCATTCTAAGTAGATATCCAAATTAAGAGTTAAAACTCAGACTTGGAAAAGAAGGAGTTCTCAAAAGCAATAGAAACAAAGGTGTCACCCAGTGAGGTGTCTCCCAAACCAGTCACAAATACAATACACTCTGGCAGGACATCCTGAATAGATCTCTTCCAAACTGCAGAAAAATTCCCCACCACCATGGAAATGCCACTGTAATTAGGGATATTACAGTGATATTAGGGATATTTTTTAAACTCGCTTTTATGCAACTTGGCTTCCTGCCACTCAAAAAGAACTCGTGGTAATACAAAGTCATAGACTTGATAGGCATCTAAACATATTGGGTTACCAGCCACATCTGTGATGTCCAAAACATCAACTTCCTTTGACAAACTGCAAGTCCTACAACATCGGGCTCCTAATTTCCCAGTTACGTCGCCTTTAAAACCTTTAGCAGCTGATTAATGCAATAAGTTTTCCATGATCAACCTGCAGGATCACCATGAATCCAGCTATCCTACCAGCACCCATTTTTTGTTCCTAATACTGAATGAAATTCCACTCCTCACTGTTCTCTTAGACATCTTCTCTCAGAGGCACAGTGAGAAGCGTGGTGGGGTTTTTTTCCAAAGAAATTGTTCTGGGCCGACATAAATAATCTCCTTTCCTGAACATATTTTTTAATCTTGGGCAAAAGGGGTAAAAGAAAAAGTTGGGATGTGCTAATTCCAGCTACAGCCAGGCTTGAATGTCAGATCAAGTCTGCTTTCAAAGCATCTAAGAATATTACACAGCTAAGAAGAAAAGAAGATAAATACAGGGTCAAAGCATGTATTTCTGGGGATCATGAGGGGAAAAAAGAACTTTCTACTTTCACTTTTCTAAAGCAACAAAGTACTTAAATATTGCAATAACCATTACAAAAATTAAAGTTAGCAATTATCAACAGAAAAATCACTGTTAATAGAATATTCTTACATTTTGGAGGGGGGAAAAAGCTACATGCATTAAATACTCATTTTGAGGTGAGTGCTTCCTGCTTACTATAAAAAGCAAATGTCCTGAGGACAAAATAATACTGTCTGTGCATAATAGGGAATTAGGGGAATATACCACAGCAGTATTTCATTTATTATTAATTACTAAATTAGTAGTGAAATATAAGGTTCTGTATGAAGGGAAAGTAAGACCTTTGGATGTTGTCAGCAGCCCTAACTGTACATCGATGCTGGAGTGATTGATGCCAGGCAACACCAGAGCATGTCACAGATTAATCCTCAGCCAAAGACAGAGGTGTGTGGGAATCGTGCCAACCACTGAACACGGATATTATTCCCTGCTTTGGTATACTCAGGCAAATATAGTATTTCAACTTCCTTTAAAGGAAAGAAAAGGCTCAACAGACACACTGGAGTCTATTTATGCTGCTGGTTAACAGGGTCCATGCTGCAGGTGCATAATTGCCTAAAGCAATCACTTCCAAATGAAACAAGGCAGTTTTACTATTTGCTTCCTTTCTGCCTTTACCTCGGCAGAAACCTTGCATTTACTTTTGTCCCAATGGGAGGAAAAACTGCCAGCAACTCCGATGGGACTGAGCTGATTAACTGATTAGCATCCTAAAGTAGAAGGTTAGAAAGTGAATTTTCTATTATGGAGCAATTGCCATTGGAAAGTAATCTTGTTTATTAACTGCCTTTTTATCTTCTCTGGAGGGTTCCTTGACACAAGATAATGGAATTTGCTCACTCTTTAGTGTTTAAAACCATAATCATATATAGAAAAGCAAGCATTTACTGTGTCATTAAACCGAGGTAGGGAAGACTGACTTGAAGAGTTCTTGGTGTCTTACAAACCTTTTTATCATTTCAATTAACATTGCCAAATGTTCTGGTTTATATGGCAGACATAAATGAAGTTTTACAGGCTTTCTAGGTGTGTTTATATCCTAATTAATTTTAGCAACTGAGATTAGTTGCAAGAGCGAGACTACACACAGAAAGCTCAGGGAAAGGGCAGGGCCATGAAAAACAATTCAGTTGCCATCTACCCAGGGAAAGGTGCTCAAAGGTATTTGCAATACAGGACCTTCAAAACTTGTCTGCATGCTAAGTTTATCATTTCCAAATGACAGTTTAACAGTTTTGTTGCTCCTTCTCCCTGTCCTTTGACAAAGGCCCCTCACCACACCGCGTGTTTGTCTCCTTATTCTCTGTGGGGAGGGAATGACACCGTACCAAAGATGCCTCTTCCTAACACCAAATTCATCCATTTTCCCCATTTGGCAGAATCCCTCTGAGCAGGATTTAGGGGGCTTGCTTGTTTGTTCATCATTCAGCCTCTGCATGGGAAGATTCAGCACTGAGCTCATTTAACCGGAGCACATTCAGAGCACTTCCAACTTCCTTACAATGAAACCAATTGCCTCACTCAGATATCTCCACCCTTCAGTCCAGGTTTCCTCCCTCCTTTTGCCTTCCTGCATCCTTAGGAGATGCAGAAAAATGTCATCCTCTCCCCCCTGCCCTCGTGCACCATCTGCAAACAGCCCCACGTTCTGAAGACGGTACATTTTTACAGACCGGGAGCTTTGGGCACGGGTTCCATGCGAGGGGAAGATTGATGGATCTGAACATATTGGCAAGCCCCACTCCCAGGCTACGAATCAAAACAATATTCCTCAAGTCATGCGTTATTACTTTTCGTTTGGTGCTTATTGATTAACTGCCAAGGGTAAAGATCTTGCTTTTTAAAACAAGGCAGCCGCGGTGGTCTTTTTTAAAAAAAAAAAAAAAAAGTTTGTAAGAGAAAATATCCAACAGCAAAGGCCCAGCTAAATTTTTTGTAGATATTCTCTTCCCTTCCAATGTATAATAGCAGGGAAAAAAAAAGTAGTAAAATTTAAAATTTGACTGAAACTAAAATTCCAAATTCTTTTTGGCTAAGACAATAAAAGAGTTTTCATTCCTATCAATCTAAACTTGTATGCTACAATTAGATTTTTAATGACATAAAATCGGGTTTAAAACACCTTTGGACAAATTCTGAGTGTTTCAAAAATATTAAAATACCCATTTTCAACTATATTGAGAAGTTAATATAACATTTTCTTTCACATAAATAAGCGTTAACAGTTTGCCGCTCTTGGAATTAACATTTCCTTTTAATGATGCCTCATTCAGACATTAGTAGTTCACACAACCAGCTGAAGATTAAATAACTGACCTCAACAGTTGCTGTTTCAGAGCAGTGAGTGTCACTCCACACCTTTCACTGTGGGACACCGCAACAAAAGCTACATAAAGCAGATTATGTCAAATGCTCTGCACTCCCTGTTTGTTTTGTTGTAATTAAAATAACTTAGCAAATTCCCAGCAAAGAGCAAATATTTTGAGAGGGTCTGAAGTTCCCTGTGTTGTATGTACAGAGGGAATTACAGCATCCTAATTTTCCCCAGGCTTTTCAGCAACAGGCAAATACCATAATTACAAAATAACTGTTTTCTCTCCCCGCCTCCCCAAGCTATGAAGTGAGTCCCGTGGCTCGAATGTGGTGAGCAGTAAGTCAAAAATGTTATGGACTGTTCTTTCTTCCTGAAATAAAGCTCCTTCCTTTTACTAAAAACCAGGAGCTTAGATATTCTGTCTCGAAAAATTGGATCTAGCTTTCCAGAAGAGTTAATTTTATATCTACCCTAATTTGTTGATAATTAAGAGCGTATTTCCCAATTGATGCCCTTACACATTCATTCAGTAAGAGATCTAGGTCAAACCTGATCAAGAAGAATATTTTGTTGTACTGAGAAAGGTATTTTCTCTCCCTCCTTCCAATATGTACAACAGCGATAAATATCAGCATTGATTAACCTGAGACTATTTGAAATACGAGTATGGTATGTGGCTGTACAGCTGTATCATGTAGGAGTTAGTAAAGGTAATAAAAGAGTGATTCTTCTCTATTTCTTGTGGTAACATGAAAGAACATAAAGATCTGTCAAGGAATAATCAGAATAAGCCACTTTGGCTAGGAGAGCCAATTGTTTTCCAGGTACAGGTTTCTGTAAGTTCCTGGTTTTGTAGAGACATCAGATATAAAATGTCAGAATTAGATTTATCAAGGTAAAGAGACAAGTCAATGTTCATTTCTATGGAATTTAATCAAGAAATTTCAGTATAGATCAACATGGAAAATGTTAATTATAAAAGCCACCTTGCCTAGAAATATTCCATTTCTGAAGCGCTACGTTTCATCTCCTTCGGCTCTGGAAATCAATAAATGGGTCGAGAAGCAGCTCTGGGCTGTGGAAGAAGCTCCCCCTTACACACCTGAAGGGATTTATTTGAGGCAAAGAAAAAGAAGATGGTGGCACTGGGCCTAACTTATGAATGAACTGTAGCAGGGAAGAGGCTGATATTTGCTGCCTAACCTTTTGGGGAGTTTTCTTTTAAGGTACATAAAGGTTTCTCCTAAGGTTTCTCTGGCACATCCTGTGATGGCATTAAAGAAAATGTGGGCAGGTTGGTTGGTTTCCTCATTGTTAAAGGCAATAGCCACCACCTACTGGTGTTTTCCTCTTGGGAAAACCAGTGAGAACTGGAGTTGGTTTGAAGCATTATTCCCAGGACAACAAAGCTAGGAGCGGAGAGGTTTGTTGGAATTCATTTATACAACAAATGTGGTTTTGAAGTAACCACAGGCTGACTCTAATGACTTCGCAGGAACCAGGCAGAAACCTAATCCTGTATGTTTAGCTCTGCCATACCACAAAGGGGGAAAAACCCACTAGTTTACCCATATATTTAAACATTAGTATTACACCCAGTGCAAACTAAGTCTAAGAAGAGATTTCCTTCTATTAAGTTAGCTTAGGATCTGGGAGATGATGGAGGATGTACTCAGGGAAGGCAGATATCATCAATACTGTTTTGTTCACTGTCAGATTTGGAAAAAAGTTCAGACACCCACAAAAACCTAACAAGGCCAAAAAAAAAAGGCAAATTAAGCTGAAAGGAAACGTGAGTGATTCAGAAATATCAGAACGATAACAATGAACTCAACAGTGTTCCGTGCTCCAAATGCCTTTGGAAAAATTTCAGCTGAATGTCTCCTGTTTTTTAATCACCATTTCACTCTGAAAATGTTCTGACCTCTCCATGGTTCTCGGAATTTTCTTTTCCCTGCTAAGCTACAGGTCGTTCGTTTTACTTTGCAAATTCAACCCTGTCTCCCCCTGAGTAAAATAAAAGCCTCTATTCTACTTGCAAAAGACAATGCTTTTCATACATATAAAACATTTGCAGGTGCTACAGTATGATTTAACACTTTAATGGACAATGAGTGATGGATTCAAAATACTCACTATACCCTTTCTTACAGATATTCTCCAGGTTTTACTATTAACTGTGGTGTTTCAAACACATATAAAGGGGATGTTTTCTTTCTCTGCATGTACAAGAATCAACAGTTAAACTACCTGAGGCTTTTTTCCCAGGTTAGAATGTTTTAATGTACTTTTCCTCAATGTGTACTTAGGGTTTTCCTTTTTTTTTTAATAATGGTAATGTGATGGCACTTGATTAAAAACAAACAAAACCGATCAGCCAACAGCTCCTCTGTAATCCCAAATGCAATTCTCACCGGTTTGCTTTCCTGAGAGCAAGGCTGGCTCTTGGTATCTGCCATCTGCTTCTGGAAAAAAACCCTGCCCTGGTAATTTCCCCATACATGGCATTTTTATTGTTTGTGCTTTCCTCATAAGGAAAAGCCAAAATATTTGAAAGTTTCTAAATGAATTAGAAATTCGTTTTTAAGAGTTAGGAGGTTTGTTCCTGCCTACCCAGCAACAGTTTTGATAGCTAAGTTTTAAGGTCTACCAGGGGCTGCAAGGGTGGCCACTCCGCATAACAACACAAATCAACAGCTAGTGTTTGATACGTATTTCTGCCAGTCAAAGGAAGCCAAGCTTTATTTCCACGAACTCAAGAAATTTCCTAAAGGTCAACATTACTCTCTGTGTAATGAGGTCATCTATTATGTTCTATTGACTCCAGCTGCTCCGGGAGTAATTCACTTATCTCCTTTCTCTATTTGAGTAGAGCAGTTAAATTAGAAAGTATGACCTGTTCACTGAAAGAGAACCAGCAAGAAAGATAGTGCTCCTCACCTTCCCACTGAACAGGTTCTTCCCGGTTTTTCTGCAGGGGGGATGGGTGTTACACATCCCTTTGTATTTCAGATCCCCCAAACAGGTGGGATCACACAGTGACCAGCAGTCACAGGTATAGCCATGTCACTTGACAAGCGTAGGAAGAGCCTTTTCGAATGAACTTAAACACGTTCTGCCGACTGGGGGCAAAAGTTGAGTTCAGTTTTCTGACTCTTAGCAGCCAGAGTGAAGAAAAGTGTGCTCTTACAAGAGGAAAGAAAGCAGAACCAGCAGGCACTCACGTGAAGCTGCTGCCAGGCCTTCAGAGCTCGGAGGAAGGCGGATTCACACAAGACACGCAACTGAACTAATGCTTTGGACCTGCTTCATCTTACAAGCTAAATGTTTATATTTTCCCTCTCCCCTCCTCTTGCAAATGAAACAGTTCAATTCCCTGCACAGGGAGGACACAAATTAATTGATCTCTCCCAAGAGTTCATTTCTATCAATAGCAAGCTGTTAGCCAAGCCCTTGCCAGCCGGTGAAAGGAGGCACGCATTAATGTGTCCCTAAACACAGGGGAAACGTCATCGGTGTTTGGAAAAGCAGCAGCAAAAGCAGATGAGTGACATTTCTGACCAAAGGAAACAAGCAAAGCCAAAACTTTTCAGGTAATCTCAGGCTAAGATACAGAAAGGCAAAGGGCAAAAGCCAGAGTGGCACGTGCCAGCTGTGCCACTCTTCTACCAGCCTCGATTGAATGTCTTACTCAGGAAGATACACTAAAATTCCTATTGGAAATTGATTGTTCCAATTACTATTGTAATAACTTAGCCTGTCTAACTAACCGGTAGATGTGTATCCTCTAGGAATAAATATTTAAGCAAAATGCAAATCATACACCAAAATGAACTTCTGAATCAAACATCAAGGACAAAAGTCCTACTAAGTTGAAAGCCATTACATGTTGACATTTGTCTTAATTGTCTTCAAACACAATGAATCCTACAGCCAGGATTCTCATTTCTTGTGGAAATGTTTAAGTTCTGTATCTGTACTTATGACCCGGAGCATAAAACCTGTTCACTTTTCCTCTGATTTGTTGCAGTTCACAATGTGACAGTTGGATTCCATTACAGGTCTGATTGTCAAAAGGCAACCTTATTTCCCTTTCTCCTTGCTCTCATGTGACTGATGAAGCAAAATGAGGAAAATAAGATAAAACACCAGCTGAAATTTTGAGAAGGAAACTGTTCAGCTCAAATGCCTTTTGTTTGTCAATCACAGTTACAAGCTTGTCCATTTTTCTTATTCTTTGCAATCATTATATCAAATAAGAGTTCTTAAAGCTTCCCAGTTCCTAGATACTCTTCATGAAGCAACTACCAGTTTTGCTTCTAAGCACAGACTGGTAAACTGCGAAGGTATATGAAGCCAAGCTCAGGAAAATACATTTCATGGGAAGCATTTCCCTTTAATAATTTATAGCTGCATTTTTTCTTAGCCCCTCCAAGCCTTACGCTATCTCCCTGTACCGTTGCTTCTGCTGAGTTCTGCAGCACTAATTTATGTGTAAGCAGAAAGGTTTGTCATGAAATTGTTCTGTGGTGGCACCACAGTCTCCACAGAGGGTTTGACACAGAGTCTTGTATACAGTTTCGAGTCTGAGAGACGCGGATTTTGGAATTCTGCTGAGTGAAGAATTTAACTTGAAACAAAGCTTTTTAATTGGCTTTTCTGTTTAGCTGTATTTCTTTGAAAGTGGCTGTTTCTCTGCACCAGAGGATGGGTGCCAGGTAGCTGTTTTCCACAGCTCATCACTTTTGAATCCTGCCCTGAGCCATTCCCCCAGAGGGCCTGAGCTGAGATTGTACCATCATGGCACTTCATCATTTCTCTTGCGCTGCCACTTTCAGCCATCAGGTTCTTCCTAATCTGTTATCTCAGTCCGGAAAGCATTACTGCATTTATTTGCATTTCCACATGCTTATTAATTCATTTAATCTAAAATCAAATATTACCTTGTTTTTGTACCCAAGTACTAAAACCTGAAATATGCCTCCACCATCATAAAGCTGCTTGCGAACAACGAGGAGCTTTTTCCCAGCCACCACAATCTGGCATCCAATGATCTCTGCAAGTTGCACATTTAATTAGTCTGAGAAACTCATTAAGGTATCTGGAATATTAAGATGATAGCATTGTTCTGAGTAGCACTGTGCACAACCTAATCTGGCAGATGGCACAGGCTGCTGACACCTGTGCTGCTTTGCCATCTTGCTGACAGATACAAACAGTCAGCAGTATAATTGTAAGATACATAATCATAAAAGAGGGCCCGAAAATAAAATACCCATCAAATCTTCTGTTTTCTGGACGCCTGTTTGTTCATAAAGAAGCATTTTGTATTCACCCAACTGGGTTTGAAAAAAGAGATGCACAGGTTGAGGTTTTGTTGTTATTTCTATAAACGCCACTTAAGATTTTATGCCCTGCTCTGCTGAGGAGCCAAGCACAGCTCCCTTCTGTGGGAGTGACAACACGGGGCTGTTGGGGTCAGGAGAAACTTTATGCCTCCTCACCTGAATGCTCAGATGACATATTCGCTTTTGCTCCTCATTAGTCCAGACTCAGAGAGTACTTCCAGCGCTCCGGGGGATCTGATTAAAAATGGACAAGCTTTACGATGCCGCAGCTTGCAACTACTTTGCCTCCGCTGATAACACTGATGTGATGGCAACCCTTTTTCCTCTCTGGCAAATTGCAAGGTATTTTTAGGTTTCAAAGAGAGAGGCACAACCCAGACAAGACAAAGTTAATTACCAAAGCTTCAGGCACGCGGTGTGCCTGAAATCGTATCGTGTGAAAAGTGTCATATAAAGTGTAAGGTTTCTTGTATGTTTTTGGGAAAACGGTGTTTTGCTTGCACACCTCAGTAGCAATGGTAGACAACAGCAGAGCATCAATGCACAGAAAAGGAGAAGGAGAGAACAATGGATGTATTTGCGCTAGAATGAACTTCTAAAAAGAAGTTCTACCAATAAACATTTCTCAAACCTCAAGTTAAAAAAAACCCAAACAACTTATCAGATTTCCAAAATACCCCCCCTTCCTTTTGATTTGCAGGTAATAAATTAAGAGAAAAATACTAGTTGGTAAAATGTTTCCTTAAAAAGACCCTGTGAGATTCAGGACTGCTTCAGTAGCCAGAACCATGTGAGATCTCACACCCTCGTGGGCTCTTTGTTGCAGAACCTGATGGACTGCCATTCCAAATAGCGAGGCAAAACTTGTCTCTGATTCCTGGGATTTATTTCCTCTCAACCAGTTTATTACTGCAAGGATGAAATAGTTCTCTGCTATTCTCGTGGAGAACCTCGTGTAGTAAATGTTTCTCCCCCACACCACCAGTCTTATCTAGTGAAATCACGATTTGTGGTTGACCTTTTAAAACCCATCCACATACTTTTACATAAAGTTGTTCCAGAAGCTTGGATTGCTGCTGGTAGCTTTGTCAGAAAGTAAACTGCAAGCCTGAGTGCTGCAGTGTTTGGGGGTTCTTTCTCATTACTGAAATAAACTTGGATGCCTTCCACCAATCAATGCTGGAAATTAATTCCTTGTATTTCCTGGCGTAAATATGTCTCATCAGCTCTGGATTTTGGCACCGTAACCCCAAAAGGGCAAAGCGTGCCAACCCGTGCATTGGTGACAGTTATTGGCAGCCCATATAACGCCATCATGTTTTGGGAAAGCCTGCCCACTTTCACAAAACTATTAGTGTCTGTGTGTGAGTGTGTGTACATATATACGTATTTACCCGTGCCAGCCATTACCTCTTGCGGTGTTAATGCCACATTTTCCATTTCCTCAGCTGGATCTTTCATCCTCACGTCAGAGGTTAGGCCTCACCACACTACAAGTTTTCTATTATTAGGTATTCTTTCCTGCCAAGACAGACACCTTCCCTGCCCTGTGTGTCAGAGCCACTGTCCTGCAGTGAAGGATGCTCTTGCAGAGGACGTGGTAGCTTTTAATTTCCTGTCACTACAATCCTTATTTATTAAGAACCCATAGAGCTTGTCCACTCAGTTGACTTATACAGGCCATGCTAACCTTGTGTGATATTCTCTTAGTGAAACCTAAGAATCCATACCCTACTGGAAAATGTTTCAAATACAAAAAAATTAAGTAGGTTTTCTTAATACAGTCATACAAAGAAAATCAGTATACAGCATGATATGTTTTATCAGTACCGGGCAGATCTGTACAAATGTAATAAAAAAATTAAATGAGTTTGAGGCTTGGTGTCATGCAATAAAACCCTTAATTAAGCTAAACAAAAACAACTGGTCAGATGCTTGAAAAATGTCCTATCTCTTCTATCACACTTCTGAGGCTGGTCCACAATTTTTTTCCCCTTCCAGGACAAGTCTTATTACACTTGGGCTCAACAGGTTTTTCTCATGAACTCTCTCCACCATAAAGCATTATTTGTTTTGATCAGATTTACAAAGGGAAGCCGAGTGAGGGCAGTTGCCAAGAAACTAAGTGAAACCAGAAAAACCTAAGCTCTCCCCAGACATAGGTTCATATTAATCTTTGTGCCTGGGGGGGAAGGAGAGAGCCTGAAAGACTGCAGAAGAGCAAAGTGTCTGAAGAAAAGAAACAGCCTGTTTCCTCTTCAGAACCAAAATAAAAGAACTCACAATTATCAATGCTCTTTTGCAAATAGTTTCAATACATATGCTCCAGTCAGATTAGGCTGTTTCTTAGCAGGAATTTGTGCTGCTTTATTTGATACCACCAAACACAGATGAGATTTGTTTCCTGTGAGGGTGGCTTTGCCAGTTATAATGTAAAATATGTATCTCCTAAGAAAGCCAGGTCTTTCCAACTTAAAGGGTTTCAATTTTTGATAAACATCAAAAGGAAATGAAGCTGTGAAAGGACCACAGAACTCACCCCAGTCCTATCTACGAATTTTCCACCCATAACCTGCACAGTTATTTTCTTTTGCACATTTAGATTTCACACTGCATCAGGATTCTTCTGTAGGGCTTCAATTTAAAAGCTGCATATCCTTTTAAGAAGAATTTCAAGAATGAGAATTTCTAATTTAAAATTATTTCGTTTTGGGGTACCATTTGCTCTGTAAAGGTTAAAGTCATCCAGTCTTTAAAAATAATAAATTAGAAGTGGCTACCCTACTAATGTGGATTTTTTTCTTGTGGGAGCTGCTGTAATTATTAGCTGTCCTTCCAACAGAGCTGATTGCAGAAGATGATGTTAGACACATGCCCGAGGTGAGGGCAAAAGCCAGCAGCATGCTATTAGCTCCCTACTCTGTCATATCACTTTTATGTATATATTTCCCTTTAAAACCACATTTTTATTCCAGGCTGGTACGGTGGACAATCAATCCCCAGGCATTTGGAAAGGATCTCAATTTGACAGCAGGACATACATTCTTATTCGTTTTTGGAATATGAATGCTTTCGGGATAGCCAATTCCACTCGCAGTACTTCACTGGGAGATTTGGGAAAAGATTATATTTGAACCTAGCCTAGCAGGAAGCTTCCAGCACCGTATTTTGGCTTTTCCTCTGGTCTTCCCAATCTCTTGCCCCTTGTACAGGTGACACAACTCTGATGAGTATTGGAATCTTTTGGTAACAGTTATGAGCGTTACCAATTTTATATAAAGTGTTGTGCACCTTAAGGACAGAAAACTCTGACAAACACATTTTTCATTTCCAAGGGATTATGGTTTTGTGGGTACACTGTCTTTTAAAGCCCATACTTTTAAAACTACCAGAGCCTGAAGAAGAACTCTTCAGATCCCGTTCTTCCAAGGTTACCAAGAGCAGTGCTCAAGGCATCATCTATGTTCATCACTTGGCGCTTTGATTTTCTGATTAGGAAAGCATTGACATGGGAATACAATAGCTAAATACCGGGGAAATCATTAATCAAGAATCTCAAGTATTGTCAGATCTGGCTTCTCCCTTAGATCATTACATTCCTGCCCTATTCCTTTCCCACATCCCCTGTCCTGAACAGGCATCACCTACCACTGCTGGAACCACACAACCTGTGCAGCGGAGGAGGGTATATCTTTTTTGAGGCAATACATTTGAGCCAAAGGAAATTACACAGTTCATTTACCACCTATTTACTTGTTAAGTGACTCAGTCCAATCCTTTCCCATTTTAATTTTCATCAGTGATGCAGTGGCTGGCTATTCCCTGCGTTCAGAGAGGTTTTACACTGAGTCATAGAACTAAGTGGTAAGCAATGCTGAGTTCCCAGATCGAGTTTTCCTGTATGATTCACACCCATCCTGACACCATTCACACTTTTGGATCGTCCCTAGTCAATCAACAAGTGTTCACAAAATGATGTGTTTACTCCCCAAAAAGCAAGGGGGAAGACTGAAAAAATACATAATTCTTTTTTCAGTTGGTTCAGATTTAAGAACTCAGTTATTATATCAACATATTTATTTCTGCTTTATTCTTAGATGCAGAATATTAATAGCTCATTAACAAGCTGTTAACATCCATTGTGACAAAATACAAATAATTTATATACGGGTAGAGCATAAAGTGGGCTGTAACCAGATTTTGGGGAGGTGTGGGGAGGTGGTTGAGAGAAGTTTTTCCCAACCTGTAAGGAACAGATGAGTACATGTTGTATATGAAGTCAAATTTCAAATCTTAGTGGGGTTTATTATTAGCAAAAGGACTTGGTTTATTTTCTGAAAAAGCGTGGTGGGGAGAAAAAGCAAGAGAACTAAAGTAATATAGCCTGAAATTCAGACACTTGGATAAAATACTGGTATGTATTTTATTAAAGAACTGCGTGAATCTGAAAGCCAGACCCCATATCCTTCCAGGGCAAGCACTTTAATCTTTCACTGCCAGTCAAAGATAAACCTGTTAGAGCCTAAAACCAGAATGTCTTCTAATGGCTACTTCAGCCAGCTTTTCATCCACCTGCCTTAAAAATCTGGGCCTCTGTCTGATGTACCACAGAAATACACTCAGATTCCAAAAAAAGGATTCAGACTTGCACGACATGGAAGAGACCAGAAAAGGGAGTACAGCATCACTGCCTAGAAACAAAATAGGGCCTTCTCTGCAGTCAAACCTCATTTATAAGAGGCTGCTGAGGGAATGGCAGACATGAGCAATGGGGGAAAGTTACTCCTATTTCACTATTCCTTTGGAAAAGTAACTTAAAACTCTACCTTGTTTGATCTCTTAATTGTTCAGTGTCACCCTTTCCCTTTCAAAATAAAAAGCCAAAAAACAATGACGAAAACCCTGCTGGTTAAGGGCAAATCCAGCAGAACTCACTTGTAATGAAAGATACAACGGTGAAGTTTAAATCTGTGAAAATTCACTGATGTGGTTCTCTAGGAAAACATACACCAAAGGAGAGCCTGACAACCAAGTTCCTTCATGTAAAACAAAACCCACCAAATACCTTCCATAAGCATTTTATTGCATCCCCCTGTCCCTCAGGACCATCTTCTTTAAATCAAGACATCGTACCCTCTCCAGTCTTTTTTTCCCTGTAAATCCATCCCCTTAGCTGGAATAAACAAATTTTAAATGTATTGCAATGTAGTAAATGCAATGCATTAAAAATGAATGATTTCAAGAGCGAACTCCTGTATTTATTCCAGTTAAAACATGATGGACAATGGGCAGTGGCTTCCTTCTGTTCACTTACCATGGTTAAGGATGCCTCCAGAAGTGAAATAAGACCTAAGTAAATGCAGCATCACCAGAAAAAACATCCTTCTACCACTCACATCCTTCATTAGTTCCTGGGAGAAGGAGCTGCCTGAACATCTTAAGCTTATAAACTTGATGTACACAGAGGGACTCGAAGGGTACAATCCCTCCTGACTGATGTACAAATGCTGAAAAGTTCAGCAGCGCTCGAAGAGCAATCAAATCCCCTCTGTTGAACGTCTCTGAGTCTCTCTGAACACTCAAAATAAAAAGGAAATTGTCAAAGGCACAGCTTCAGATATGGAGAGTACCCTGTTATCTGGCAACATATGCACAATTTGCCTGGACCAACAACTGGTGAACGAGGTCCTGCTTCCCTGAAAACAGCACATCTCTGCAGGAATATGCCAGTCTCAATGAAATCTTTAAAAAACAAAAATGGAAAACCTTTTCTTGATGTGTCCAGGGAGCCCTTTCTGTGGACAAGGAGGCAGTGAAAGCAAGAGATGGCATCACAGAGCAGACAGTCTGATGATTTAAGCAACTCTCTGAGATAAGGGAGAGGTATTTCAGCTGCTCCTTCCTCCTGGATCAAAACGGGGCATCCTGGCAAGGGCCTTAACCACCAACACCCTTCCCTCTCTCTCCTTCACTTATTTTACAGAAAGTGTTGACAGGAAACCTCAGTAACTTCTGCCTGCTTTTGCAAACCATTATTGCAATAACTGGAGCTTTCATGTTTATAAACCCTGTTAATTTCTTTTTTCATTTATGGGGTAAAATTCCCCTCTCTGGTACAAAAAAATAGCTCTGGAGAAGTAAGGACAAACGTGTGGAAAGACTACTTTGTGTTGTCTTTGCTAGTAAATTCTTTCACAACTGCCTATTGTAGTTCAACTAAGAACTCTCTATTGTGTTCTTTTTTTCATTTTAACGGATGCTTATTCCTCAGTATAAATCAATTATTTATGTATGAACCCCTAAAGCAACACCACTAAGTCAATTCACATTAGCTTAACCCCAGTCCATGCAATTTGAACACTTCAATATTCATATTGGTCATTAAGAACTGGCAGTATTTCTACCATTTTACACTGGTGTGCTGGCACAGTAGTCAAGATGCTTTAACACACTGTTTTATCTAGTAATCTCATGACTTCAGAATTAGAGTGAAAATTACATACCCAGTAAAATGTGTAATAAGATACATTGATGTTTTAGTTTTATTAAGGCATATTTCCCATGGAGCTGAATAGCCTAGTTTTCCACAGGCACAACGTCTCACAGCTATCAAGAAAAATGCCTGTTATGAGCACTGTGGTGTGGGAACTGCCATAATACACATGGTTGTTTCCATGTTTAATCCACGTTCAAGCCTTTTCCTCTACTTCTTAGTCATAGCATTATTTACAGATTTAAGGGTGCTCCACTTCACAGCATGCACCAATCTCTCCATGTCCCAGCTCCCGACTTTTTCCTGGATACTGTCTAAAGTTCCCTTGTGCTGTCTCAGAAAGAGGGAGGGAAGTGTATTTCTGGCAAAAAGCATGAACACATTCTGATCGAGCTGCATCCACCACATAGCACAGCACACACACACACACAGAAAGTCCTGAGCAGAGAAACAACCAAGAGAAATACTCATTAAATTACAACTACAGACCCTGCATAGATGGTATTTAGTCCCAAAACGTTATTTCTCTCTCCTGCAATCAAGCTAGCGGGACTGATGTCCGAGCAGAGAAACAACCAAGAGAAATACTCATTAAATTACAACTACAGACCCTGCATAGATGGTATTTAGTCCCAAAACGTTATTTCTCTCTCCTGCAATCAAGCTAGCAGGACTGATGTCCGAGCAGAGAAACAACCAAGAGAAATACTCATTAAATTACAACTACAGACCCTGCATAGATGGTATTTAGTCCCAAAACGTTATTTCTCTCTCCTGCAATCAAGCTAGCGGGGCTGATGTTTGTTTTTATCTTCTTTGCTCCTCAGCATCTAGGGACTCCTTGTTTCTGCACAGATCTCAGCAGTGCAGTAGGACACCATCTTCATTTGGGATAACTTGTGCATAGTTGCAATATTTTCAGTGTTGTGAGGAGGCATCAGTGTTTAGTCCTTTCCTGCCTAACAGCATTTGCCACTTTTGAACAACGCATAGCAGGAGGTGGAGGAGGAAAAAAACCCTCAAAAACTATAAGAGGGAACCGCCCTTTTCCCTCCTCCTTTTTTGAGGGGGATGGTCACCTCCTCCTGGTGTAAGGAAGGTGTTTTGTGCTTCCCAGCTTTGTGGGGACTCAAGCATTGCCTCTCACTCTCTGTATTGGCTCTTTGATGTCAGCTGTAGGACAGCTACCGCGCTCAGGAAGCAGAGAAGCAGAGAGCATTTGAAGTCAGGAGTTATGGGACAACAGCAGCTAAAACCATTACCCTAAACAGCCAGCAAAACAGATTTCATCAGAGGGAAAAGATCGCAGAGTTTAAGAGATTTAGTGGAATTCAAAAGCCAGTCCGTAGGACAGATAAGGAAGCTGCTGGGAGACACGAAATAAATTTAGATAATTCCCTTTCACCTGCCAGGAGGGAGAACACTATAAAAAGAAAATACTGCATAGCTTTAAAAGGCATTGTCAGGTTATATAATGGCTGACCATCAGCAATTTTCACATCTTATCCTCGACAAAACACGCAATCTTTTTTCCCAATTGCTGGCCCTTGAAAACCACACACTGGTGTATTTACTCAGATGTCTGCACCACACCCCCTCTCCCTTCTGCTGAACTCAGAGCTATTTGCTAACCCAGATCCATGGAGTCCAGAGACTCTTATCTTTCAGGTGGGCTGTTTACCATAAATAATTTCAAATACACTATCTACTTTTAGTTTGTTCTGCTTAGTTTCTCACTGTGAAACCAGATGGAAAACCCTGAATACCAAAAGTTTTTCTCCAGTCTTGTCAGTTTACCTAATCCCAGATTTTATCTTTCTACAGAATTCCTCTGTTACAGGTTCAGAAGACAAAATCTACAGCAACATCGCTGTTTTATCACTACGTGTGTTAACAGTAGTTCTTTCCCAGTAACTGTAGCTTCCCAACAAACAAACTACATATAAATCAAAACCAGGTCTTCGATATTCTTCTGCTGAAAATGCAATGCTTTCCTTAGGTCAGGCCCTTAAACATATGAGGTTAACTGCACACCCATCTTGCCAGTCTTTCTCAATTTCTGGATGGTAACAAACAGTGTTTTCTAATCTGGTTATGAAGTGTAGGGTCACAAAGCCCATGATTGTATGGCTCTGGAAACGCACCCTGGGCCTGAGGCACTAATCCACTCGGTATATTAGATTAGGTCTCCCTTTTGCAATTGCTCATTTATACTTTTAACACTGCCCACAGAGCAGGGGCCTCAAATCTGCTGTTAATTGCTCATGTTCAGGGTTTCTTTCTTGGTGTGACATGAATCACTCTTGCTATCACAATGGTAGCAAAGAGAAAATGTCCATTACCTTAGTTTACAGGGCAACGTTATTTTTCTGAGACTAGAAACCACTGACATTTAAGCCCAGTAAATAGCCTTGATTTAGAAAAAAGAAATGAAATAGATGTGCTGTATTATATAGTTGACATGGGCTCAAGTTTATTTTGGTAGAACACTTAAGGAGGAGCAAGCAAGGAATAATGTCCTATTTCCTCTTTCCTATGTTAACTGTTTTAATGAGCTGGTTGGAACAACTGGTGTATTTAGCTGGTATAACATAATTTAACTCCATCTCCAAAATGTGGTTAGCTATTGCCAAGATGACATATTAGTCTTGCCAGAGGTCTGTGGTGACACAAATTACCTGACTGCTTAACTATGGGCCTCAAGGCAAAGCTTGTGTGGAAACCACAGGCCAAGAAGAGAACAAGGTATCGGGTACGTAGATGATGCCTTTAAAAAAACACCTACAGAAAGGTCCTATTGAATACCTGAGCCACAGGACAACAAAGTGACTTGTAACTTTTCCTCACTGCTCTAGTTAAAACAATACATATTAAAACTTCTCTCAGAAGCAAGGGATTTAAAAATCCCACGCAAAAAATACAAAGGAATATTCAGAGATTGCCTCGATGTAACTTATGAGGGTGATAGAGAAGGAGCTGCAAAACCAAATTAACACTAAAGAGTAACAAACAAAACATCTCGGGAAAGGCAAAATCCTAAAGATTTGTTTGTAGGGCATAAATACGTCCTTGAAACAGCTCAGGGAAAACAAGAGAGTTCTAGCAAGGACAGATCAGGTACCAATGCAGCATTTGGCAACCTGCAAGAGTTTCATCCTTAACAGAGAGAAGCCAAGGAGCAGCAAGAGATTTTATACAGGAACTATAAAATGGATGTTGGAAGCACAGCTCTAGTCATCCTACACTAGCTGGAGATAATTTAATTCCAGGAGCATCCTTGAGAAGCCATATAGTCAGATATTATATGGGAACCCAACTGTGCCTGTATTTAAAGGGAGGTGTTTTAAAAGCACTTTGAAGAAGAAAAAACATAGCCACAATGTCATATGAGTTTTAAATGTTGGGGGTATGCAGACGGTCTTTATTTCATATTAGAGCCACTGATACCCAGATTTCCTCCCCATATACTCTTCTCAACATCACAGTTCTAGAAAGGTATCAGCTGGCTTGGAAAGATTCAAACAAGATAGAAACCAAATACCACATTGCAGCTAATGACATATAGAGAGGCTTAATAAAGGCAATAAAGAGTGAGAATAATAATGCTCTTCAGGTTAATTTGAAGTACAGAAAAACAAGACAAAGTGCCAAGGGAAACAAGGGCTATACACCACAGCAACGGCGTGACAGCAGGTTAAAGAGAAAGGTAAGCACAAGATCAGCAAAAACTGCATAAAAGAGTTTTTGCAGAGGAAAATGTGAAAGTTCTGTCCCTTCAATCACTTACAAATTGTTTGCAGAAAGCATATGAGCACATACTGCTGGAAGAGCCAGAGCAGCACAGACCAATACAGGGCAGATGAGTCAATGGAGTCCTTTCCATACAGGGTCCTCATCCAATACAGAAACCAGAACAGCAGATAAATGGGAACTGCCCGGCCTGGACTTTCTATTTTTGGTCAGGTTTGAGGTGCTCCTTAGCAGAAGAATAGGGGGAGAGAAGGGTAAATCTCAGCTCCCCAGTGATAGAGTTCCTGCAGCTTTAGATAAAATGAAATATAAATATAGAAATCGTCCTTATAAACTTTAAAATGAAATCTCAAATTTGGGATTAAGACATCCTTAAGCTTTTCCCCAATTTTCTGCTAAAGGAGATCTTTTCAAGCTCAGGTATGTCAAAATGGAGATATCTGCTTCTATCACAAACTAATTTGAGCCAGCATTTTCAGCTCTGTCTAGCACAGAGATTAGATAGCCCAGGCAATTTTTTCTAGCAGGTCCCAAGCTGGAGTGGGACGATTGCCCTCGGTGAGACTTATGGAAAGTCATTACTGATTAGTGTTACTGATTGACAACGATTAGTACTCCTGGAAAGATAAGTCTTATCCTACAGGACATGGTTACGAAATATCAATTACACTCCGGAGGGAATGGGTGGTTTTACACATTTTCTTGCTCATTTCTGGATGAAGGAGTGAAGCTCCATCATTCACCGCAAGCCTCCCGAAAAGCTGAAAGGAACACAATGAGAAACTCCACTCTTTCCACCAAATACCTATTTTATTTCCCTATTTTTTCACTCTTACACATCTTCACAGGCACGTGAAGCTGTTTAGAAGAGTTAAATGCACCAGGCTGTAAGTGCTGTCCTAATGGTAACTGCTCTATGAATTCAGAAAGGCCGCACATTTATCAAACATGAAATTACACTTCATGGTGTAGGAAACGATCCTGGCTGCAGACAGTGACTAGGTGAACTGGTCAGCTCCAATATTTCCTCACTCTTTAACTGATGCTGTTACAATTTCAGGGGCATTTCTTCACTGTCCCTTTCCTGCTGGTTCACTTAGCACACCTTACATGCTCAGGGTGATACCTGTAGGGTAGGGATGTGCCACAGGAAGAGCTCACAGATCTTGTTTAGGATCTCAGCAAAATTAGCTGATGAAGTTCCTTAAAATATAAGTGGTCCTGAGCATCCCCCAGAGGCAAATACTTATTCAGTGTGGATTAAATCAGCAAAAGACTTATGTGTTTAGGAGCATTAAGCAGGTCTGAGATAGCAGAGACAAACTTTCTGATAAGTCCTGAATTTTTAATATGTTCATCACTTATATCCTTTTTGGAACAAACTGTGTTCTTTAAAACAAACTGAATGAACATCTGCAGATAAATTATTTACTGGTTTGGACAGGAAAACAAGCAAACTAGACGTTGTTCAGTAACAAGTCATTCATGTTCTGCCTCCAAAAGGCAGAGCAGCACCTGAGTATGTAAACAGGAAAGGGTGAACTCTGCTTTTCCTTGGAATAGAACAAAAATTTACTGCCTCGTCCATGAACTTTTCAGTGTGTATCTAAACCTGTCTTCTAGACATTGAACTTGCCAAAACTCTCTTCCAAGCAATAATAAAATAAACACAATCTATTTACATGAGGGGTGGTAAAATGTGACTTTGCGAGATAACATGAATTGCAAATTCTTTGTTTATTCACCCTCTCAGAGCAAAACCATAAGCCCGTAGCTTACACACTGTGCTTCACCTTGCACATGCATTTTAGTTTAAAAAGTGCAATGCTGGCAAAAAAAATCTAATCAGGGCTTGTTTTGCATCGATTTTCTTTTTTGTAAGGTCAGATGCCATATTCCGTGAACACAAGTCTAATCACGTCACACAGAGACATAATTTTCTTGGTTTCCAAAAGAACTTCAGTGCAAGAACACCACGAGGACAGCTGTGACTATTTGCTGTCTTCCACAGAGGAAGTTATTATTCAAAGGAGAAGATTTTTTGTCCAAACACGTCCATATTATCTCCAGTCACATATTTGCACGTTTCTAATAACTCTTTCTGAACCACATAATTTGCTTTTTCAGTTGAAAGTGCCTTTATGAGCACTTCACACTTCCTTACCCAGGACTTCTTACACACAATAGAACCAGACAGATGGTCAGACTCCTCTGCAAGAAAAACAGCAGGTAGAAGCTCCCCCCAAAAAATCAGACTATGGTAAAGAACACGTGTTTTACTGTGTATAAAACCATGTGTTGAGATAGGGACCTAACACTAACTACAGCTTTTCAGAGGACCTGGTAACATGAGCCAAATCTGCTCACGATGTAGCAGACAGAGAGAAAAAGACCATTTAGTTAAAGAACAAGCAAGATTAGACAAGTGAAACTGGCTGATTAAACAGAAGATTGAGCCTGGAAGTGTCCAGATGTTCACAGATGACAGAATGGATAGAAAATACTACAAAATTATGTATTGAGTTAGCTTAAGGTCTGGTAAGAAAATAATGACTCAGTTGGGGCCAGAGTACACTTCCCTTAAGAAAGAGGGAGCCACTGGATTTCCTGTGTGTTCGGAGGTCAGCTTCAGAAACTTCAAGACCAAAATTGCTGTCAATATGTGTCTTCCACTGATGCCATCAGCTGAGGCTCACATGTCCAATTCTTTTGGATATTGAGTTTTCCCATGGTATTTCAGGCATGCAGAAAGATAAACTAAACTTATCTGCTTGGGCTCCCTTGTTTATAATTTAACCAAAGTCTGTTTATGGTTCAACAGAATTTCGGTCAAAGGAAACACCACCTCTCTTTATTTTCCCACTTCAGCTAGTGCTGGGGGTGACAATGAATAGCTCTGTAACATTCTCTGATTCTGACTCACTTTTTTCATCCTTATATCAATATACATATTTCATTTTGTAATATATTGCTTGAATTCCTTTTGGTTTTGACCTGGTAAACTTGGGTCTAATATTAATCCCAAAACATACCCGTTGCCCAGTGAAGCAGGTCCCTAATGAAAAGTACATACAGCCTCTAAACAGAAACCCTCCCAAGAGAAAGGAGAGACAACGTGAGGGCAGAAACACTGCTATCCCCTGCACATTCCTGTCCCCAAGGAGTTGGAATATTTTATTCCTGTGTGCCCGTGATTTTCTGTCATTACCATTTTGTTAGATTCTTTATAGTGCTGGGCATTCAACATGGTCACTTTTGAAGGGCCATCTGAAAAGCCCCAGCTTAGCTTGGGTTCAGTCTGTGCTTCACTAAACTCGTGTAAGAGAGAAAATCCTTGACTACTCAGTTTTATCTGGTTTGCAACATGATGAAAACCTGTCCTGCTTATATTCTTGCAACCTTCAGTATTACGTAGATGCACATTTGCTATAAAGTCCTTGCTGTGATTTAACTGTCTGCACATATGTAACCTCAAAAACACCACATTCCCAGCAAAAATCTCGCTCGCTTTGACAGCAGAGGAGAAAAAGCATCTAATGGGCTCCCAGGATGCTCGTGGAATTGAGTTACTATCTGTCTCTCAGCTCCAGCACTGTGTGAGCCACGGCGAGTGAGTGGGAGCCAAACTGCGGTGCTATCGCGATGGGACTGAGTGCCAGAGCCTTCCAGAGGGCCTTGCAGGAACCCAAATCCCGCTCCCAGTGGCCAGGGGCTCTCTGCTTGCACGAAGCACTGCTCTAGCAGCACTTCATATCCTCTGAGAGTCACATCTTGTACTGGAAAAGGCTTTCTCTTCCCCTGGATCACAAATTATCGGTAAGGAAGGAAAGTTTCAGAAGTGAGCTGGCTTCATAAATGGTGGTGTTTTTTAAGCCATATTAAAATACTCAAGACTGAGGCAGGATTTCCAAATCCTCTTTTTCATAATTATTTCCACCAGGTATCACCTTAGTGCACTGTGTGTTCATGGTGACACAATAAAACCCTACAGATTGCCTGCAGCTGATCTATTAGGTCTATTCATCCTCACAATACACAGTTCCTGAGAGCATTCCCTTACAAAATTCCACCATAGATCCTGGCTTCAATTCCACTGGAATCTCAAGAGATCTAAATAAATTGGTGTGCCTGTGACAAGACAAGAGCATTTGTGTCAAGGTCTTACCTCTGGACTTCTAAAGGGTTCTAAAAGCCCAGTAGATTCCTATCATTTTTTATGATTTTCCAGAGTGCAGGTAGAACTCTTTCCCCCTTTTCAACTTGTCACAGACAGAGCTTTTCCCATATTATGGGGGAAAGTCGAGGTTACTATCATCAGATCCTAGCACTGACTGTCAGAGTAAGAACTCACTTCTCTTCAATCCCTTTTCCTAAAAAAGGGAAAAAAACATCAAGCAAGATCCATCAGGGAGGTTCAAAAAACTGAATAATGTCAGCGAAATGCCTTTCAACATGCACAAAATATCTGCTTAATGCTTTTTCCAACAAACATCACAATTTCTGAAGTAAAATTTGACAGATAATTAATTTTGGGACCTGCCTGGCTGTGACACCCTGATACTTAGCATGCCTGCTTTCTCATCTGTTAGAAAGATGGTACGTGGATTTGATGAAATTCAGTACACAGAAATAAGAAACTAACCTGTAATAAATTTAGAACACTTCTTGATTATTATTCCCGTCTGATTACATATTTGGGATGAGTCAGTAAAGCTTTTTGCAAACAACTTCCAGACTGCAAGCATATGGGATGTCTTGGAGGAAATGGTGCCAGGTACAGCCATATGTTGCGTTGCAATAGCAGATACATCCCCTACTCAGAGAATCCGTCTTGGAGAACGGCGAGATTATTTTATTTTTCTTTTTCATTCCATCAGTAGACCTGGAAGCAGTTCTGGCTCCTGCTTTGTGAGTGGTGGTTTAGAAAATCTAGAACAGCTTCATCCCTGTGCAGGGCATTCATGCATCACGTGCCTTCTTGTTTTGAGAATTCTGTACCTTTGATGAATATCTTCCTTAAGACTAATGATATTTTAGAGCACAAAATAGCTCGTCTCCTGATATGTATTCATTCAACATCTCATCTTCATGTAGTCGGCAGATGCATGCACGACATGAAACCACTGATGTAACTTCTCTGGTTCCAGTATTTTGGATTCAGCAGTTGGATTCTCACCCTGCACAGCTTCATCTCCAGCACTGGTGTCGCCCTCGTCACCATCCCATCCCAAACTGATCAGATGTTTCCATCTTTGTAATGTTCTGTGAAGTGGGGAAGGAAAACATCTGCCTCCTGGCTGGATCGGTACATCATGAACTCCATTAAGTGATTCACCCTGGCTTATGGTAGATGTGCAACTGAGAAGGAAATGGATCTCCTGTCTCCCACTGCAGCGTGAGCTTCTATCAGAATCATATTTTGCCTCCTCAGTCAGGCTCAGCTCTGTTTTCCTAACCATGAAGGATAACCCACATACTCAGGCTCCCATCACTTCTTGAGAGAACATCCATAGAGCGAAGGCACAGGAACCTCCCAAGTCCTGCCAATTCCATCCTCAATTCCACCAGGTCTTGGGTGCTCTTTATCACCATTTCGTAGATCCTTTGCTCCCTCATGTCTACTAGGGATGTTCCTTTCTAGTTCCTTTCCATGCTGACTGTTAAAAAATGCCTTTGAAATCTGTGTACAAACACTTTGGAGGTCAGAAATTACATTTTAGGAACCCCAGATTTTAAACAAGAGAACCAGAACTTGCACCTGTTTCTGGGTTATTTTTCCTTTAAAACCTGAGTGAGAGATGCCTCAATAGAACAGCGAAGTAATTGTTTTCTCTTGACATGCATTGCCATTCAAAATCAAAATTGAACTGTAAATACATTCCTAGCAAGGACATTAGGCATGAAATAGTAATTCCTCTTGCTTCTTCCTTAAATTTGCAGCCTAGAAACCTGTATCTCAAAGCTAAGTTATATCTAGTTCTCAAAACAACATGGATCTGAGACAACTGCCTTCTAGACACTGCGAGCAATCCTTCCCTTCATTTCACTGATGTCGCAGTTACACTGCAAGAGGCAACAAAATTTGGAAACACCCTAAGAAAAATGCATCGCACTATCTGTAAATAAAGGGTTCCAGTCCACAGACTGCTATTCACAGGGTTCTCTCTGAGCAGCACTAATTAGTATCAGATAATTAAATAATTTATAATTGCTTTAGCAACTGCACTAAAATGGACTTGAAGACTCAGTGCAAACATAAGCAGGAAGTTATATTTTATGCTGCTTTGCTGCCCTGAGATATTTTAGGAAGGATAAAAGTCATGAGTCCTTGCCTTTTGAAGCAAGAGAGTAAAAAAGAAAAGGCTCACAGTGGAAATTGGAAAGAGCATCTCTCTTCAGTTCTTTGTTTAAATTAGACTATATGTCTTCTTTTTTTTTTAAACTATCCATTGGGGAAAGTTTCTCTTAAGAGTTGATCAGACAAACCTTGCTCACCCAAAACAGAGTCCCTACTTTCAAAAAAATACCTTAAACTCTTCTAACACCATTATTGTCACCAATCCAAAACTGCTTAAGTTTCAGAGGATGAAATAATACCATTTGTAACAAATTGCATAACTCTTTGAAAGAACAAATTTCATTTAGTGAGCAGAATGCTTTCAGTAGAATATGCCTACCTGGCTGTAACAAGCCAGGAAGTTCGACCACACGGAATTTCCTGCCTGAAGTGCCTTATAATTAGCAGCAATAATAAAAGTGGTGATAAAGTGAATCAAGGGAATTTAGTTATCTGCTATGGGTTTGTTTGTGTTTGCCTGCACCATATAATAAGATTTTTAAGGTGTATTCAAAGGAATGACCAAAAAAGGATCTTAGGAAAGAAAACACAGCATTCGTTGCCATGAAGGGAACAGCAAAACCCTGGGTCTGAACCGCTCAGTTCCTCCCAGCCTTGGAGGATATTTCCTGAGCAGCTGCACACAGAGGGATGGAGCAGTCAGGTGTCCAATAATCCCAGTAATTAATAATAGCTACTAGAGCGTAACAGCCCTCTTTTTGTGACATCAATTATGTCTTTGGACACAACAGTGAGTAGGTTAAAATAACAGACAGACACATATGGGCAGGTATGAGTTGCAGCAACTGCCAGTGACCTCATACACAGGGTAATTCAATTTGGAATATATTAATGGTCAAACTAATTGACTATAATTGCAGTCTGGAAATTATTTGCACTTTTAACATTAAGTTACATCTGTTTTTTTCAACAACAAGCATTAATCATCGAGACAATGCAGGGAAAGATCCTGCTTCATTAGAGTCCAATAAACACAGTTGAAATATAAAGATTAATTCTGGAGTCATGATGTGGAGACAAGATAAACCTTGTTTTTCATATTTGTCACATAACAGGTGACAAAGGACAACCAATGGCAAAGAAAGAATGAGACATGACATCAGAAGATTTGCTTCTCCAGTCAGACAAGATGACACCAAAGAAATCCAACCCATACTGCAAGTGCTCTGAGCACTTAGAGACCTTCTGACTGCTCAAGAGGAAGCCATGATCCTCTGCAAAGCATCAGAACCTTAATTTTGGGAAGCAGGAGCCAGAGAAATTCAGAACTACCTCCCAACTATCTTTCTTGTTGCAAGGTCCTGAGGAAAAGCAGGGAAACCATTTGCTCCCACGTCAGAAACGCACTTTTAAAATCAAGTTAGACATGTCACTGTTGAATGTCTCAGGAATGCCAAGCAAAATGTGCCTCTGGCATGTCAGAAGTGACAGTATTCCCACATGTAGCCCCAAGCAGAGCCTGGGGAAGGCTCATTTCTACACAGCACAGCTACAATTCTTTCTGTACAGTCAGCAGGATTCATTTAACCACAGCAGTAGTAAACCAACTGGTGTTAGCCCTAAATTAAACCAGACGCTGGCCCAAAATTCAAAGGTTTTCCCTAGTGTATTCGAAGTTAAAATTGCAGAAACCTAATTTATAAGTATTTTGGTATGGCCTTAACTTCAAAGGATTAAGAAATTTCTTTAATTATAGTGATTTGCTGCAGAACAACACACAGATGCTGCTTGGTTGTGTCGCTTTACACAAATGATTGGGTTTGTTTTTCAGATCAGACAGTGCTCCAACTCCTGGAGAAGGCTGAATGTGTAAGGTGATTTACACCTCTGCAGTGAAGTAGTGCAATTTACGTAATAGTAGGATAAATACATGTGCTGTTTTAATACATGAGTCCACCCTGTCCTTCTCCCAGAGCATGTTAAAATCAACGTGCAGAGTCTCCACCTCTTCACAATCCTCCCCTTCCCCACCAAGAGTGGAGATATAAGGAACAGATGCTACTTACTCACTTCATGCACCCTCTAAGACCAGTCTTTGACCCAGCACTGAATTTATCCATCATGACAATATTGCAACATTTCATCTCCATTTTGTAATGAAAAATTCAGAATCAGTTGCTAAACTACCTGACCACCAAAACATACATTTATGCTTTTAAATGTATCAGCCAACCACTGACAAATTAGCAATTCATAAGCTATAAAGGAGTAAGGTAGGATGACAGATTTAGATCTTAAATTTATACTACATCTCTTTTTTTCCCAAAAAAAGTTTGCTGCAGAGATGTTGGCTTAAGCCCTACTGGTAAAAACTGATGCCTTCAGAGATCCCTCCACCCTGATCCTCTGACCTGACACCAGTGAGAATAACGAATACTTTCATCCCATTTCTTGTCTCTGAAGAAGTTCACCCTGATACCAGCAGGAAATCAAAGCCTGCCTCAAAGTCTGGACTAGCACAAGCCAGTATTTTCTGTGGGTATAAATTAATGCAGGTTTCGGTGACAGTTTCTGCAGTTACAACAGACTCTGATCCCTCCTGCTGTCGCCCTTTGCCTCAAAACGTGTCTTGTACCTCTTGGAGGGAGTACAAGATCCTCTGTGCAACTAAAGTAGGTCCAGAAACTGCAACCTGGTGATTCAGAAAGTGATGGAGAGGGTAAACAAGGCAAGGTGATGCACCATCTGTTCTCTGGGAAGGAACTGGGGATGATGCTCTGCTTTTCCAGCAGAGAGCTTGGAGCACCTGCAGCCTAACCTCGGCAAGCCAAGTTTTCATTCACCATTTGGGATCAAGGACATGGATTATCTCACAGAATATCTGTTGCCTGTGAACAGCAAACAATTAAAAAAAAAAAAAAAAGGAAAAAAAATAAGAAATAAACCCACAAAAGATACCCCCCCAAAACCACTCAAGAACAACCTGGCTATTCTAATAGGTTGAAGCACAGGGCAGGATTATTATAATGATGGTTATGAATTAAACCAGACAAATTGCTGAAATAAAAAGGGTTCTTTTATGTTCTACACTTACATGCAAGATATGTAAAAGCTGTAACAAGGCAATGGAAAATCCCAGTCAATAATAACATCTACTATAATTTTATTACACATCCATTTGGTTTTGGCTGCAGCTCAAAGAGAACTCTTTCCTCTCTATGAGGTAAGAAAGACCTTTGGGTTAATACAAGTGTACTTTTGGCAGCCATTTACCGTGACTCACGACTTCGTCCCCCCCTTCGACGCTGATCTGTGTCACTGCCGCAAAGCACGAGCTCCTGAGGACACGGCCACCCGCACACCCTGTGACAGAACGTTCCCCCAGCCTGTGCCGATCAAGGAGCAAACACCAGAAGGTGGCAGCAAGACTCAGCTTAAACCCACGGAGCGATGCTCCAGATCAGCGGGCGCGTCAATGTGTCGGCACTCGACAGTCAGCGCGGGTCCTTATCCGGCACACGGGCGCGCCTACAAATCTCTCTCACCGCAGATCACCCAGCCAAAGCCGGGGAACACCACAAATCTGACGTGCTCTGCTGCAGACAGCCTCGTGGGAACGCTAGTTGTCCACAGAATGATCAAATATGAAGAGATCTGCTTTTAATGCAACGCTACCTAGAAGTCATAGAATCACAGAATCAGACGGGTTGGAAAGGACCTCTGAGATCATCAAGTCCAGCCCTTGATCCGACACCACCGTGGTTACCAGACTATGGCACTCAGTGCCACGTCCAGCCTCATCTTAAAAACCTCCAGGGACGGAGAATCCACCACTTCCCTGGGCAGCCCATTCCAGTGGCTGATTACCCTCTCTGTAAAGAATTTCTTTCTAATGTTTATTTCTAAGTCATATCTTCAAAGGCAGCCTGATAAAATTCATCTGATGCTCAGGGCTCCAAAAGTATTTCGGTGGCTGTTTTCAACATAGAAATTCTGCCAGAGCCTCAACTAGTGCTTCAATGCAACGTGCAAGCAAAGCCTGGGAAGCAGAGAGAGAACGCCATCATCCACCTCCTATTACCTGCTCTCTCAGAGTGCAGAAGGCCTGGATTTGATTTATTTCCCTGACAACATCCTGTGCATGTACCCCAAGAATATTCTCCAACCAACAACCTGCTATAAGACAGGCAGTGATCGTGTTCCATTTTTTTCCGTACACTTTAGTAAACAGAAACAAAGTGTGAGCCCTACTTTTTCTGTTCCTAGGGCATTACCTAAAAGGTTGTGTGGCTCTGACTGTGGAAATCAAAATCTGCTCATCTAAACTTGTATTACGCTTACCCTAAAGCTGTCGCATGAATAATGGTTTAAATAAGTTTAAGAAGGTAGATGAAAAGTAAAGCGTTTAAGGGGAAAAAGTAATCAATTTAAATTACTGGAAACCAGGAGCTTTTACTCAAACGGAATATAGGAGAGTCATGGAACTGTTTTATATTGTAGATTTCTGCACAAAAATTTTTAAGTACTTAAGGAAAGAATAGAGATAAGCTAAAGATTGTTAAGGAATGGGAGCCCAGTCCTGAAATATGTTGATCATTTAGAATTCATAGGATCTAGTTCAGTATCAGCAAATACAGGTTCATAATTTCAAGCTTAGAGAATGGTTTAGCAGACAGAAGGCAGCAAATAGGAAGGCATCTCCATTTTTTCCCCCAAAACCTGGTAAAAATGAGGTCTGACTAGGGCACATTATTTTTTAAATATTACTTAGATAACCGAAGAATCTTACTATTTAGGGTATAAACCTAAAATACGAGAGCTCTATTAAAGACTGAGAAATTAATCCAATTTATAAAATTTTCTGAAAAAGAGTCAAACAGAGACTTACAGAAAAGCAGATGCAGAACCACTAATTCCATTTCAAGCAGCACCAGTGGAGAATTCCTACCGTATTTACTGCTACTATTACCTACAGTAACACATGAATATGCTGCTATTAGTTATAAACAGCTACAGGAATAATGTCACCAAAGATGACACACTCCCTGCTGAGGTTTTCCCCTGAGCTTTTAACCTTATCAGTATTCTGAGTACCAATACACCTAATTTTTACTGATTTATATTTCTTTTCACCATTCCTATAGTTTTTTCTCAAATATTATACTTAATTTTCCTTTCAACTTTTTCCACTTTCCTCAGCTACTCGGCTTCCTGTTCATGTAACATATTCCTCTTAAACAAAGTCTGACCTGTACCAGCATTTTTTTTTTTTAGCTACATCTTTTTATTCAAACTGATTTCACTTGGGATTTCCCTCAAATTTATTGTTTGTGCTGAAATAAGTCTGAAGTAAATGGAGTTTCTTGCTTTCAGTGTTTCTGAATACCAGCCTTGGTAGTAATTCTGTTTCCAGCCATCATCTATACTAAACTTTTATGCTGTCCACAACTATCATGGAAAAGACTAATAATATTTATGGGGCTAATTTTCTTCCTTTCTGTCATTAAAAAGAATGTTTTTTGCAGTGAGACAAATATTTTAGTAAATGATGTTTGAGTTAGAATAGTAGAAAAAAGGATACTGCCATCAAAAGCAAGTTCAGAAAACCATTAAAGACATATCCAGGAAGAAAACACAAATCTAAATTCAAAGATGCTTCTGCTTTTCCAGATAATTATAGCTGCCAATTTTAATTTCTTCCAGCTCAAGTGCGCTCAGAGACAAAAACGTCCCAAAACAAGTCTGAAAAAAAAATTATGCTTCACTGAAATTTGCATATTTTGGTTCAATTAAAAATTAATTCCATCTTAAACTGATATTCCATTTCACCTCTTCATACAGTGCATTTCTTTGTTTAAATTTGTTCTCTCTCGCAAGAATAAAAAAAAAAAATTCAAAACCAAACTGACTGATTGACTTATGCTGCAAAATCCATCAATCAAGATGCCCTCTCCTGTCAGGGAACCAAGTTTAATCTTTTATCACTGTAATATAAATAACTGTCATGCTGAGGAATAAATAACAAAAAACTGCATTCACAGAGGTATTCAGATACCCTCGTGATAAGATTCTCCATAACATGATGTGAAATTTCATATAAAATTGGAGAGGTCACAAGTGAAAACAGACTTTCAGTCTGCCAGCTATGCATAAAGGTTGTATTCTAACACCGTCCTGGTGACTGCAAAGGGGCCAGAACCCAAATTCCATGTGCACCACACTTAAATGAAAGGCTGTTGAAAGTTGGAGCTGTTCAGCCAAGGGTGTTGCAAGAGCATACTCTCTATCCTCACCCCCCAGCACGCCCCCAAAATTCCAGCAGCTGCAGTAGAACTATGCTCAGAATATAATAAGAAATTTTATCAACACTGGGATCAGATGTACAATGATAAATTTATGAATTGTGATAGAGTTTGTCCATCCTGACTAACTGTAATTTAACAGGGCACAAAACTGAACTGAAAAGCTGCATTAAAATGATTCCCAAAGGTTTTTTTGTGTTGAAATATTATGTAATACGAAATAAACGGGCTCATTGTGCACCATCCATTACTACTTGCTTTTTCATTTTCTCTGTGTATTTGCACCGGCAACAAAAAGTTGGCCCTTTGATGTTCTCATCAGCAAAATCTCTTACAACGCTGCAATCTGCTGTCACTTCCAGCAGCAGCGTCTCCCCATCCTTTCTGATGGAGTTAGGAGCAATGTGGAATTGCAGACCTGGTGACCCGTTGCAGTGGATGATCGTGAAACTTGATAGAGCAGAGCTGTGACATCAGTCAAAACCCAGTTGTCCAAAAAACTCACTTGTGCTCACTTTGGTGATCGTGGAAGGCATCGAGGTCTGGCAAGGAGGGGTTCTGGCTCCCAAGCTGAAAGAACTGGGTCAAACCCTGTTCTGTCACTAACTTGTTATGTGAGTCTGTGCAAATCAGTTAATCCTCTCCCTCTGCAGCCCCTGTCTATTTAGATCCAAAGTGCTTTGCATCACTGTCTCTCACTATTTGAGACACTCCCGGCTCCTTCGAATTGCATGGAAAATATCTTACATGGACTCCAGCGGGGTCCCATTTTTGTACTGGGTACATACAGTGCTCAGCACCAAAAGAAATCCCCACAGCACCTGGGGCTAACACAGCCATGCTGCACTAAAAAACTACTGTATTTAAGAAGCAATGTCTTACAAAGAGTCTGGAAATCATAAGGACAGTCAAGCTTTCAATTATAGTTAGAGCACCACCCTTTCAGTAAAGATTAGTGACTGCCAGGATTTTGTCAGCCTTAGCAACATCCTAAGTCAGGAGCTAAGGATGGTGCTGTGGTCAAAACTGTTTTTCTGGATGTGAAAGCACAGTTTTAGCATAAAGACTTTTTCTTTGAGGAGGAGATATCAGGGAGCTGCATGGTGGGAATGATGGCAAACTACATCCAGTGACCAAAATCTCTTAATCATGTAATTTTTGACCTGGGACTTTTGCAAGATCAGCATCTTTGAATCATCTCCATCCTTGGTTCTGACAGTGGAGCTCACAGTTAAGTTCAGTCCCTTCCAATGCATTAACACCTGAATCCACTGGGACATTTCTATTATACGTCAACTGTTCCTGATTCTAGAGTCAACCCAAAATTTACTACAAACCAACGCTATAGTAAATGGGATGCACTGGAAGAAATGGCTTGCTTGAACCCTACTGAATAGTAGTCTCATTTCAAGAGATGTTGGAAAAAGTTAACTCTGCAACTACTCCTAAGCAAAAAAATCCATAATTCCTTCGAGTTACTGAATTGAAACAGTTGAATAGAAATAACATCTTTATATATCTTTTTTTTTCATTTTGAAGTGGATATTTCAGAGAAAAAATATTTTCATTAAATGTTCCGGTTTTGACAACATTTGCATTTCCCAAAAGAAAATGCCTGTCATAATTTTCCAATCCCCTCTACTTCGTAGACTTTCGTAAATTCTATGTATAGATCTGAGCCTTCTCAGCAGTTATTTTCACTGATTAGATAGGCAAAAATCAAAATACAACAGCATTGTTAGAAATTAGTATAATGCAATCAGCTGAAAGCCAATCTAATCTCTCCAGCATGTATTCTGTAATGAGATATATCTATATACATATACAGAGAGACACAGTCTAGCACATAAACACTGAGGAGGGTCTGTGAACTTTGGTTCTTACTTTTAATGTACAAAAGGAAGGGTTTGATGCTGATCTCTATCAATGTCGGACCTTAAGGCAATGTGCAAGGGAGCAAGCAATGAAAAGAAAACAGTGGCAACACTAATAAGGCTTTTTGGAGACGGGTGTTTCTGATGTGGAGAAGTGACTCCTGGAAGTGACAAAATGCTGCATTTATTATTAAAACCTCAATTTTTTGTGGTTCTTTGAAAGCTATTTGCTGAGACCCAAATCAGATAAATAAATGAATAAATGTATTCAAAAATTAAGGAGGAAAATGAAAAAAAAAGCCTTGGTTCTGTATGCATTCCACTCCACTGCTTATAACTCTTTTATATGATATAGATGAAAAGATTATAAAAGATTATAATGGCAGAGGCCTTTTTAAGCTTGAAATTTCCTGTTTTCCAATTTAGAATTTTGCATGTTTTAAAAAAAACATTCTTCTGTACACGGTTCTTAAGAGTTTGGGGTGTTTTTTTTCCTAGCCCTGGAAAACTTCACTAGTCAAACCCCATAGCATGTGGGTTTGATTGTTTTTTAAGGACTATAGAGAACTAGAGGCACTGTTAAGACAGCGACACAGTCTAATAACTGGAATAGTTTAACCCCATTTGAGCTATAGATTCTGCGCTGGACAAATTATTTCTGCTCTTGCACTTGACTCGGCTTGCAATTCGCAGCAAATGAAAACCGTGCTCTTATGTTCATTGCGAAACAAATTAGAAAGGAAAAAAAAAAAAAGGTCAGATCAAGCAGAATTTACTTTGAAAGGCTGGAAGAGGCATATGTAGCAGTGGGTTCAAAATTTGAGCTTAGATTCACGGCCTATTTAATACAAATCTGTAGAGCTGAAATTACTGATTGATCACTCCCATAAGGGGGGGGGAAGGAAAGAGCAAAATACATTCATAGACTTGGCAATTGTCTAAGCAGAAGCATCCCTGGCACACACTCACTTCCTGCAGAAAGAGGTATTCTCACTTTGTCAGACAGTGAGGGAATTCCTAACTTCATTACCGGCTGCCATTTGTAAAAAGGTGCATACAATATTTAGCGGGATTTATGCTTCTCTGCCCTTAGCTTAGCTCGAGGAAGAGTTAGGTGTGCTTAAGAAATTTACACCACACCTTGAGCCCAGCCATTCGGCACTAATTTAAAGCAGAGTTTAATTAAAGCCTCTCCTGCCCCATTTGCCAATCAATGAACTACGGCAAACAAGGGAAATGGAGCAAGGATTTCAGAGCTTCTGCAATGCTCATTATCAGTGGGATTTATGGTTAATATGTGAAGTCAGAGCTCCTTAATATATTGGCCGAACTAACACCTGGTTAGCACTTCCCTCCTCTTTACTCCTGGTTCTTGCCTCCTAAAGCAAAAGAAGACCAGAAGAGGCAGCAGAGGTGACTTTCTGCAGTGTCTCAATACTTTGTGCTCAAGAAAAACGAAACGCTCAGTGGCTCCATGTGAAAACTAAATTAATACTACTGAGAAAAACAGAAGATGGACATGGCTTCATTCAGTGTTAACCACTTGCCTTTGATCCCTACACTGTATCAGAAAAGGCCAAAAGATGCAGCATGTTGGTAGACAAGGTGTGGATGCTTTGAGTCCATTCCCACCCTATTAAACTCACAGAGGTTTTGCCACAGAGTCAGTAGGAGCAGGATCACAAACTGCACATACGGTAGCTGAGGTGGTTTAAATATTTACAATTCCTTGGCTGCAGATGTCATTAAAATCTTAAGCTCAAGCTTTTTGTGTATGTGTTCATTACTAAAGTATGAACACTCTGCTCTTGGTACAATAAATGTCAACTTCACCTGATTTTTCTCTGTTTACTCTGAATGATCTGTTGCCATAGAAGAAGTTTCTAGAAGTCCATCCGTTTGATATTAGAGTATTAAAACATCAGTGGGCCGTAATTTTATGGTTATGTTATACGCACAGTTTCAGACTTGTCACTAAAAGCTCCGAATTGCAAACCGTTACAATTGCAAAGCAAATACAGAATTGCAAATGAGCGAAGAGTTTCAAAATAGAATGGTTGAAATTATAATGATGTTGATCCACTCAGTGTCATTCAAATAACTGCTCATTTTCTTTAGCAAATTCTATTTAATTTTCAAAAGTAAAACTTTTTCCTTCCACATATGTTATTGGTCCTTTACATTAAGCTGAACAAACAGGATTTTTTTTTTTATGAAGTCAAAGCATTTTGAAGTTTGTTGTGATATTTGTATTATAATAAAACTGTCTGTGAATCTGGCATATAATGAGTAAAAAATAAACACAAATTATTTTCTTCTGGAGAAGAATCATGCTCTGATCCATGCAAGCAGTAGATACCAGGCTCGGCTTTTTGACAGAAGAGTATTGCCCTCACATGAAACATTTCTACGTCCTTGTGCAGCGACTGACAAAGAGAACTGAGCAAAATAAAGAATTGCCATATTCCAGCTCCTTAGCAAAGGTTTGAACAAACAAAATGAGTCAAGTATCACAAGAGGGGAAAGATGGAATTTGTACCTGCTGAAGACACTGCCAGTACTTCTCCCCTTTTTCCAACAGATCCAGCAGTGCCCATACCTACAATACACCTGGAATTAATCAGCAGGGGACTGAGAGTACATTAACCACCACAACTTGCTCAGTGGCAGAGCCTTTCAGAGCTGACAGCACTTCTGGATTATTTGCTGCCTGCTCTCCTATAGATCACAGCATGCTAAACATCACAAGTAAATTTCATTAGAACTTATACCTTCTATTTAGATAGAATTTATGCTTCAGAAATTAACCCAAGCCCTGGCAAGACAGCAAAAGCAGAATGCTTCTGCTTTATCGGGTAGCTTTTCTTTCCCCACACCCCACAATTCCATGTGTTAACCACCAGTCTTAAATGTTGTGTTCCTCTACCTGAGACAGGTGAACTCTAACTCCTGAATACTCAGCCTTAGGTAAGATCAACTAAAGAGTTTTTTACGGCCTGACATTATTTCTTGTTTACACTCCAAGGAAGTCAGCTCTCACTTACTAATTTTGCAATGAAAGAGCTTTAGCTGCTAAAGCCTTTCTTTGTGTGTTGTCTCCAGCTTTTTATAAAACATGTTTAGAAGTGGTCTCCTGAAAGGCAGGAACAGGGCACTGCTGCCATGTCAGCAGCTGTACTCAGAGCCAGTGGTGAAACAATCACTTTTCACCAGTTACTCCCGAAGTTTGAGCTTGGGGTGCCCATTCCCAGTGGGTGTTCCAGAACTCTTCCAGAGCTTGCTTGCTTCCCAAGACTCTCTTTAGCTCTGCAGGTGTGGCCTTCGCCCCTTTTATGTTCCCAGAGATGACACAACGTGCCGTGAGATAAACGATGGAAAGGTGGAGCAGCACCCGGCACAACCTCTCTCCTTTCAGAACTCAGTAATGTTTTGCCACTGACGTGGACTTTATGAAGTCTGGCAAACAGCTAATTCTTAATTTATTTAACATAAGCTTTAATTGCATTGCTTTGTAGTATTTCATTAGTGAAATGCCACCTGATACTGCCGATACCTTTATGAAATCTAATTCTATTATTTCACGCAGGTAACTTTATTAAGCAGGTACAGAATCGTTTCAAAGTTTTCCTGTTATTGATTACACTCCTATCCTTAGGTCTTTTTAAATTCAATTCCTTGTGAGGCTTTTCACTCTTCTGTTTAGAACAGATGCAACATAACCAATCTATAAGTAGCTGGTTTCATCCTACTGACTCTCTTATTTCTGGAGTTTCTAAGCTTTTACTTTGTTACAACTCACATTAAAATTTAATGCCAGATGATGGAGACTTTGCTCAGCTTTTTAGAAATCTGGGATGAATTCTATTAAAATTAAAAATGTGAAACACAGCTCCTTTGGGGTGGAAAGTTTAGCAGCACCTTGATGAAATGCAACTACATACTCCTCCTCTTTGAAAGCATTTGCATACAACCCTTTGAATGCTTCTATCTTTCTTACTTCATTAACCTTTTTTTCTCTCCCAACAGCAGGTTAGGAAAGGCAACCCTGTCTGAAACCACTGTGCTGGCAGCCATTGAAAAATACTGAATACACTGGTGCCACATCAGAATTTTCCATCTTTCTCCCAAAGTCCTCTTCCTGCCATTCTCACTGTCAAACATGGAGTGGGGGTGGGATTCTACCGGCCAAGTATGACTTGCTTGGACGTGGTTAATTTTGGGATGATCTAAGTTAGCAGATGAGATTATTTTAATGATGTTTGGTTTTTTTCACTCTTGCAGTTTCACTGGGTCAAACATTTCAGAGTAAAGAACTTTTTTTTTTTTTTTAAAAAAAAAGAAAGTTTATTATGTGCCTATCCTTAAAATAATTTTCCTTTGTTAACAAAGTAAAAAGAAAAAGCTGACAACATCCAACAGACTGTACACTGAGAAAGAGCAGCTAAGCACTGCAGCCATACTTTATAGCATTTTTAATAGCTAACTGTGGATTCAGCACCCCTAAAATATTACCATTCTCGAGCCAAGCAATATGATGCCATTAAAATTCTTTATTCATTTATTTGAAGTTGTTTCACTGACTTATTCCATTGCCATCTAAGCCATTACAATATCAATTGCACTGTCTCCACGTTATGATGTTATGGTAATTGCAGCCTCATACATTTCAATTTTTTTATGCTAATTCTGGGTGCTTCACACAGCCCCTCTTCTGATGTTAACTGCACTGCCTCAGACACTTTGACTCACACAGTAACCATCCTAGGGCTACGTAACTGCAGTTTATTGGAGACAACCTGGGCTTAGGCCTGCCATTTACATCAAAATTAATTCAAAATCATGTTAGTTATACGAAAAAAAAAATTTCAGCATATTGACAGTAATTCCACTCCAAAGCATCTGAATCACAAGTCTATTGTAAAGGGGGGCGAGGGGGGAAAAAAAGCACGCTCCTGACCTTCAGCTACAGCATATTAAAAAAAAATCAAACGGGATATATTTTTCAGACTTCTCTAAGTTTTGCAAAACATTTCAATAGAAACATATCCTTAGGACTGCAAGTATGCAGAAGAAATATTTTCATCACATTTCCGGCCTTTCTACTGTGTGAAATTTTTCAAAATGTTTGACGTCACAGATCATGGATACTGTCGGGCTCTGCTTACCTGAAGCGAGGAAGAGGCAAAATCCCAGGTATTGTGTCCTCAGGAGGAGATAAATGGCACAGAAATGCTTTGCCCTCCCAGCTCCCCACAGGTCCACACAGTGTCGGTACAGCAGTGCCCCCCAAGTAGTTAAGAGTGAATATACCTGGCCCTGAGATCTTCCTTCCACTCCATCTTCTCCTTCTGCATCTCAGCCACACTGGGGCAGAAACAGCCTTTTGTGACCTATAAGAGAGGGGAAAAAAACCCTGTTTTTATTCCCCAGTGCTATACAACCTTCATGTATGAAAAGCTAAATCACACACACACAAAAACAACTGTTTATGTCAGTAAGTGGCCACTCACGAGTATAAAAGAGAAACCTCATCCCCCTGAATTATGGTTAAGTCTAGAACAAGAACTTTGTAAACCCCCTGTCCAGCCCAAGTCAAAATTTTGGTGCTCTTTTCACTAACCAGCCATCGATATTTAGAAAAGACAGATCAATAAAAACGAGGGTCAAACATTCATTTTGACAATAATAATCAATAATCACATTATTGACCTAGAAATACAATTTTAAAAAAATTAAGTGCAAGGAACCCTTAGTGCATCACTCTTTAATTTTAATTAAAGTGCTACTGCTATGCTCCTCCAATGCCATTTATCTGAATTGTCAGCTATTTTTACAGAATTGCAGAAAAAATATCACCCATTAGTAGGTTTATCTGGAGTTTAAAGGCATAATTTCTTTTGGCAGCAGAGAAATAGCTAAGGTTAAAAAAAAAACAAAAGCAGCTACAGGAAAGAGCTCTAATGTTCCAATAGATTGTTTTATAGGTTTTCTGAAAGTGTCTGATCAATCTCTTTCTGCCTTGTCCTCTGTAAATGGAAACAAATTCTGATAAGAAAATATTAGACATGAAATAAATAAATTTGTAGCTTACTATGGTGATTATATTTACATGACAGTTTCCTTCCTATGGCTTTTTCACCGGTTCTATTTTAGCCATATTTGCTAATTTTTCTGCTAAACCCAGCAGTTTAGATGTGCTCTATCAAATACGCCTCCAGACAAGAATAAAACAGATCAGAAATCTAGAATCTATTTAGGAGATAAAGATGGGAAATATTTACAATTATCTAAATCAGAAATTGTTTTCGTAAGTCATTGAGTCCAGAGAGAGCTCCTGAATACCAGCATGACCACATTATTACTACATGTCTTTATGTCTAAGTACATTGGCAGTTATTCAAACTAATTCCTTAATAGTTTTTGTTCCCCTGTCTTTGAATTCAGACACCAAAGGTCTACTTAAGAAATATGGGGAGAAAAGTCTGTTTCAATAGTGAAAACTCCTAGTTTGTCCTGCAGACAACCACACAATTTCCTTTTTCCTATTACCATGTCCTTTTCCAGCAAGGACAAGAAAATTACATCCTCCAGGTTTTTCTGCTGCAGTACTCTCTGGAGGATACCTGAAAATGGATACCTATTTCCATTACACTCTCTACACAGAATTTTGCCCACCTGGCTGTTTTTCAAGCCCTCATTATTCACTAACCCCAGGAGCAGGACGGGGGTCCCAGCATCACAAACCTCACCAAGCTCCTGGAAACCAAGGAGTTTTGCAGAAGCAGAAAGGTGCTCTGGGTAAGCTGCACTCCTGCTCTTGCCTTTACACAGCTCTGTTTTCTCCTGATCTCTGCTCCCTTTTAGGGTGGATGCCTGGTATTCATCAGGTTTCTCAGCTGGGCTCCATAAATTGGCCACCTGTTTTCAGGGGCAACAGTCCCCTCTCTGCATCAGTGTAAAATGAGGGGGGGTTTAATAGTCCTGAGTACTTGCAGTGGCTGAACCAATTTGTCCTTAGGTAAGTTTGGCTAATAAAGCAGTTTACTAGTTCAGAAGTTCATTATCTGAATGTATTTAAACCAATCAGAATAGAAACACAAGCCCAGACTTCTTCCCCTTTCTCTCTTTGTAATCACAAAGTCATTTATCCCTTTCTGACCAGACAATTAGGAATTTTTTCTCCCTACTAATACAGCTATTTTCTGGCAGTCCCCTGTTAATTTGATAAATATAATCAAATCAATCAAGCCCTAAAAAAGAAAAAAAAAAAGACAAAATGCATCACTCCAAGTGTGGGGCCTTAAAAGCTCATTTAGTCTGGGCACTGTGCCCACCACTGAACTGCTGAAGGGGGAATCAATTCCATGCACCTCAGTGATGCTCTTTGCTCTAGAAAAAGCCTTTACGTGAGATCATGTGTTGTGAAATAGTCACTACTCCGCTCTGAATGATGCAATTAGAACCTTAGTGCTATTTCTTTCAAGTGCTCCTAGTTCTGCATTACCTATGTTTTCAGCTTAATTCTAATTCAAAACACTGATACAGATTCTGAGTGTTGAATATTATTAACTCACCAGTCTTCCTGTGCTCCAAGATGTTCAAGCTGGAGTAAGGATGAAAAGATTGAAATGATTAATTGGAAACACCAATGGTAGATAATGGCATAGGGGTTCGAGTTTCCTAATTACATCCATAACCAGTATCTTCAGGATACAGAAGATGGGAACTAATCATCTCAGACATGCTATCCACCCAGAGGTTTGGGGTTTGTTTTATTGTTGTGCCTGATCTTGGAAGCTATTAATAAACTCAGGGTAATTACCCCATTGAGAGGTACATATCAGACATGTTTGTAAACACACAAGGTGAATCACCAGGAAGTTCAGCAGAGGAAGCCCTGCTAGTGACAGACCCAGACCCACGCTGACTCAGCTACGGCGAGGTAATTGGTTTTTCAAGGACAGGAGACGGCATCCAGTCTAATCAAGAGACAGCAGCATCTCCAGGGAGGAAGAAAAGGTAGTTTGAGAAAAGGCAGCTGACAAGACTGCCGCGCATGAATACATAAAACAAGTTTGGAAGCAGAACATCAAGCTTGCTCCTACCTAGAGGAGGACTTCTAAAAGGAGATTGGCAGGGAAAGGGCTCGTCTCGGGTGTGCACCCATGGCGTGCAGAGAGAGCCGGCGTCTCGGAGGACACAGGCCAGCAAGTTCCTCGGATAGCAGCCCCTCCAGCCTAATCTTTGTGTAAGCTGATTAAATGAGGTCGTTCTTTCATCTCTTCTTACGTCCTCTAGAAAAATCTGCAATGATGTTGGCTGTTTTGGAAGCAGTAAATAGACGCCTTCATTTGCATCACAACGCAGCCTGAGTTATGAGCAATTGCAACATGAATTGATGGCAGAATGTACCGCTCCGGAGGAACGCTGAACCCAGAGATCAGGGCACTGAAACAACATACCAAGGGCTCAGGTCTCCAGCAAGAGGGAAGGTGAGGGCATGGGGTCCTCCAAAGCTTCGGGGTTGTGAGGAGAGTGGATACCCGAGAGCTCAGGAGGGAAAGGAACACACTGGCGTTCCACAAAACAGGCACTGAGGACTCCCTGGGAGTTTGTCACACTAGTTCACGCCTTGAACCCAAAATTATCGTTCTTTTTATGACTTTGAACACAACGATATGAGAAACCCCAACTTTCTCACCTCCTACACGACACAATACCCTCACACCTCCATGGCACAGCACAGTGGACAATTCCAAGTTCTAACCTGAGTAAACAGGAAAGAATAAACAGGGTCTCTTAAACACCAGTGATGCTGATAAATGATGTATTCCTCAGGATTTACCTGGACGCGTTTTGAGCACGCTTTTCTGAGACATGCAGTCACAAATAAAGGCCCAGAGGATTCTTTGCAGACAGCAAATTTGAAAAGATAGCAATAAGGAATGTGAGAAAAAGAGAAAATAGGTGATTATTAGGGATGGAGTGAAAGATCTTTGCAACGGCTTTCCAATTAGCAATGCAAAAGTTGATCTGAACTTCTGGTTCAAATTGCATATATACAACTCCTCTGATCCTCTACAACTGCAGTGAAAGCCCAGTCTCGTTTAGAGCCAGATAGGATTACGAAATGTTGCAAATAATGAGTTTATATAGAAAAAAAAATATATATCTGATACCTTTCTAGATGTTGGCAGTAGTTATCCACTGCAATTAATTTAGGTGGTTTCTTTTGAAACCATGTCAATTGGGATAACCTTGTAGCTCAGCATTTTAGGCAATCCCTGAGAAAAAGATGTTTTAAACATAAATTGGCACTTTATAACCAAAAAATTGCGTTCTTTAGAGATTGTGTGAACATTCGCTCTATTGCTATTGACTGTAGATTAAGTTATCCAGGGTAGTGATATTTCATCTAAAAAAAAAAAAAATGGAAAGTACCACAGGAAAAGCTGTGAGAAACAGAAAACAATAAAACACTTATACATAATTCACTCAGACCTCAAGAACAATGTCTTCTGAAAACACACCTTGTGCTTTACTGTTTGAATTTCAGCATAAAAGAATAACAATTCCTTGCTAAAATTTTAAATGAAAAACAGGAGAGGCACGAAGAACTTTCACTAGCCAAAATTGTTCATCAGGAATGAATAAACCTATATTCCATGGGAAAACTTCACTGCAACCCAGAAGAGGTACAAAGCTTTCATATAAAATTCCTTGAGGCAGAACTGAGCTAGAAATCCTTTTGTTCTCCTCTTTTGCTGTCTAGTGTATCAATTCTAACTGTTAAAAAATTCAAATAATACTATATTAGTAATAGATTATTTACATGCATTAATGAATTTGTAGAGGCCCTGTAATTACCTTTAGCTGAACTGAAAGATGCTCATTTTTCCAGGTGAAAGCATATTCTTAAGGATACAGCTGAATAATCCAACTATTGCAAATAACATCCAATATTAAGGAAGTATCAGCAAAATGGAACACTCAGCAGTGTCACCTCCCTCTTCAGTTCACTCAAGTTTTTGTCCGTTCTCAAGAGGATCAAAAGACATAAAAAAAAAAAAANNNGACAAAAAAAAAAAAAAAAAAAAGGCAGCAGATGGGGAAAACCTCCACTGCCCCTGTTAAAGACACTGACTGTTTTGGTCAGTCCCAAGGTAACAGGAGATGGGAAAGTAACACCAGCATAAATTAAATATAGATATAAAGTCTTCTCTGTCAGAGGTGTGCTATAAATTTAGTTCAAGGCAGCCTTGGGGAAATCAACTTTTTGTCAGTCAATACTGGACAGTTTGGGAACTCCATTTGATCATGATGCAGTTAGAGAAGCTGAAATCATCATCTACCCTTTAAACTGTCAGGGAGGCACCATTAATCATCTGCTTAGTACTACCAAGGGCCCAGGCCTTCACCAGCAGCTACTCAAGCAGTGCATTCCACAAAAAACCCAGAGGTCAGCCCCATGGAAGGCACTGCGGAAAGAATCAGCTCCATGGCTGACTTGGCAGACTCTTGCATGGGATGAAAAACTTCTCCCAAAATTGAAAGAGAAGCTTTCAAAGAAGAGCCCTGCTGGTTTTGATTTTCGGAGCGTACTTTGGAGGCTCGTTGCGTCAACTGCATTTCTTTATCACCATCGGAGAATGACAAACTGAGTTTTCTCATTTGTGCCTTCCACAGCAATAATACACTGAACAAGCAGGCTCCAGGAATTCTTCCTTTTTTCTCTCGCATTTTCACATTTCTAGTTGCCCACATTGGACTTCAAAATGAGAAATAACTAGACCTGGTAAGTCAGATGGATATATTTTGTACAGAGTAAGGCCCACGAGTTAAGAAAATGACAAAGTGGCAAAGAGAGAAGGTGCTTATGTGTCTTATCAAAGACCACACGTGGTCACGTGAAAGAAAGACAGAAATTAAAAGTTAGATACAAGTAAAAGGTTAGGTAGAAATGGTTTTTATGTATAGATAATATTTCACAGATACCATCGACATAATTATGGTAACACGACAGCCATGCTGGGTAGAGAATATACAAAATGAAAAATAGCTAAAAATGATCACATTCCTCTCATTTAAAAGAGATTGGTTTGACACTGTAAGTATTTGTATTTTCCCTATTTGTCTGGCATTTGACAAGGCAGTGCTTATATGTCCAGGAACCAGATATATTTTTTTTTTAATTTTCTAAATGATCTAAAAAAACCTCTTGTTAATTTTTCAGGTTCAGGAACTATAAATAATTGTTAAAATTCAAATTTAGCCTTTTACTCCTTTACACCCATTGCCATCACCTCTCCTGAGATTTAAAACAGCTGAAGGTACCGATCAAACCATATTACAAACATTGTTTTGCTTCCTTTGCTGAATGAAGTTTACATGCAATTCCTTTGCAGTTCTCCCCCGCAGGGCTTTCACATCAAGTGTGTTTCATACCTATTTTGAGAGAGTCAAAATGACCACTTCCAAAATCTTTTTTTCAGCCTCACTGTGCGTGATAAACATTTGACAAACATCTCGTGGGAGGTCTGAGCAGTAACACTGATTTTGAACTCAGCTCACAGTGTAGGAACACAAGACTGAAATGCCAGGCCCTTGCGACAATCCTCCATTCTCAATCCCTCTTACGCAGAATGAGGACAGAGGAAAATTTTAAGAGTGCATTTGGGAAGATAATTCTCGGCTACATTAATTTGAAGTTTGCTCAATTTTAATTACAGCATTTGAAATGAGATAACACAGCACCATAGAGAGGAACTTCAGCAAAGTGCCAAATGTTTTTATAATTCACCACAATATCCTTACATCCTGCTGTTCAGCTTACAGTGATTTTTCGTTTGCCAGCCTGTAATACCACTCTAATCACCCACTATATTTGAATTTTTCCCCTAAGAATTATATATTTGATATTATTAGCACTCCGGTACAGAACTGCAATAATAGTTCCATTCCTTTAATTTAATTTTCTAGCTAGGAAAAAGGTATTTGAACGTGGAAAACCTTACAATAAATTCAGAGAATTGGACGTTCAGAATTAAAACCTCTACCATGACAAAAGCTGAGAGCTTTACATGAGAATTATTTCTGGGTCCTGGCTCAGCAGAGCCCCAGCAGGGCACCAGGTGACTTTTTGGAAATGTCTTTGAGAGAGGCAGCTCTGAGGAGCCTCTGGCACTCTGACATGTGCTCCGGGTGATCTATATGACCACGAGACAAAGGGCAAGAGACAAATTCGTTAAAAAGGAGAGAAAAAAAAAAAAGTAAAAATAAAGCAAAGGAAAGGCCTGTTGCCTTTGAGTTTCCAAATTGCTCAGAGGAGAAGTGGGGAAGAGGTCCTTGGAGTGGAGGATGAGTGAAAAGCCTGGTATCGTTTATCATTTCAAGCCCGAGAAATGCCTTTCAAATTTATAGAGCCTTGAGGAATGATGGATCTTATCTTTCCCCTAGTATTGCCGTGATGAGGCAGGCACAAAAGTTGTGCTTAATCTGCAAAAATTTCACATCGGTTTCACTGATTTTGATGCAATTTTAAGTTTGGAAATGTTGCCTTGTTAAATGACTGTACTTACAAATGAAGCAAAAGAACAGAGATTTGCATAGTTCTGGGTGAAAATTAATGTGTTTGACAAATTTAATGAGACATAAAGCTGGAAAATAAACATAAATGTAAGGTATTTGGGCCTTTCTAATGGTGCGGCTCTACCATTGCCCAGTTTGCATCACACTCTTGCTTTGAAGTCCTGCAGCACAAACCCACGTTTTATCACTTTACCAATTACACTTGAGGCTGCTGGATTCACTCCCATTGAAAAGCTCTTTGGGCTGCTTCATCAGTTTGGATCGCTGCTTGGAAATATTATGTGAGATATGATGCACTGCACATTGTCTCTGAGAGATGATCTAGCTCTTAAGTTCCTTGCAAGATTTTCTCTCTCTTTAGCACTACAGTTTGCTTTAGATTTCTGAGATTACTGTCTCGGTCCTGGAAACAGAAATTACTGATCTTTATTCCTGAACTGGCAGTGCTTCTCTAAACCTTCTAAAATCAATGCAAAGACTCAATCTAAAAGGATGTTGTATTAATGCCTGACACTCACTAAGCTCATTACACTACTGATACATAAAGCAGCAAAAGGTTTAGACCTTGTTTCTTCTATGTGTTTCTTTATTAATTATTCTTATTTATTACACAGATTTTCATGTAGTCTGAAATACAGCTGGGATAGATATTTTCTTTTCATATCTAGTGAAGTTTTTCCTTATTATCTTCAGTCTTAAGTCATCACCACTGATGTCACTACAAGAGTCACTTAACTACAAGCACTGGATTTGTTCCCTAATTACCAAAGGCCCTTAGTTCAGTTGCATCATTTTATCCAAAAGGCTCCATTCACTTAACATGTGCTGCCAAATCCAGCTGGCCCCAGCTCTTTGAAATAAAGGTTATTTGTCTGAAACGCACCTTCTTCATTTATTATTACTCAACGTGCTGGAGAACAGGTTAAATATTTACTTTTAATAACACGAATTGACAGCCATATTAAAATACTCTTGGGAAGTCGCTCAAGGAATCGTTTTGCCTGAAAAGAAATACTGAAAATGTGTTTCTGCAGTAATATAGCAAGGACACATTCTCAAATTAATAGTAGTAAAGGCACATTTAGCTACAGCACCTGAAATTCATTAGGACACACACTGAACGATACAGTGTTTTCCGCTTGAACAAATAATTTGTTGCATCTGCTCATATTTTTAAAATACTTGAGCAACCTTATGTTAGATAAATATAGCTCTCAGCTAGTTCTCTTTTTTCAGGACAAAATGTAAATGTATTTTCCCATTAAACTAATGAAGGCAGTAGTACTCCAGTGTATCTGAAGGATTGCCAAAATGCCAATAGCAGCGTTGAAACAAAATCATTTGTCAATAGCGGGAGACAAGGGCACGGCTGTTATTAGTAATGATAAATTGGTACAAAGTCCTTCAGCTATAGCCAAAATCCTGGTAAAGGCTCTCTGCAGAAACACCCCGTGGCCTCTCCCTCAAGTCATACCAGGGGTTGTAGTGTTTGATTAATATCTTGGGGTTTATAAATAGAACCTTTTGGGCAAAGTCAACTGAGCCTGAGAATCGCAGCCTACTTACTTCTATTAAAAATTGTCTTCTGATTATTTGGCAACCTAAAATTATCTTCTGCAAATATTCCAGCGATTACTCTAGGAAAAGGCCAATGTTTAACAAAAGTTAGGACAGTTTGCTGTTGCTGGATTGGATTTTCTGTATGCAAAACAGCAAAGAACTGCCTCCTAAACTCAGAAATTCAGTGGAATAGCACGGGGCTTTTTAAATTGCAAATCACTCTGTGTCACTGGCTTTGTGAAGGGCTGTGTGCAAACTTCCACAAGATCCTGGGACAAACATGGGATTTACTACTAAGGGCAATAAAAATGGGCACCATTCCCACTTGGCAAATAAAATGCAAAGTTCCAGTTCATTTCCTGCTAGCACTGGACAACACAGCCCTAATCATCTTTTTATACACTGAGTGCCATTTCAATCCTGACAACGTTTTCCATTCACCATTACATAATAAATATTCCCTATGGCAGGCTACCAAGAGGATTGCAGGAAATACATTTTTATTTTTTTCCCTTTTCTGCAGCAGTAGATAAACTTCTGAAAGAGAAGGAGGAGGAAGAGAAGAGTTACCAACATGGGATTTGTCAACAAAAGGAGTTACGAGAGCACTCAGGTATATCATTTGAGCCCCTAATAAAGAGTAAAAATTACATTTACCAGGAAAATGAAAAATGATAGCTAAAATTGTGTGTCTATAGTATATATGTTTATTACTTAATATATGTAACTTGCGATAAATCAAAACATTCAGATATCACTTTAAAAGTTTACTGCAAAAAAAGCCAGTTCCTATTTGGTTTGAATTATACCGGTTTCTCTTCCCCTTGGATCTATTTTGCCCAGACATAAAAGAAATCAAATAGTTTAAAAGGGACCTATTTTGAGAACTAACTTAATAACAAATAGCAGTGTCACAGTAAAATTTGTTACTGAAATAATGAGTGGCCCAGCTGCATATAAAATTCTAACTTTTCCACAAAGAGAAACAAAATCCTCATCTGAAATAATTTAAATGCCAATTAAATTCTTACTTTAAAGTCCAGAGATGGGTAGAGACAGTGATCTGAAGAGAAATCCAAGATAAAAAAGGAAATACACTGATTTACACATAACATTGCAAGCCCATTCCCCTGCTGTGTATAACACACTCAACACAAACATTTCTTGTTTGGTAGGAGGCTGTTATTAAACTAGATTGGTATTGGCAGCTCTCTCTATAGCGGCTCATTACAGGTGAATTATAGTGACAGTTTTTGTTGGGATTGACTGTCATTATAAACTGCCTTTATTCGGTTGATTAAACGTGCCTGAATCTCTCACTCCACCACATTTTTTCACATTGTCTTCAATCTCAGCTTAAATATTTTGAAATAATTTAAGCCCCTTATTCCCAACAAGAAAAAATTATCTTTTCTCAAGCATTGGTATAAAAGTGAGGGTTTGGGTGGATTTTGTTTTAAAAACGAGGGACACTGATACCACCTTGTTTGCCAGGATTTTCTGCAACTTAATTCACATTGCAGGAACTTGCAGACATGCACAGAACTATGTCACACAGAAAATGACAAAGGTGGCAACAAACTGGAAAATATCCTTGTCAGCCATATTTACAAGTCCTACCAGTCTCCCTGAGCATTTGCATTAACACCTTGTCAGAAATTTAACATTGACAGATCTTTTTGAAAATTCAGTCTTTCCTGTAGAAAACGCCCTGTCTTCCTGCATTATTTAGAGATATAAAATGATGTTATTAGAGAAGAACAAATCAAAGAGTGGGAATTCTATTCATTTATAAATTCTTTTGGTCTCACTTTTCCACTTCTTTCCCCATACACGCACTTGCTTCAGTGTAACCCCACAAAAAAACGTCTGCAATTACATGTTGTGGAGCTATTCTTGTACAGAAGCATGCATGTAGAATTTACTTAAAATATGGAACCCCAAAGATGTGAATGAAGCAAAAGTATGAGACGCTATTAATGTTACAGAACGTGTAGCATGGATACAGCCAGCAGTTCTGCGAGCCTCACTTGGGCCAAGCTCAGGTTCTTATCATGCAAGTCTAAAAAGCAGAATTCCCTTATTTTTCATCCCCTCCCCTTCGAGAAGTTATCACCAAAGTTTTTTATATGTAGGAGCATAGCTATCAAGCAGTACAATTAGAAGATTTAAACTGAGTTTTTGCAGTGTCACTTGCTTGAATAATCTCTTTGAGGAGACACTTACTGTAGCCACGCCGTGGCAGAAGACTGCAGGTGATGGAACTTGGAGCAGCCCTCATCTATTCATCCAGCAAACCACCTGCAGCTTAATCTTCCCTCGCTGTAGGCGGTAAAACATGAAATTTCGAATTAAATCCAGACAGTTTGCAGTTGCCTTTTCTCCTTTTCAGCTTTCCCAGGGAAGACTTCATCCCGAACTGCAGAGCTAAGTTTTCACAGGTCTCCCCTGAGCAAAGGGCGTTTTACAATCCCGGCAAAGAGAAGTTCAGATTAGTTAATGGCATTTTGGTTCAAGACAGAAATCTGTAAACTGCCCCAAAATTGTTTATGCAATGCCCTGGTTGATCACACAAGTGGTACTGGGGAGGTACTGGTTTTGCATGACTAAGGGAGCCTTTTAGCCACATTTTTTTGAGTGGAAGGGAAGGACCCCACGAACAAATCTCTCCTGCACAGATCCTCAGCGAATCAGAATCCTGATCCTCTGGGGGAGATTTAGACCCTCTGATTAGTGATAAAAGTAGGCTGTAGCACCTCAGGGACAAGGACTTGAGTTCACAATCATCTACACTAAGGGAGGGAGATCCTGCAATGCACATTGTTCTGCAGAATGATGAATAAAAATTAGGGATCTGGACACTGATGTCCTGAAAAATGGGTCATTAAAAAACAACTATTTTTAAAAAAGGCAAAAGAGGTCCACATCAACAAACCCATGGTACATTCATGCCATCAATAAAAGGAAGCATTCAGAGCTAATCACTGAAGAGCAGATACGTAACTGGATTGCTGTGAATTTGTTACGACTCTGTTACCCAGCACGGTAAGTAAAAAAGCCAGTTGTGGCACCACTACGCTTAGTAAACTTTTCTCTTTTCATATTCAGCATATAAAGAAGAAATAGTATTGCTTCTTAGGTAAAAACAATTCTGATAGAAACCCTGTACTTGAACATTTGTGAGTATTTATTCTTGGACATGATTCAGGATCTGAAAGCAGTAATGTGGGCAATGAAGAGCTGAACAGAAGTGCAACCTGTAGGCCAGAGTTCCAACCTGTGAAAATGTGAATTTTACTGAAAATCAGCAATGGCTTCACATAGGGATTTTTGGAAACACTGATATTCGTTTGTTGGCTTCCTCCCCCCCTTCTTTCTTGGGAAAGTGGGAAATCTGTATTTTTCTTGTCAAGTCCATAAAGCACTCTAGTCATAGGGACCAGATAAACAGAGGGATGAGAAGAGGCCTTCAATAATTATTTCCACACCGGCAGAAATTTGTACCTGAAAACTCAGCAATAGAGCCTTGCCCTTAAGTTAACAGCAGTTTCAATAAACCACACACTAAGCATTTACTGAAGACTTCTGATATGCATGAATACTCACAGCAATTCAACTCTCCCGTCTGACAAACGCTTTGCCTGAGGGAGAGGTTATTAGATGCAATATATATATATATATATTGATTGGATTGTTTGTGTTATGTAGAGCCCATTCAGAGCCATCTCCATCCAAATGTCTCTACAAACAGCAACTGCATGGAACAAATGAGAGTGTAGAGCACATATTGTTAGCATTTGATGGATGTACACGGGCCTGAGTGAAATGGATTTGTGGTCTCAGGAAATTTCCCGCTGGCCAGAAGCCAAGCTGTAAAAAGCCACAACCACAACAAGCACTAAGTAGCATTCTCAGCAAGAGGGGAAAGGCTAAGGAGGCTGCAGTCCCTTCAGGCTATGGCAGATCTTGCTGGCTGCACGGGCTGTCAGGATAGCAGGCCCCTCACTGCTGAATGCACCGTTTAACCATTTAAATAAACTCATGAGGGCTTATTTTCATGGCGCCAAATTTGATTTCCACCTTTGTTTTCAGTGTTCCACGTTGCAGGTACTTCTCCTAAAGCTCATGTTGGATTTTCAGGATTCCCCACCAAGGCAGTCCTGCCAGAGCTGGTTCTTAAAACATGTGAGGTGGCCTTGAAGATCAGTGTGAAACCTCCCGAGGAGCTCAGTGCTCAGGTACAGGGAAGTCATAAGAGAGGGAAGTGAGGATGAGAGGGAAGATCTAACCCCGAGTTCAGAATCAGAGGTGGAATGGTTTAATACGCAGTATTACCATGACCAGGAGGCCGATTCAGCTACAAACACAATGATAAAAAAAAGGCAAAAAAAGGCAAATGAAATGACTGGCCGCTGCACTGGAGATGACCTTCAGCCCCTATAGCTGCTGTAGCTACTGTACAAGGAACTTCAGAGACAGGGAAGCGAGAGGGATATTTTAAGTACAACGTAAAAGTTTGCAGCTTGATACAGAGCAGGTACTAACTGTAATAATTGCAGGTGCAGAAGGAACTTTGAAGCCACCTATCCAAATGGTTTAGTAGTTAAGGCTTGTTTATTTTAATGTTTGATAACATTTTTTAATTAAAAAAAAATAAGGTTAGTTTTAATAGTCCTGGTCTTTCCCATGATCAGAAGGCAGTTTGGTCCCAAGGACTGTTTGCTAGTGGTAATTACATTTTTCTCTTTTAATTAGCATTTCACTAGTAAAGTGAGCAAACAATTCTACCTTGCAAACACGACTCTCTTGAACAGCACATAATCCTAAGTATAGTTGGAGTGAAAATAAGATGCAACTGATGCATTAGTTTGTGACTAAATATACTTTGCCAGGCTGGTTCCCAAGAGTCTTGCTGAGAGACTTCTTGAGAAGCCTCTTCCAAACCAATGACAGGGTACCCACAGCATAACAACAGAGAGAGAAGAAAATTAAAAGGCAAAACCAGAAGAGAATGATGCTTGATCTTGGTCACTCTGTCCCAAATTAAAAGCTTAAGTAATCACGAGACTGATTACTTGAACAGTTCATATAGGAAAAATATAAACAAACACACACAAACCCCATAGGTTTCAACTGGATATGTTCTTCCCTTAAATTTCTTTGCCACTGATTTTACATCTGAACCATCCTACCCAAAACTGCTTCTTTTGTTTTGCAATATAAGAAAGAAGATCATTGTTCCTTTGCAGCTGACTATCTTACAAACTGATCACCAGCTACAAATACAGCAGAAGAGGAATGTTACTGTGTAAGAAGTAACAAAGATCAATGCAGAAGGATGGGAATGGAAGTTGCTGACATGGAGCTCAGACAGATTTAAGAGGCCAGCAATCAGAGGCTGGTGTCCTTCCTAAACAATTTATGCAGATCCCAGAAGTGTCTCAGCACTTGGGCACAAGCTCCTCACAGTCAAGGCTTTGTTTCAAAACAACGTGCAGAAACCTGCTTTTCCAGGCAGGCTGCACTACAGCCAGGGACAACAACATCACCAAGGAAAACCCAAAATGAGGTGACAGGGTGTCACGGTTGAAAGCTGCAATTGGGAATCTCTGGAACCTGAAGTACACTGGTGGCTTTAGAAAGGGGCTACGAGGGAGTGCTGTGGCAATGAAGGTGTGAGAGCACTGCCTGCTAAGGAGCTAATTGGCAAGGAATCCAATTTGTGGAAGTATTCCTTAACCATGACCTCCTTGAAGAAGCCCGAAGGTATTTTCCAGCCCACACATTATGCCGTGCCTTATTCTCTGCCCTCAAACACAACAAGCTGCATTTGTTTTACACTGGCAATTGTCATTGAAACAGAGGCTTGAGAACAGATACATTGGCTTTTCCACCTTGGAAAATTGATGGACCGCTACTTCAAATGGGTTCAATTTATCTGTCAGAACACCATACCTATATTTTAACATTATTTATTAAATTGTAACCAATTTTATCACCTCTACCCACTGGTGAGTCTGTCACAGATTCATCCTCTGTGCTGAACCAAAAGAAGAGAAAGATGCTGCGATGCTTCGTATTAATTGTGTCCTCAGCAGCCCAACTAATTGGGATGTATTAAAAGATGGAAGAGTTGGAGTAGTAAACAGAGGAAAACAAGAAATGAAATTAAAACCTCTGCGATGGAAACACTAATGAAAAAACTTTCAATGTACATTTTTGAAAGCAATTGGTATTAAAATTTCCATAAAGATAATGCTATCTGCTGACATAAATCAAAGTGTAACATTCCCACGTGCCCGAAACACATCCATATCTGGATACCTCACACAGAAAGCTGGAAGCAGTTTCAATGCTATTTCTCAAAATATACAATAGCTTTTTCCTTCTCTCTTTTTTTTTCTTTTTTAATTATTTAAATACCTCCAAGTTCTTTGAGCTGATTATACATTAATATTCCATTTTTTAAAATGTAGAAATTGGGTTCCCATGCTTAGTCCCCATGTGATAAAAGCATCCAGGTACATTTTTTAAGAAAGCATTAACTCTCCAGCTCCAAGTGACTAACCTTGAAGAATTTTGCTTTAGGCAACTCAGTGAATCTCAGACCAGGCACACAAGCTCCAGCTTCCAATGCATGAATATTTACACTATATTTCAAACCGACTTGTATCAAACCACTGGCAGGTAGTCCTGAATGTGACCCGTGATATTTGCTTATATTCAGAAATTAGCTTGTAGCAACAAATCTGTCACAAAGCATATTGCTAGAAGAGAGCTCCTTCGTGATACCACTAAGAAAATTTTATAGTCAAAAGATTTCTCCATAAGTCATGACTGGGAGGTTTTTATGTTGGCTTCCTTCTATTATCCTGCACCCCTCCAGAGCTGATTTTTTAGATTAATAGCAACATCATCCCTTGTGGAAAATGTGGCATGGCAAAGCCAATAGATAAATGACTGAGGCCTGCAGACAGTTTCTGAATATTTCTTTTGTAAGAGATGAACTGCAATGGAGTTTTGGGGGTTTGGTTGGATTGTTTTGTTTTTTGTTTTTTTTTAAATCAAACCAATAGGTTTATTTCATAAGGCAATGTTACAGCTAAATAAATAAAGAAAAAAACTTACAAGAAGTAGATTTGAAATCGTGTTTCATAATTATGGACTGAAGGAAACCAAAAAAGCAACTGTATTTGAGAATACCTGTGGATCTTAGTCCTCTCTGATAACAGATACTACACAGTAGCTGAGGCCCATGTCCTCTGGACATCTTCTAGGAGGGGCTGTCCTTTAGATTATGTATTTCATCAGCAGTTTCATGCATAGCCATGAGAATCACACTTCCCAACACTCTTACTATTTTTAAAAACACAGTTATTTTTAATTTAGCTAAGATTCCTTCCTATCTGTCATCAGAAGAGAAGTGTTCCTGCCCCTTGCAGCAGGGCACCCTCAGCAAGGGTCAGAGGCAGAGCCCAGCAGCAGGCCCCGAGTTTCAAGTGGCCTTTCTCGAGCTCACAATCAGCAGTGCAGGTGTGGATGGGTGCAATTACAGGCGATTTCTGTCGCTCTTCCAGGACATATGTCTCTAAGCGGCCAGCTGCCAATGTCACAGCACAGCTGAGGATCCTCTGTCCCCACTTACGCTATGGAACAATCAGCATTCAGTTGTAAGGAGGCGAAGCATGGATTGCATATGATACAAGCCAAGGAAGGGTTGGGGCTGCGGATGCACCGCCATCCACCTGGAAGCCTCAGGGATCATCTCTCAGACTGAGGGTGGGCTCTTCCTACCAGAGAAGACAGAGGTTGTCTTGGATAAAGTGATTTACCCTCAATCACCATCAAGATCTACATGGAAAAGAGGTTGAGGTAAGTTGTAGGTGCATGTGGAAATCGTCAGCAAAAGCTCTGACACAGTCTCGTCACTTTTTTGTCTCTTTGCTGGTCAGCTGCAAAATGTTCCTGTTAAGGTGAGGTGACTGTCAAAGTGATGTATTTATTACAAGAGTTCATCCATTGGAAGAGTACATAGATGAGGCGCCGTGATCAGTGGCAGCAAATGAATAATGATTTATTTCTATTTTTCTAATAGCTGTGGTGGCAGGTAGAACTCTCGCTGTACAGCGTGGCCCAAACCTCTCACCAGCTTACATATATATCTACTTCAAGAGAGCACCTTTTTTTTTTTTTAATTAAAAAAATTGAGAAAGAGAAGGCAAATTAATAGAATATTTAGCAGAAAATGCTGGTGACTCATTTACATGGAAGCAGAGAGGGAAAAGGGAGCTTTGGGGAGGACAGCCATAACAAGTATGGAGAGAAAAAAGCACAAAGGAGGGAAAGAAAGCACTAGACTACAAACCATCTCATGCACATTGGAGGAGAGGGAGGGGAAAAAAAAAGTCTTCATTTGGTGTTTGGCTGTCAGTGAAATCATAAAAACTCAGAAAGCTATATAATCTATAATAAGATGGTTCTTTTTTTTTTTTTTATGGCTTTGCTGACAGGTATAGCAGATTCAAATTTTTCCTTACAACAAACTGGGAATGATTTTACAGCCAAACTCTCCTTTCCTCCTCTCTTTACCCTGACACCCTCTCTTCAGTTAGTGCTGCTGCTGACATTAAAAATGACTCACTTTTCTAACGAACCATGGAGGAGGAGAGGCCAGCACCCCGAGCCCTTGGGTCCTCCAGCCCTCCCACCAGCCTGAACATAGGACCCACTGGGAAGCCTCCCCTCTCCCAACAGACCCCAAGCTTAAACCTTCCATCCCTTTTGTTACTGAGTGTCAATATATCTGTCATTAATGGGGAAAACTTTTCCTCTATGCTTTTCTTGGATGTAAAAAATAACATAACATAATAAAAGAATTGTAAAAATAACAGGCTGGTGACCTGTTATTTTATTTAGTACCTATGCACATATCCTTCCGCAACAGTCATTTAGAAACCTGTCAAAAAGTATGGACTAAACATGCACCTGGATCCCAAAGTTTTCCTCACATTTATAGCAGGCTGAAGTTGCTTTTTCACCCTCTCTTTCACAAACAAGGCAATCAGTCACAGCTCTGATGACCATCACAATGTCTTTGCTTTTCAAGAGGGTCAAAAAAGGCGATTTCGAAAAGGAGAATTAGAAAAACTCTGTGTTTTGGTGACAGTTAATCTATAAAAGTGTTTGTGACGGGAACAACATCACTGAAGATGGAAAGGTACATATGGGACAAGAAGGGTGAATAGAAAAAAATGCTGGTATTTCAAACAACAGGGAACAGTCACTACGTGTCACTACATGTGAAAACTCTCTAAATATTATTATGTGGAAACTTTACAGTAAATATAGTCTTACAAAATCAAACCTAATTCATAGAGCTGAAAGATTCCCAATAAACTTTACTTTCATCAGTCATCATTCAGCTTGTGACAGTGTTTGTGACAAGCAAAGGTCAATAAATTCTAAGATGATAAAAGTATCAGTTTCTTAAAAAGGAAGTATCTGCTACTACATATGTATAAACTAACAACTTCAAACACAAGATATGCAAGATGAAATATGTTAAAATGAGATCACTGAGAAAAATTAAGAGTAGATCTGCACACTTGCAGTAGTTTTTCCATTTGTTAGGTGATATGATGACCTTCCCATTGGAGTAAACCAGGCAGCACATAATGACCATCAGAGCTCATTTCTGTTAGAATGCACACGGCGGGGAGCACAACTTGCAAAAGTTATTGTCCCGTCTTCCGAGCCCAGCCTGATGTGAAGGAAAGTCTAATTAATCTCGCCAGCACTTTGCAAACAAGGGCAAGAGTTACAAAACAGTGACGAAGGCATCAAGAAAATGCTACAGATACAACCGAAAACTCAAAGCCTAATCTGCCCTTACAGAAGAGCTTTAAGATAGTAGGTAGCTTCAATACATCTTTCTCTGCTGGGAGTAACATAGTTTCTCCTTAGATACACAGAGGGTAACACTTGGGAAAGGGAGATAAACGCTGTGTCTTCAGGCAAGTCAATGGGGATGTGGATTAGGTTTCAGCAGGACTCTGTTGCTTTGGGTATTTTATCTGTGATTGTTATTTTTAGGTTAAAGATCAATTACTTCCACACAACTGAAACATTTTATGTGAGTAACAGATTTCTAGGTACGGATATGTTAATAAAGGAAACTACAGGAATACTCCAAGAAACATTTGAGACAATACCAAGCAAATGCACAAAGTGGCTTAGCCACATTCACTGTAATAGAGGAGCAACGTTAATTGAAATCAAAGAGCTCAACTGAAGTGACTAAACTGAAAATACAGCGGAGAGGAGTGACCCAAGGAACTAGAGATAGGGGACACCACTCTACAAGGTGTAAAACTGTTGCTGAGTGCAACCTGGGCTCCACAAGCCATCAAGTCCACTGGTAAAGTGACTTCTGACTTCAGCTATGAACACAACTGGCAATTTTTAAAAAGTTTTAATACATCTAAATTAGGCAGAAGCCACAACGTGAGCAGTGTAGGTCTGTAGTGCTATAACTAGCATGTGTCAAGTGTTAAACACTTACCAGCACAATAGGTCAAGGCACTCACAGCTTTCTATGATGTATGTTTATTATCAGAGAAGCACAATAACCCGAATATGACTTTAAGTACTGTGTAAAATACGAGTAATATTCCTACCTGACAAGACGTGTCATAAGTAAAATATCCTGTTACCTGCAGCAAACTTAGGAGCAGAGGCTTCACTGAAGGAAACGTCCGAAATTTCACCCAGACAGCTGGAACAACAAATGATGCCCCTTAGGTAAGTTTATGTCATAAAAGGTTGGTCGACCTGCTGTGTGAACCTCACCGCCTGTAGCACAACCAGCTCTGATCATTTACAGATTGCAGTCAGTTAATGCATCCAGCAGACGCAGCCAGCAGCTGAGGACAGGGACTTTCACACCATTGCTAGAGAGGGCTATGCAGGTTGTTAATTACCCGACCTTCTCTCAGAACAGCAGTAAGGCACAAGAACGACCTGCTAACAGCATTCGTGAAAACTAAAAGCTTGGCAAATTTGCTTTGAACTGCCTGTAGCATTAACAAAACCCACTGTGCAATTATTCAGATCTCAACCAGACTATACCACAATTGTGACATTTGATGACAGCACTTGCCTTCTGCTAAGATTTGATCGTGGTGCAATAGAAGCCAGTTATCCAACCACAAAATTTCTGCTCTGTTATTCAAATGTTGTGTCGTTAGGAGTTGCTGCAATTCCAGTTCACCTAGCAATTATAACTATGTAAAAAAATAAGTAATGCAATGGAATTAAATCCATCACTGAAAGATTGCTTTCTTTTTTATATAGGTTTGAAAGAATATGGGCAAGAAAAAAAAAACCAGATGCTAAACAAAATAACTCGGAGAAAGAAATTATAGAGGCCATTACACAGTGATGTAGACTGTGAATATGACTTTAAATTGTTAGAAGACTTATTCAATTATCAAACTGTTCAAAGTGAAGCTAAGAATAGCTGTAGAAAGATAATTACATTCTCATGGTTTAGTGCTGCCATTTGATTATTTGAAATGTCCTTTAGACTTTCAAAATTGATGCAATATAAGAACAAAAACACTTATCTCGTGTTCAAGTCAAAAGTGCTTTTCAAATATTACATGCGGTATAGTTTAGAATTTATGTAACAGTTAAAGATCTTATTGAGCTGGAAAATAGAGAGATTTTTCTTTCCCAATTTGTTCCTCAGTTATTTTCCAGTCGAGTAACATAATCCTACTTTAAAACTTATAGTCAGTAAAGTGCAGTTGACTGTTCACAGGTTTTCAGCAATACAAATTGACAGTAATATTTGATAAAATATGTGGATCTCTGAAAGAAGGGTGGTTTGACAATTTTTAAATATAAGTTATGTAACTTCATGCATATTATTGTACTATTTTCCTATAACTGCTTTTTCTGTCACAAGTCCATAAGTTTACATAGTTACAAGTGTTTGTGTACTAGAAAATACTGTATTGGTTTAAGTGGAGAAACAAATAGCCCATACACACACAAAAAAGGTCCACTTGCTAAAATAATTATACACATAAAGAAAGAGGAAATTTATCACCTAATTTTCATTTACTTAATTGTAAGTAAGCATAAAACCTACATGGTGCATCACTCACGTGTAGTCAGCATCATATGATAAAATGATTAATATATTGTAAGTGGTTTTAAATGTTATTTGTCCTTTATGTGCAACATTGGTAAACTGACACAGATAAATACAACATCTCCAAGCAGTGCAAGATCTCTCTCTGCTGAAATGTTTTGTTTCAAAAGCAGAACATTTCAGAAATGCATGGGTTCTGACAAAGCTTCCAACACGAAGATGTCTCAGGTCCAAGGTGAACACTCCCTGGTTACTCCAGACTAGAGAGACTCAAATTGAAAAGTTGACCTTTCAGACTAGTAATAGGCATTTCAGCAGTTCCATTTCACAAAAATACATAAATTCTTTTGTTTCATTCTCACGCAGAATGCCTGTGAAAGATGGCTGGTGTTCTCTAAACATCAGCAGCAAGTAATTTTAACAAGGATCTTGTCATCTTCTGTACTTTTAACTTTGGAAAAAAGCTATCACATAGCAGAATGACGTTATTTGGGTTTGGGAAAGAGTTTTTCTGGGTTTATTTTTGTCTGTTTGTTTTAATAAAACCAGCTGTAAAATTCCATACTGATATTTTATCAAGCTCATTTTAAATAATTACTGTCCTTTAAATTGTAGACACTTAGTCTTATTACCACAAGAAACATCTCTTATCAGCTACCAAGGTAATTAAAAAATTGCAAACAGGGGAGTAAAATTTAAAATTTTTGCTATTGTTCTCACCCAAGGATCAAACCATTGTCACTAAGAGGTTAACCTAATCACAACAGCTTCCCAGAGACTCAAATGAAGGTTGTTAGAACAGAATTCATGACACCTGTGGCAGCCTGGCACTAGAAAGACACTGTTTAAAGAATTCTAGGCGTTTCACTACCTACTCAATTCTTCAGCCATTTCCAGCTGAAATGTAAATTGTAAATTAAGTTGGTGCGATACATTTTGATGACAGTTTTCAAGCCTACTCCCAACTCAGTGAGATGGATGTGACCAGTGGGAAGCTGCGTTTCTGTGCACCCAGAGAGCAGCTGGCAGATATTCTTCACGGGATTTCCAGTACTGCAACCAAAAAAAAGGCAAAGCCCACCTACCCACAACCAAAGCACCAGGACAAGTCAGTCTTTCACGTCAGAAAAGTAAAAGCCTATTTCAAACATCAGTAAGAAGCTTGTGAAATAGGGAAGGCCAATTAAGGAATGCAGACCTGAGGTGCGGTGTAAAGCTCCCATGAAATAGCTACTCAAGAAAGATCAGCTGGAGCCATGAACGCGACAAAGTCTTTACCAGTTTTTAGAGGAGCTTCCGGGCAGAGAAAAAGACAAAGAAAAGAGAATAAAACATCAAGAAAATACAGGTTTTAAATACTAGGAACACGAGGCATATATTGTACAGCATAACAAGCAATCCAGACATTATAGTACAGCTTCTTTTCTTCAGTTGAAAGGAAAATGTGAAGTTCCTAGGCAAAGTATCAGAATGCAGGATTCAGGAAAAAAAATTATCTGTAAATATCTGTGGAGGAGAAGAACAACAGGGTGCTAGTAGAGAGGGACCAAATGTTTATACAGAGTTTGCATTTACTGTCATGTCACTTTTTTCTTTTTGTCATGTGCCTTCAATGTCATCTTCTCTTAGGTGAATCAAATTTCAGCACGTTTTTGTTACCATACTTGGACTGAGTTTCAATTTGTTGGATACATCCCTGCAGACTTGCAGGGTGATTCGGAGTTGTGAAAGAAGATATTTTATTGCAGTATTTCCTCGCCCAAGACACAGGTCTCCTCCTGATACAGATATATAGATACATGTGTATATCTGTGTAGTGCCTATGCACAAATGCATCCATATATTTGTATATATACATACAAATATATATTTACAGTATATTATTACACATACACACATGTGCATATCTATTATAAGGTTCCACGGAGAAAAATCTCCCTTGATCCACAGCTAAGACAAATTATTATCTAAAGACTTGAGAAGAGAGAGTGGGGCATGAGAAAACAGCATTAGCAAGCACTTAACTGAATAATTACCACAATTCAAGAGACATTCTTTGATAAAGCACCATTTCTCTGAAAGCAAACTCTGAGTGCCCTGCACTGAATTCATCTGGAATGAACACAAACCATTCCAGACCATCCCAGGCAAAGTCTAAGGTGATGTGTCCCACACTGATCAGGAACCCACCTCCAGCTCTGCTGCTATTGCTTAGATGTCAGTGTGTGAATTAGCTGAGTCTCACCAACAAGCCTGTTTTCCACCTATATGAAACAATTAAATATGATACTATTAGCAGCATCAATTAAAGCAGATAAAGTAATAGTCTAATTGAATGCTCGAGGAGGCTAATGGCTTTGCTTTCACTCTATAATGGATTGCACTCTGTATTCCTGTGCTAGAAAGCCAGACATGGGATCAATAGTTTCTTCTGCTTAGAAAGCCTCCTTGCCTGGGGCATAATAGATATCTAATTTAAGATTCTTTGCTCAGGCTTTCTTCTCTTAATCAAGGAATAATACATCATTTAAAAAAAAAAAATTACTTTTTTTAGAGGCATAATTTCCCCATCATTGCGTTTTAAGAAAGTTTTAAGTGACTTCCTTAGCTTTAATTCCAAGGAAGCAAAAGGTCCATTTATCTTAGGACACGTTCCAATGCTCTCTTGGTAAAGGAGACTCTCCTGACCAGTTCAGCTGCAGAAATGTGTCCAAATTTGGAGCCTTGCTCTCCCAGAAGGGCTCTTTAGAGACTGCAGAATGCACTACACTAACAGAGTTCGGATATTTACAATTAAATTGAGAGGGAAAAAAACAATTTGAATAATTTGTTTTCCTTGCGCAAGGAAACATGGTTGTGGTTTTTTTTCTTGAGGAAGATTAACGTGAACAGATTTTGTGGCATTCCAACCCTGAATCAATGCAAAGGAGAGCTCTCAGATCCAAAATGCATCAGGATACTGAACGCTTCGATATCACACAGAGCTCACATTTTCAAGGACAAATATTTTGTATTGATTGCTGGAAAACAGTGTGTCAAGAACGAATCTGCATGAGCAAAAAGAAAAACCTTTGAGTCCCATTGTAGAATGGGATTTTGAGAAGAAATGGATCATGAAGAAAGAAATAGTGACCTCAGCTACATTTAACTGAAAATGTATTTGAATTATATATATAATATATATATAATATATATAATATAAAGTATATTTGTATTAAAACAGAGTAACCAGTAACAAACAGGCTAAATGGTTGGTGGTGAGATTTCAAAATACTAAGCAAATAATGGAACAGTATCATTTGCATTCAGCAGTGAAATCAGAGAGTAACATTGGCAAAGAACAGCTTTTTTAACCTGCTGATTCTGCATTTACCAGAAAAATTTAGAGCAAACATGCTCACGACAGGGAAGGTATAAAATTTGTAAAGGGTAAGACAGATAAAATGTTTTTTGGGACACTGTCCATTCCTCAGAATGACAATATTGTGGGTCTCTAGTGCAGGTTCCTTATCACAAATACCTGTGGTACCCAGAGGGGATGGTTCACACTCCAGTGAGCTGGAAGCACATAGAGGGGCAGAACAAGCTCCTCCTGATTCCAGATGGGAGGCTCAAAGCCATGCTAAGGAGGGCTCCCAGACAAGCACTGCACAGTCACAGCTGGATAGAACAGGCATCCCAGAGCACACCCCTCCGAGCAGAGAGAGCTGCAATACGGCCGAGTAACCACTGAGCCGGAGAGGGAGCCCGAGCTGTCCCGGGGACTGAACGCCAGCAGCGAGCTCAGGTAGTGGTTATAAATATTCTAAATGGCATTCCATAATGTCACTTATTCCCTGTTATTACGGCAGCGTTTGACTGGAAAGCTGTACATTTGAGGCTAACGCTGTACGACCCAGAGACAGCTGGAACAAACACTGAACAAAGCAGGTCTCTCTCAAGTACCTGGTCCCGGAGCGACTCCTAAAGACTCCTTGCCGATGTGTCTTTTCCAGGTATGCAATGCAATACACATTTGAAATATATATTATTAAAGCAGTCCCTTCAAATGACTTCCTCTCCTGCTCTGAGCCGAGAAGTCTGCATTTCTGCATTGTCAGTTGTTCTCCTGAGGAATTCCCATACCCGTTCCACTACTGCCTTGGGTCTAAAGGGTTTGAAAAGGCTCCACCTCAGTGCTACATTAAATCAAGAGGATTAGCTAATAACTTCATGAATAGAAAATGCACATAACTGACTTCTAACGTAATAAGAAGTAAACTAACCCAGAAACTTCTCTCAAATTTTTTTCATATATAAAAATTCTGCTTCTATTTCATGACCTAGACAAGGGTTCCTGAGATAAAGAATGGTTAAAAAAAAGGTTTTAACTGTCCATACAGAGCAAGTTGGCAAACTCTTTCAAATATAAACAAATATTTATATACATTTCTAACTTGTAGTAATCCCAGAAAAAAATACTGCTTTTACTGCTGTTTTTTTTAGGTATATAAATGTGTAAATACATATTTCTTACTAAGACTGACTTGCATTGAAATGCAATGGTATCCTCTCCAGTCAGTAGCAGAGTATAAATTATAACACTACTCCAAAAGTAGCCCTGGTTTGCCACTGCATTTCTTTAGCTCTCTTTTCAATTAAGCAGTTGGTTTTGTAATTCCAAATTAATCAAGGCAAACCTTTGGTGCTGCTTTCACCGCCAGTATTTGCCCAGACATAGAACTACTCCGTGAAATTCAGACTCCCCGAGCCCTGTACAGTCCTCAGGCAGACACATGACTTAGGCATGATCCAAGAACTCACTTAAAAGTCCTTCTCTTAAACTGGAAAACAAGAGGCCTGTTACTGGGAAGGAAAAGGGGACGTTCTCAAAAGGACAAAGCAGCCAGATGAAAAAACTGGCCTTGTGAGCTCAGCTATTACATTTCTGGTCTGCCCATTCTGAGAATGGACACTTGCAATGCTACATTCCATTTCAAAGAACACCAATGCTCTTGTGTCAGCACAGTGAACTCTCCAGAATCACAATGAGAGAAAAAGAGGCATAAGCAGAAGTATTTTACTGCCACTGAGCTCTTACCAACCATAGGTGCCCAAGTTCAAAAATTAGACCTTCAAAGCTTGTCTCTCCTCAGCCACTTTCTTGAAATTCTTCAGCACATGAGAGGTTTTTCAGTAAGTTCCCAAGGCTTACCAAGACCTCTCTGATTTCTGCAGTCATGCTCTAAATCCAGGATTATTTTGCTTTCATAGTCCTTCTCTGCCTATCCACGGCCTCCAGACATGTCGTATTAATCCATTATAAATCAAAAATGAAGGAGCTTTTCTTTTCCCTCTGCCATCAGCCCCCATTTGTCTCTGCACCCAGTACACGGACAAAACCATCCATCATATCAAAGTGTACACTTGTATTGCTCCTCTTTGAGGGAATTTCAGCTCCCTCTCGCTCTCTGCAGACACAGTATGAAAGGCATATGGGCTTGCTTTTGCACTCGTGCTACCCTTTTAAACTGGAACCAATTTGACACTGGCTGTCAGATCATGGAGTAAGGCATTCAAGACGGCCCAAATGAGAAGGTAGGATGCTCAGAGGGAAGGAAGTAGAGGCGAGTTCCTGGGGTGCCTGAGTGAAGTGTCTAAATGATAAATTGAGGTAAAATGAGAACTAACACTACTATCAAAGCTTACTCCATGAATACTTCTTCATAAAAACATATTGTAGAAAGCCTGGCTAAACGTGTATTTTGCCTGCTTTGAACTTAGCATTCCTGAGACATCAGCTGCATGTCAGCTGTGAAGCATCTTGTAATTCTAAAATTCAATTTGGTAATCATTCCTTTCTCCACTATTAGTGCTAATGAAGTAGGCTTGTTAATTTTGCAACAGGTACTACTTATATTATCAAGCCAATATGTTCAAGGACAGCAATGTGAGGCTATTACTTCTCCAGGTTGGAAAAAATTCATTCTGAAAGGCAATGTGAGCACACCAGCTTCAGTCCAGAGTCTGAGAACACAGATTTTGTACCTCAGATCTGTTATGAATAAAACAATAGATACTGCACAGAAATTACTTTAAAATATCATTTAACCCTATAGCCAATTCCATCGATAGCATTTAAGAGTCATGGGTGCAGTGCACAGCTCTGAGAGCCCCGTTACACAGATAATTTCATCTTAGTGAGATTTCCCTGGATCACTTGCTGAAGAAAGAGTACCTTCTCCTTTCTTTTCTAGAAGTTGCTGCTGCTCCTTTTCCCCCTGACACTTTCTGTGTGTACGATTACAGCATCTTCTTTGCCAACAGCATTTCTGAAAAGCTGGCTGGGACAGTGATTAACAATCCCTGATGTGTTTCTTAATTGGAGCGTCTGCAATGTTTCTGTGTTGCTCATCCTCCGTCTATTTGCAGAGGTAATCAATACCCATTTCCAACAAGAATTGCAAGATCCACTCGTGCAGCACTGGGAGCACATTGATTCCTGGCTGCATGTCAAGCACGAGAGCTGGGACACAGAAGACACCGTCTTCTGCTGGGTGTGTTTCCCTTCAGCTGGAATCCTGCCACTGAACAGCACTGGGCAACCAGCAGGAGGAAAACCGACGGGAAAGGAAGAATTAAGTGTTGCACAGTGGTGTTACTGTTGGACCTGAAGGTGACAGCACTTCCTCTGATCCACACAAGGACATGAAGGTAGTGCTGTCATACCTCTTACCCCAACAGATGAATGAGTATTCAACAGAAAAAATTAAGTCACTTATGATGTCTTAGCACACGACATGTTTAAATGCTCAGGACAAGAGGCCAACTAGCTCTTTACCTCTTACTGGTCTGGACCGTCTCCTGGTAGTTAAACACATACACACAAATTTTGTCATGTCATCTCAGTTAATCAAACTGCCATCAACAAGTCACCCAAGCCACAGGAATGGGGAACAGTGACAAAAAGCTGAAGTGCACCAAAATCACAACTACAAGAGAGGTTGAGTTTTCAGAGAGGAGCTAACAATGGACTATGGCTGCATGCTGAAACAATAGCAGTGTGTAAACCTCTGTAAATCAGATGCTGCCAAAAGCTTCAGAGGCTTTTATAGGAAAAAAACATGTTAACTGGAGTTGTAAGCATATAAAATGGAGACTGATACAGCAGCATATTTGAATTGGAAAGGCAAAAAAAAAATCATCATGCCTCCTATAACTAGTTATGATTTCTCATTATACAAACGCGCCTTGAAGAGTCACATTACCGCAGGGTTATTGCACCCAGTAACTACTGACCCCTGGGTCACAAACTAAAATCAACCAGATCTACAGCTCCATTTAAATTATAATACACCTCTCATTTCATGGAGGAATCTCATCATGAAGATCATAATTGCAAATTGCCCACCACACACATTAGGCAGAAGTTGGATTTATTTTAAATTAAAAAGTAGCATTTCTTGTACCCCACCAGAATACAATAAGGGTCATTAAAAGATTTTGGAAAGCTCTAGTTTTAGCTTGCCTTTAACTTTTCTGTTGCAGAAAAACAAGCGACTTACTTGAATTAACAGTCTTGATACATTTCATAAGACTACGGTAACTCTTTTCTGGCTTGTCTTTTCTCCAGTTATAAGAAAAAGTTAAATTTATCCCTGCCACCATAAAATATCAGAAAACATTTAAGAACCTATCGTTAAACATGAAATTGAAAAACAATATTTTGATCAAACATTTGTACTGCAGGGAAAGTAATATATACATTCAAAAGGTAATTATTCATAAAAAATATATCAACGGCACTGACCAAATGTAAACTGATAATCTGAAGTGATTACAGGACAGGTAGAATGTTTCCACAGGACTTACCCATGACAGAATATTTCAGTTGGAATGGACCTACAATAATCACCCATCATTTTTATCCCAGAAGAACTTAAAATGTTTGACTGACTTCATGTGTAAGAATCACTTAATCCCCTGAAATGCAGTTCACTATAGCTAAATCAATTAGGGCTAAAATTGAAGAATAGGGATAAAAATTTGAGAGAACACTGTCATTGTTTAGAGTCCATAACATTTGTTAAAGAACACAAAATCTAACTACGGAAGAGCATTTTAAAAAAGCAGAAAAATAAGCAGTAAAAATGAGAGATGAAACTGGAGCAATTTCCTCTCGACCCAGGCCCAAAGCACTGGAAGTGAATCACCGCCAAACAACTTGTCTGGATTACACATTTAATTTTTAGTGATCCAGTGGGACATTTTGCTATCAATGCACGTAAACAGAGCAGAGCAAAAAAATTGTTATTTTAACATTTAAATTTTGATGAAATTTTCTCCACCTATATATTTGGCCACAAAATACATCTATGCAACACAGTGGTTTGACCCCTCCTCATTGTGTTCAATTTGTCTATGGAACAATTGATCTTTAAATCAGTGCTAGAACTGTCAAGGAAGCATTATATCCTCATCTGAAGTCTTATGGGGTAAAATCATGGTGAAGTACAAACAAATCCAACATTCTACATAAATACTGAAACAGCAGCCAAGCATTTTAAGTGCAGTTCAACTATCCAGGTGAAATTCTGTTCTCAGACTACTTAAATCACTGCAGAACAGCCATTATTGAAAAGTAAAACCACACAGAGATGACCAACTGGGACAAACAGGAGTGGCACTGGAAAATAAAGAGGACACAGATCAACATGAAGGACAACTGTCCTCTATGTCAGACAGCCACTGTCAGGATTTGTAGAGCTTAAATAAGGTCTTTGAAAGGATGAAGCTTACAGATGTTTCTAGAAATTTTGTCACATACAATGTGGGGTCAAGATAGGGCAAGAGTACACAGGAGTGTATTCAAAGAAAGTGGACCTAAGCAGAATTCAACCCATGGGTAAGTGACAATGTGAAAATGGGAAAGAGAAGCAAGGTTCTCTGAAGGTCAAGGGAAAATGTTTGCTGTGAAAGAAAATTGGGAGTCTGCAGAGGAATAAAAAGCAGAGTTAAAAATGATCAGAACCACCACCAGTACACAATCTTTTGGCAGTATTCTCAAATCATACAAGAATCTGTTACAAAAATTGGGACATTAAGCTTTGAAAGCCTGCTCAGGGAGCAATAGAGCAGAGCAACATCTTAAAGATGCCTTGGAGAAAGAATCTGTAATGGTTAGAGGCACCTGAAAAGACTAAGTTAAAGCAGCATAAGAAAGCCTGATAACCGAGATTAGATGTGCTCAAATCACAGAGAAGGAAGCAAGTGACAATGTCCCTTGGAGAAAAGGGCAGAGGCAGAGTAACCTTAGTCACTCTGAGCTTGATCCAGTAGCAAAGGGACGGGTAGCAGGATAGACAGATGGAGATGTGAGTTCAGAAAGAAAATAATTCTGAAGGAGAGCTGGATCCAAGGGGTGTTCACATGAAGAAAATCATGTGCACATGTTCATAGCAATTCTTCAAGGGTTTCCCAGAGCTATGATTACAAGTCCTTTCATAGGCAGCTACACCTGCCTACAAATGATCATATTTTGAGAGACTGAAAGGATCAGAGTTCCACACTTCCCTCCCACAGAGCTCATGTGTCTCATGTACCTCTCTGGCTATGCCAGCGACAAAGAGGGAAGGACATGGACGTCTAATTTCTAGGCCCTCTGCATAAAACACGCTCCCCAGAGCTCCAGTGCCCTATGGCACCAGGTCTTTTTTCTTATTCACATTCAGTAAATACCAAGCACTCTGCAGCCTGCAGTAGTTTCACCTGAAAGACTACGATTTGCGCAAGTTTTGAAAGCTTCCTGTTGACCTCAGCAGTTGTGTTTTCACACGGACGTCAAAACAGCACAACGACTCTTCCCTCAGCAAGTGAAAGATTCTCAAGGATGTATTTTTGAGAGCTCAAACCCTCCTGCTAACCGCAGGGTTCATTATGGTGATGGCTGTTTTCTTATTTCGTTTCCCGTGCTCTGAAACCATTGCACAAACCTTGCCTGGAAGCCCAAAGTTGTTCGGGTTTTAACTTTGAAGACCTGGGAAGATTCAGGCAAGGCTCGCAGCTGACAAAACATTCTGTTAAGGTCTATCTCAAAATATATAGAAAAGACATTCATATCACTGCCATACAGAAGCACTAGAAAACCACACACCAAGCCACAGCACACCACACATGCAGAAACTACGATAAACCACAGGAATAACAATCCTCTCTAGTATTTACCAGGGTCAAAGCTTAAAAAAAAAAAATCCAAATAAAATCACAATACTTAGGCCTGTTTTTCCCTAAGAAGACCCATAAACTCTTTCTCAGCAGATTTTGTTCCCATCTCAGCTGGAAGCATCCTATCCCCGTTTTATTTTCCTCCAGTTTTATCACTGAATGACAACAGGATTACACAAGACTGATCTCCACTAAAGTATCAAGCAGACAAATATTCAGTCCACAGGTGAAGCATAATTCTTACAATACTCAGGGCTGGGTTGATGTTTGGGGTTTTTTTCTTTTGGGCAGGTGCTGGGTTTGAGGTTTTTTTTAATTTTTTTGATTATTTTTTTTTTCCTAAATGCAGTTCTTCACATATACGAGTTTGAGGTAGTGATTTTTAGAAAATTTCAGCGAGAGCTCTTGGAATTTTTCAATACAAAGTTATTTACTTAGATAAGTAAGCACTTAAATTCATGTTTCAGTAAGGCAAATGTTGAACACTCAGACAAGACTTCCTAAGTGTGTAAGCAAGCCCACACAGACTAAGTTGGTTTCTCTGCTAGGCTTTATCCATGTGGAATGACTGCACTGTGGTAAACTGAAGTGGACCTTCAAGAACACAAGATAACACCCAGAATTATTCTATTTTGCTGCATATTTGCTTTTCATAATTTCCATTGCTGAACCAGCTGGACTGCTAACCCAGAGAAATACTTTGCCTGGTTGGATATATTCCATACCTAAATATTTGGGTTTCTGTTCTTAAGTAGCAATGTTTTCCAGTTTACAACCAACACAGCAGGCAGCTGGCTAGAAAGGCTAAAGTACTATGGTCAAAGATTATCAGTAAAGCCAATGCTTCAGAGTTCTGCAGATTTCTGTTGTTCGCATCAAAATTCACCGTGCAACACAAAGTTCCCACTAAGAACATCTAAGGCAACTCACATATTAGATATTCTGCTGTTTCTAACCTAGTCTAATGATTAAAGTGGAACTTTGACTGTATTCATGATGAAATGTCTTGTCAGTAACAACCAGGCCATCAAATCCAGTTTTATTTTCTCTGGAGAAGTGGCAGTGAGCTGTTTCATTAGAGCGAAATTGTTTTGTCAGCACAGTTTAAAAGAGCAATAGGGTTGTGAGGTACAAAAATACAGATGCTGTTTACTGTAACTTACTAAACAAGAGAAATTGCATAACCCACTCATCTTTTCCGACTGTTCAGTACTATAAATAAAGCAAAACTCCTGAAAGCTCCATATTAAAGCGTTTGAGAGGGTGGAATGTGAGTACCAAACATTCGCTCAGATCAAATTACTCTGAAGAGCCTCTGAAGCTACTTTTTACAATGTCATTCAGTGAAAAGCTAATAGAGATTTTTATCTTTCCATGATTATTAGATCACTACACATAATAAATGTAATGGTGTTTAACCCTATTGTAAAGGAAACATACTTTTCCAGTGGCCAGAGCTGTCTTTTGTCTTCAACCTCCTCTTTAAATCACCATGTGCTTTGGACTGACCACTAAGTTGTGATCTCATCTATCAATAATTGAGAGGAAAAAACGTGCTGACCATTGTCAAAAAATAAGCAAGATTTTACATTGAAAAAACCCAACCCTATCCTGTAATGTTACCTAATCTGTAAATAATTAGATCTCAAATGCTTTCTAAAGGTCAGTGATATTATCTTTCCCTCCTGAAAGACAAACCAGGAGTGTAGCAGAGTGATGCGGCCTCTCCAGATCCAACCAGTCAGTGGTAGACAAAAACAAAAACCGGGTCTCCAGAGGTCCAGTGAACTGCTCTACTTGCAACCTTTTTTCATACACCAAATGTACCTCAAGTGTTTCTGTGGGTTTAGATAGATTAAAGGAGTCAGCTTTGAATCACGGAACTTTCAGATTAAATGGAGCATATGAATTAAATGGAATACCTCAAACATTTTGAACATGTAATATGAAGCAGTGATTTTAAACTCTTTATAGATAAAAAAAGACTGTAGGTGAATTTTGGTTTTGAATATTCAGAAGCACACACACCTTTTCAGTTCCCTGCACTTACCTTGACCCTCCTTCAAATCTGACAGGAAATGTCACTTAAAGCATAAGCAGGCCGGGTCCTCAGAGCATTCAATTTTCAGTCACTGCTTGAATTTAAAACTAGCCTTTCTCATTTGCAAATTTTAAATTAGATTAGCCCTTTTTTTTTTTTCCTTTGGATGCAGAACTGCTAATGAATTAGCTCGGTTAAAGCTCCCTCTATAAAGTTAACAAGTTTAAAAGAAGCCTCAGAGCAAATCTGGGTCATGCAAGGAAAATAAGGTCTGAAAGCAGCTGTCAAATAATATGACCAAATTTTCCAGCAGGAAATTGTATATTTTATAAAGTATTTTATCAAGTTGCAAAAAAAAAATTTCCAGCAGGTCATCCCCAGAAAATATTGTTATATTAGCACTAGAATACAGAACATGTTGATTGCAACTAATTCTTTAAAAAAAAAAAAAAAAAATTCAAAATGCAGAACTCAGTTTTTAGTATCTCACTTTAAGTTTTCCTTTTTCTCATTTCAAATTCCCTTGTTCCATTTATCTTTAATCCTCTTGTATGCATTGATATGAATTATTCAATTGCAGTGAAAAATACTGTTTTCCGAAGCTCACTTGATTGTTTCAGCCTTTCCTTGAAATATTTTGAGACTTTGATTTTTCAGCACACTTCAGACTGAAAACCCTAAATTGCTTTAAAATTTCCCTTTTATTTTTCCAGCTCATGAAATAGGCAAATTATCACCAGGCAAAAAGCAAGAACATTTCCCCAACCTGCAAAAATCAAAATGAAGAAAAACAGTGTAGAAAGAAACAATTTTCAAATAGAACATATATTGTTTCCTGGCATGAGAAAAATACCAGATTAGGAATGTATGGCCACCCCATGAGGTTAAAAGGCAAGCCAATAACATTTTGCAGTGATATGTGATCTTGGATATCAAATGGCCCATCGTGTAGTGCTAAGTTAGGAGGTTCACACACAAATTGTTGCTTGATGCAGTGCTGTGAGTAGCTCCACCATGTAAAAGCGAGGGTTGGACCTCACATAGCTTAAGGGCATATGGCAGTGAAGCACTGTCACCACCACAGGTGAAAATTCACCCTATTTCCTTTAAAAACCAACCTGATTTACATCCTCTACTTTTTTTTTTTTTAATTCCCTGGAGCTGGGTAAGAATGTGAGGATCTGACCTACGTCGAACCTGCTCGCTGAGGAACAGAGTGCCATTTTTTCCTTCCTGCAACTTTCATCTCAGAGATGAGGAAATGACCACTAGGGATGTCAGTTTGATGGCATGTCCTGGAATGATTTGGGACAGGAAGCTCCATTTCTGAGATGAAAAGGCAATTTCTACTTAGTGGCTGAGGCTTGCTACAGGAGAAGGGTTATTAGCACAATAAAAATCAGGAACAGAAACAGCATCTGGATTTATGAGCTACAAATGTTCTTGGAGTCAAAGGAAACCCAGCATCCTTTGACTCTGTCCCCATTACTCTACCTTCTCCTCTGGGAAAATACGTAATAGGAAAAAAAGAGCATAAATGGGTATGGAAAGGATGGAGCTGCCCTTTCTCTTCATGTAGGGTTTGCAGATGGGTATCTACATCATAGGCAAATGTCATCTGAAATTATTATCAGCCAATAAAACTGCCACCATATTCTGGCAGTTTGCCACATGCCAAAGTCAGAGTTCTTGGAAATAACACCCAGCTTACGCTAAGAAAATTGGCACATGCAGGCTCACTTCTCTAGAAGTTTAGCTCAAGCTGATTTAGGGCCACCTGGATATCCTGTCAGATCCCTCACTGATGAGAGTTGCCAAATTAAGCTCTTCCCTTCAATTGTCACGAGTGCCTTATTTCATCTGCAGCCTTGATTGCCCCCTTAAAGCACACCACAGAAATATTCGCTAGGCACATCAAGGAGGAAGATGAAAGAGTGTAAATCACAGATCTAGGGTGATTATCCAAAAATCAGACTGCTGAGAAACGAAGCATAATATCAGTTAAAGTGTCACTAAAACAGAGTTATGAGAATAGTCAAGTAAAATACTTGATAATTGCTTATAATTTTCAGTGTTTGGAAAACAATTTCCTGGCCAGATGTTTTCACATTGTATTAGATGTTTCATTCCCTGTCAAGTGTTGTACATTTTCCCTGGTTTATGATTCAAGGTGTTAATCATATTCAGTCTTTCAAGATGATTACCTGGTAGCATTAACATACAAATGTACAGTGATTATCTCTGCTTTTCAGAATTCTTTGCATTTTGCACAAGGAAAAAAAAAAATAATACAAGAAGTAAATCAGTCTCCTTCAACTTGCGTGATGCCTATTTTAAAATGAAATTACTACGAATTCAGAGTCTAGGAAAATTAGGTATTAATCAACTTCAAAGTAGAGGAAACTTTCACCTCTGCTTGAAAGTAGCAACACAGAGTCAAGAGTCTTAAAACAGGCCAGAGCTGAAAGGCATGACCACCTCATAAAAGAAACACATTCCTTACTTGTAGTCCTGTTGATAAGACTTACGAAGTGCAGAGTATCTACAGCCATTTCTGAGGAATATGCAGCAATTTACAGTAGACAATCATAAAAAATTAGGACACTATTTCAGAGTGTAGAGGAAGTTACTATCAAATCTCCAGCCTTCTGTTGTGAAACACTAAAAATTATGTAGTAAAATTGGGTCATGTTCAACACCACCTGAATCTAAAAAAAAATAGAGGTTATTTACAAAGCAATTTGATAGAGGCAGTAGGATGGGAATACATCTCCAGTTTCCACTGCTTTCACAGAAGTTCCATGAAGTATCTAAAATTTGTTCCTAGTGGCTTTAATACATAGTTATTTTTTCATGTCTGAATTTATTCTGTCCTGCTGCTCAAAGGAAAGAGGGAACATCACAGCAACGATTATTTGTAGTCATTGCTCTACAAATGCTTGTGCAAGATTTGTGTCAGATGAGTGACTGCCTCAAGTGCCTACATTAACCTCCCCTGCTCACACACCTCCTGCTCAGATTTTGGCTAACACAGCCCATGCCAAGGCCTGACCTAATGGAGCAGCACCCCGGGGTCAAAGCAAGAGCTCCAGAGGCAGCACAGGTAGCCAGAAGAGCTCAAAGGCCATTCTTCAGCCATCACCACCCGCAGAGGGATGCAGCCACCACCTTTGTATAGCCAGTGTCTGGAGGCTTCACCAGAACCCACTAGCTCATGGAAACGCTACACACCAAAGTTCCTCGATGGAAGGTATAAAACCAGGAGTTGACCCAAAAAAGCTTTTAAACCAGATCTAACAGCAGCTGAACTGCCAAGGATTTCATGCTTCCTGAGACAGCAACAGGGAAGGAAGGATGACAAGCACTCTCACCATTGGCTGGGTGACTAATCTTGCTCATCAGTGCACAAGTGAAGAGTTACAGGTTACAAGTTTTGAAATCTTATGACTTGAGTAGTCAAACAGTTAATTCACACAACAGAAATACAGTCTGTGCAAAGGCAATTGAAATCTTTTGTTTGTTATATTTGTTAAGGAGCTCATAAAATAAACTTCAGTGTACATAGTACGTTGTCCTGTAAACCTGGGATATCCAAATGGCCCATGGCAGGTATTCAGAGGCAGAAGGTACAACTAACTCTCCTTCACTCTCAGCAGGAATGAGTGGCAAATACATAAGCAGGAATACCTGATGTAGATTCACACACATTCCCTCACTCATCTGGCCTAATGCATTGGCTAATTCCTGCTGCTGTGCTCTGCCCATTGCTCTTGCTTCTATTTTGCTGTTGGGCCTTTCATGTTACGGCATCAAGGCTGAATGATTTGAAAAAATAAATCCGATTAATCTTTCAATCACTTCAGCTCATTTTTATTTCTTTATCCTTTGCTCTCGTAGTTGATACTCCCTCAGACCCTTTGACCCCTCCGCGGTTCTGGCCCTGAAAGATATTATTTTCAAAGAAAATGGGAGAAAAAGCCAGAGGGAAACATCAAGGCATTCACATTTCCCTTTGTTTTTCTGTCACTAAACTCACACATATTTGTACTGCAGACCAACAAACAGCTTCTCTTATCGGGCAGGGCCAGGATCACCTATTTCAGAGTTTTTAAGAATTATCGGAACACCTGTATTCAAAACCAGAACTGATAAATCATCAAAAGCAGGAAATGAAGGGAAATGTTTCTCTAGGTTCATAAGAAAAAATATAAATGAGAAAGTTTGTATCCAAGTCATTATAAATGAGTTGCAGCATTTTGCCAGCATTTTATCAGTCCTTATTTCACTGAGAAGGCAGTGCACATACTCCTCCTTGTTTTCACAGGTAATGTACAGTTTGCTTCTACAGTTTGCAATGCCAAATCGGTTGCCAAGCCAGACTTCCAGCTCCAGTGTCACTGATGACTCCAGCATTTTCGGCACGAGGTGCCAACAGATTCATCTATGTGTTTCAACAAACCAAACTGTGCCTGAATCACCATTCTGTTCTCTAGTCCCAGCTTGGTTCTCAGAAATGTTAAGGGTAAATTTCTGGTACTCCTCGACATTTGCTAGTATTTTGTATGAAAACAGAGTTTACTTTAAACTTTGCACCTCAGAGCACCATTAAACATAGAATATGCTACTGGAAGAAATCCCATAAAGACAGTAAGAGCCAAAAGAATGAATCCTGTATTTTATTCAAGCCACAGGCAAAAGGATTACAGACTTCACTGGGGTGATGTCTGCACAGAGTAGGAATGACAATTAAGACCCGGCCAAGGGATTTATATCTAACAGACCCTGTGATGACTGTCTAATGTCTTCAAGCCAACGTTCATAAAGCACTTCTGCATTTAATATTAATTGTACTTTCATCTATATTAATTCCATACTTTATTTATACAGATATTTATTTTTCTTCAATTTTTTGAAGTTTAGCTAAAAAGACAGTTTATGTAGAAATAACGCCAAGCTTTGCTCGCACTCATTCACCAAAATCCCTCAACAATTTAAAAGAAAACCTGTTCATTTCCGAAGGCTTATCAGCCCACAGCATGTTCTTTTATGCCACTACATATGTGCTTACAAACGTTATCTGGTGGCTATAGTGTGGTCTACCCTTAAGAGACTGCATTTTCAAACACGGAGGCTCACTTGTGTTTGGCTACGACATTTGCAGATTGAGAAGAGGCAAAAAACACACAATGCTCTAAGGGCACAAGCCCCCATTACTACCTGTCATAAAACTTGTCCACAGTTCCTGGGTGAGTTATTATAGGTAAGCCAGCATCAGAGAAGACTGATTTTTTTTTTTATAAAGATCACTCAAAAGAAGAATCACTGACCCAGAATATGTTCCTCATTCTCCACCTCACATTCTAAATTATTCTCCACCTCATGTTCTAAATTATATCTTTTATTCCATATGACTTTTCTTCAGTTGTAAGAGTGGTATCATGTAATAAAATTGCATTAACTCCATTTTAAAGGAATAAATATTTCAGCACAGATTTTGACTTAGAATGTCAAGTTCATTAATCTATATTTATACATGTTGCTATTTCAGATATTTTTCTGTTAAAACTTGACTGATTATTTTGAAAAAATGAAAGAAAGTGAGTGTTATTTCTAGAAAATTAGACATCTTTCAACATTAGCTAAGGAAAAATCCCAACAAATGTAACTGTTTGAGGAGTAATTAATGCATTTTATGTCTGTTTTTATTGCAGGACTACATGATTAATGAGCTGTCGTAGTCTGAAGGCATTCCTTGGCATGTTTCTGTGAGTTTGTTCAGATAATAAGCCTTAAGAGATGAATGAAGCATGTCCTGCCAGATCTGCTGGGATGATTTCCTTGTACTACTATAACCGGTGGACATGATGGACCTCAGCTATTCCTAAAAAAATATGTCTCCTCATTAATCAAATCCTGCCTTACGCTGTGTGAGTGCCACTGTGAAGTGAAGCACATGGCACTTACACACACGTGGGAGCAAAGAACGGATTCTCCAGTCGTGTTGCCTTCCCCGGGTGAAGGAAAGGCGTGCCTAAGATGTCATCGGCCCTCAGAGAACTGGTCCACAGGGCCCAGGGTGCAACAACCATCACAGCACAGGTAAACCCAGAGAAAGCGCAGAAAACTTGCCTTAGTCTGACTAACAGTTCTCCAGGATCTTCGTGAATGGGACTTCTGTCAGGACACAACACACCCCACCAATCGCTGTCCCTTCCCGTGGGCTTACCTAAGGAAGGGCAGCCGCAGGCAGGACGTTGTAGGATCACTGCACTAGGACTTCCTGGAAGAGGGAATATTCTGAGGGGTACATTTTCTTCTGTAAAGGAGGATCAGCGTGGTCAGCCAGTTACTCTCGGCAGGTTTTTCTGTAGAGGGAGACAGGGTTTAAAGGTCACAAGAAAATATTTTTTAAAAGAGGTATGCTACAGTGAACACAGCATCCTTGCCTAATTTGGGGGTGGTGGGGTGGTGTTTCGGGGTTTTTTAATAATAGCAGAATTACACTGACTTCACATCTGAACAGGATTCCTGAGTTTACTTACATTTTACTGTATATAACACAAATCATTTTCTTGATAAGTGTCCAGATTTGTTCAGATACTGAGGTAAGACGCAGTTGAAAGCAGTAGGTATGTGTTTATTTCCCATCTTATCAGTATGAACTCTTAGTAAGAGAACAGCAAAGACTGAATAAATGGGTATATCACTCAACCAAGCAGCCAAAAATAGGAAAAGAAAGCAGTCTGTGCTTAGTGAGGGTCTTCCCTCTTAAAAAGTAAACTGAACTGTGGCTTCCCCAATCCTGAGATACTGCATCTCAAGCCACATGGGCAGAAGGCACTGCCCACTAGTCTCCTCTGTCTTAAGCTATTTGACAAACTCACAAAATGTACCTGCTCATGTTAGGAAATTATTTGGATGGCTTTAAATGCAGGCGGAGGTAGACAGACCGAGAACTAAAAATTGTACCCTGATGGTCCCTCTATATCTACTGAATAAAGTAGACACTAACTCGGTGCAGCAGAGAAGCCATCCCAGCACCTTTAATAATACCTCTGGATTATTCATCACTAACACCAGCAACAAGTGCAAAATTGCTAATCAGAAGTGAGGCCCTATCACCCTCTGGGGTTTTTTTCTGTGCTGCCATGAGTAGAGCTTTCAATTGTTTGGACAAAAAGGATAGCTTGCAAAACAAGCTATAAAATTTCACATCAACGGTCATATGGAATGAATTTACAGAGAACCACCTCTGGACTGCAGTATATTGCTAGAGAGTTGCCAGGAAAAAGAAATATTTCTCCTTTGTTCTTTTATGTTTCTCTAACCTGATTTTCCTTTCCATGCCCCCATTCATCAGATGCAATGGTTTGTCCATCTTACTTTCTAGTACAGTATTTTGACAGACTAAAGGTTTTTGATAGTCAGATGGTAAATAGTTTTGCTTGTTTTCAACTGCAAAATAAAATAAATCCCAAAACAGCCAGCGTTACTTGTAACTTGTCTCTTTTTGCTCTGTTTCTTTTATTTGCCAAGCATGAAACAAAGACCAAAAGTAGATCAAGATAATTTTCATAGTTTGCTCCAGCACAGCAATAACAAGACATGATGTTTTCTCTGAGTTCTTCGATATCTAGAAGATAAGATTTGGGGTTTTGTAGTAGTTGTTCTTTGGGTTTGTTTGGGGTTTTTTTTAAACCAATAAATAAAATCTGAAGGATTCCTTTGAACAAAGAGGTTTTAAAAACAGAAGCAGTAATTGTAAAGTCATCTGCAGAGAGTCCTGATAAAGAACATAAAGAACTGAAGTATTTCAAGAGGAAAGGACCAGGGAGACTGGATGCAATCATTACAGCTCATCTCTTCACTGAAATCTAGGTCAGAAAGAGGAAAATTGAATCTTCTCGTTTGACTGCTGCTTTGCAACAAAACCACCATATGATGGTGCTTATTAAACAGCAAAGTCTGTCCATACCAATTGAAGGGGATCGTTTATAATACCGGAATTAATAAACAGAGGACAGGGGAAATCTCTTGCTATTAATTTTTAAGCTAATTGGGGGGGAAGAGCTTCACTAGAAACATTTTCACAGTAACAGGTATGGTTTAGTCCATAATTTATTACGATGCAAGGAAATGCACATCTAAGTTTACAGCAAGAATTAAGTTCAATATTATCGGATAATTAATGCGACATTGACAAAGCAGCTTGTTGTGTGCATACATTACTTAGCAAAACTGAAATATATTGTCCTCTCCCGATAACCAGCTGTGCAATAAATCACAGAGGCCTTTCGGATAATTCTGCAAACTAGAAGTTATGGACTGACAGCACTAAATCAGGTAAGTGTAGCCCCCAGCATCCATGTAATTGTTCTCCACTGGCCATGGCCCCTGTTGCAGTTCAACCATGGTAGGCAGCCAGGCCTAAACAAAGCAAAACATAACACTACACAGGCTGCTACAAAGAAAATTCCCTCTATCCATCCAAAACCAGTACAACCCCACACACATGTGATGGCAATACCCATCCAGCACGGTGTTTTCAGTTCTGAAACCTGAATAGCAAAGACCTCCCAGAACAAGAGAGACAGTCTCAAGAAAATCAGTCTCTCAAGGATTTTGGCTGAATCCTTCTACGCCAATCCTCCCACACACGGTCACACGTGTGCCTACAATGACAGACTTCGGGATTATTTTTTTTTTGGCTAGGGAGGAAAAATGCTTTGTAGTCTGAAAAAGAAAACCTGTAAACAAATAAAACCATGAAAACCATAAAACCATTGCTTTCTATTTGTAATTTACAGGTGACTTTTCAGTAGGTTGCCTTTCAGCATCACACTGTTTGCCAAACTGAGAAAGTAGTGAGATGCTGGAGTCCTAGGAAGATTTCAAAAAACACCCAAACCAAACCACAAGATCTGCTGGAGAACAAAACAAGCTGCAGCATTTCAAGAGGGTAAAAGAAGGTCAATCTCTCTGGGCAGGGCACCACCAGAACACTGTTTCTGTCCCTCCTTAGAGCAGGGTGAATCAGGACTGGTCATCAGAATCTTCTCAACCAGTACAGACATGCTACATGCAAGATCAGAATGTTTTACCATTAGGTTCAGAATAAACAAATGTTGCAGAGTATCAAAGAGTTCCCATGTCAAGCTGCCTCTAAGGCTCACGTGTTGTTTTGCTTCAAGCAAGATCATTTAAAGTCTGTCATAAGAAAGCAGAAGTTGGAGAGTGCTTGTGGTTGCTGTGCTCCACTCAGCTTCAGCTCTGCTGTACGCAAACACACGCTAGCCAGAAAAAAGCCCTTTTTTTAGAGAGCTACCTTTATCACACGTTGTACCTCGCTAAACTAACACAGAAAACCCACTGAAACCACAGGTTCTGTTTCTGGTCCCGTGTGCCCGAGCACAGGAAACGCAGGGTTTGGAGCCAAACAGGAAGCAGTGCTTTGTACAGCGCGAGGAGCCGCACGGCTTTCACACACCCCTGTGCCGCGGGTAATTAAGGAGCTGGCAGTAATTGAAAATATCCCTGCTTCTTTCACAGTAAGTACCTTGTATTACTGCTTGATGTATTGTAGCTACCGACAGATGACAGAATAATTTGTCTTTTATTCAACTCCAACACTGAATTATTGGAAGTTGGACTTGTCTGTGGCCTAGAGGGAGACATTGTGCCAGAGTTTCATTTGCCGTTATTGAAGGCAGGAGGTTTATAAAAGTTAATGAAATACAGCCAGCAAAGAGACTGCAGAGGGTCTGAATCTCAGAAGCAGCAGCACATAGATGCCTGTTGTTATTACACAGGGCAGCAAAAAGGCACCAGTCTTTCCCATCTCTATAATAGAAAATACATAACATTTTCATTGGAACTGTTACTTTTCTATCATTTGACTAACTGCTATAGCTGTTAAATTTCCTCTTAGTTTTATATTTTAAGTGATGCATAGCAAACTTATAGAACAGAGGTACTGAAATGAAGGCAATAGTTCAATGTTATTAAATATTTTCATGCCTTAAGAGACTCTCTCAAGCAGTGCACAACTGCAATGAGTACACTTCAAAATCCTCATTTAAAGATGTGTCCTGCATCACCCAGTTGTTATGGGGAGAGTTGCCTACGAACTCTGACTACAAAAAGTGCAAATATCTTCTGAAAAAACTTTTTGACAGTTAAAAATATAATCCTATGTGAGGCACAGAAACTCATATAATCCTAGTGTAAGATTAAAAGTACTTTGACAGAAAAAAAAAATTAACATTTCTTTAGAGCTCTGTAACAGTTGAGCCATCACTAAAGGACTTAACACCTGTTTACATGGCTTGGTTGTGGGGCTTTAAAATAAATCTCACTAATACTTTGAGAAAAATCACGATGCTATTTGCTTTCTGGGATATAAAAAGAGATTAAAATGTCAGGAAAAGCATCAAGTTTTCTAAGATGTACTATTTACTGATAATGGCTAAATAACTTTCCCTCATTATAAAGGAAAATGATTCTGTAGCAAAATATCCATGGATATGAAGTGTGATGAACTTTATCTTTAAAGTAGTAATGCTTTTCCACCAGTATAACTTGAGGAAAGAAACAGCTCACACTTTTTCCTTTAAAATGAAACAAAGGAAAAAAATATTGACCTTCAATGTCACTTTTATTACAGCAGCTCCTTCAGCTTTGTCATAAAGCTCTAAGGTTATGAGTGCTCTGGAACCCAATTATACTGTACATCCCAAACAGTGCTATTCCGGCTGCTGAACCATTTTCTGAGCTGGGCATGGAAAGATCAAGCTGCCTCCAAAATAATTTCTCAGTCCTTTCCTATAAAAAGTAGAAGCCCGACTCTAAAACATCTAAGCTGCTGCCTGCACAACTGAGCAGTGACTCAGGGATTATCCTTTCCTATAGTGCACAGCACTAAACTACTTTTTTCTTCACCTGAACTCCCATCTCATAAATCTTCATGCTCTGCCTCTTGTACATGTACCATAGCAGAGCTACTGCTGGAACGCCCCCTTTCCATCCCCTGCACTCAGGGCAGCTGATTTTCTAGTGCAAAGGGAAGTTACACGTTACAGTAATTCTTATTCTGCTTTCCTGATCATCTCAGTGAATGAGGTAAACGAATAAATAGGGAAAAAAACACAAAAATACAGGGAATAGGTATAAGAAGAGAAGGAAAGTGTCACTGGCAGGAGGCTGGAGGGGACAACAGAAGAATAACTGTTAGAAAGAACTTAACAGGAGGTGAGAGAAGGAGAGAGCACATTGGAGAGAGGGTAAGGAAGTGGCTGAGCAGCACTGCAGGTAAAGCCTTCCTGGTGCTTTTGACTCCTGTTCAGTGAAGAGCAAACCTTCTCTCCAGTTAAAACCCAAGATCTCTCAAACTGCTGCAGAATAAAGCCCTAGCCACACAAACCCTTGAACTCCTCATTCATCCCTTTGTGACCTTTTAATTCTACTGCAGTCAGGTACAACCATGCAGCACACTCCAGGCAAAACCCCTTATTTATATACCCATATATACACACACACACAAACAGTCCAACGCTTTCAATGGTATCTACAGGTCCCTTTCAATCTTCAGTTTTTCTTCAGCATTAACAGCAGTGAGATAGCAAGCATTATGGGTTTTAACTTGAAGGCAACTCTCTGTCATAGTAGGTACACTCTTACCTTTAAATAAAACTGGAGGCTGTTCCTCACCTGATAACACTAGGCCTTAAGCCAGGATGAAAATTTTCACCGCAAGAAATTTCCAAGGCAAACAAGGTTTTTATAACTTGCAAGACTTGCAACAAGTTAACAGTATGTTAAGAGCAGAGGGAAGTGAAAATCTTTATGCTGAAAACTGACTTTACTTTGGAACCAATAAAAATTGAAGAAGAACTTTACTTATAATTTGATGTTCTATGAACTATTTTCTTTCATACTTATGCTGTATTGCAGATTCCATTAGTATATACAAGCTACTCTTTCCTCTGTGGAAATGTGATCCTATTCCCTCCAAGCAAAACAGACTTTTTTGCCCCCAGAATAAGCAGGATTGGACCCTTCCAATCATATCACCAAGTTAAAAGGGTCTATTAAGTACTCTTGTTAGAAATGGTTTTATTAGTATGTCATTTTATAAAAGACTAAGTGCTATATAAATCCATGGAAATTATGGTGTTAAACATTCTAATACTCTATATACTCCAATTTCACTGTATCAAAGAGTACTGCATGCATATTTGCCATAAGAATAAGTGTTCTGCCTGAAGATATTTGCTAGTTCTGCACTAGTGGAGAAACATGCTCAGGTTTTGAAAAAAAAAATGCTTCTTCTTCAAGTTAAAACATTTTCTTTTTCCTTCTTGTTCATTCTTCAGTCCCTTCACATACCATCTCTCTAAACTATCTGCTTGTATGCTGCTCTCTAATCTCGTTCAAGCACTTAAATTTGATTTGCGGGGAGAGTTTAGGGTGCTTTGCTGTTTGTTTTTTTGCTCGGTGTGTTGTAGTTTTGGTATTTGATTGGTTTGGGGTGGGGGGGTGTTTTTCTTCATTTATTTGGTGTGGTTTTCCCTCTAGCATCCCAGATTTGGCTTACTTATTCCAAGTTGCCTAGGTTCCCTTTTCTCACGTTTTCCCCATTTTTTCTATCCATGGAACCAGACTGTCTTCACATTTTCCAAATGCCACAATAGCAGCACTGAAATCATGGGAGACTCCTGGGGAAGCTGTACAATTGCAGAGAATTTTGTTTGCCCTGAAGAATCCTTTGTTAAAAATTCTGAAGGTTAGAATGTGCTCAAAGCTGATGTGATGCTCAATTTTTTTTTCTGCTAAGTCAAGCACAAAAACATTGAAATGCTTTTCAGATTATTGAGAAAATTGATAGTCTTCAACAGGCAAAACTCACCTTTCAGAACCTGCCCACGAAAAAAACAGGATTCACACGCCTTTAACTTTGTTTTATAGTTAGGAAAAACAAGTCTCTGTAGAGGAAACACGGAATCACAGCTTATCTGTTCTTCTAGAATTATATAGGAAAACGTGATATACACATAAATTTGAATACATGTCATCAACCAGACACTACACACTGAACCCATAGTAGTTTCTCAGCCTTGCACAAGGGATAAGGTTAATCCAATGTTCCTCATCTAACCTCATTCTAAATGCTATGCTGGTGTGTAACTGTGGACATCAATAGCAAAACCACAACAAACCTTACAGGCAAGACAGCAAAATAGGCAATAAAAAAAGATAATGTTCTTGTTTAATGACCCCAGACTTTGGGACTTGCCAAGCAGTTTGCCCGTTCCCACCTCTGCCCCGGCCCCTGAAGGGAGCTGCTTACCTCTCAGGGCAATCTTTGGTGTGCCATCGCTGTACTGAAGGATGGAAGAGCAAGTGTTTTAGCTGGAGCACTCACTGCTCCCTGTGGCTAATACTAACTGACACTTCTCACTGCTTGCTGTTGATGATAGTTTTGCAAAAGCTAAACTGGTTGGAGTGTAATAGTCCGTGCTCGACAAGCGCCTCGGGCCAGTATTTCAGCTGGAAGTTCCTGCTGGAACAGCCTGTCATTTTCAAGAAACATTATATTTTTCTCTTCACCTTCTTTCCCTTTCTCCCCACCCTAGTAGACTTGGTTTCATCCATACTGAAACATAGCTATTTTTTATTCAGCTCTCATGAGATTTCCATACACATGCTCAAGGCACTGGAGTTTGATGGTGTGCGCTAAAGGTCACCCAGCTACACACTAGATTAGTTTTTATGTCTATGAGCATTCACCTATATTCAATAAAGCCAAGTGATTTGCTTTGTTTGTTTGATTAGAAGTTTTAAGTCTACTGATTCTAATTTTCCAAGTACCAAGCTTTTTTGAAATATTCACGTGCACTGGACATACAACGATTTAAGATTAATCAACATCCTTCGGAAATCTTTCACCCAGGGAAAAGAGAAGGGTCTTAGAGTAACAAATTGTGTATGATGAGCATAATCGGGGAGAGCTGCAGTTAAGTTACACAGGTATTATTTGATACTTCCCAGCTATATATCTGGGGTCAGTGCTTCCAAGAGGTGAACAGTCCAGTTCACCCACAGTTCAACATCTGTGTTGATAAGTCCTGAAAAAATTCAACTGTGGGCACAGTCTGTGTAATGCTGCAAAGCAATGGGTGTTCACAGCTCTCTGCTTCTCATTTCTCCTTTCTCCCATGACTTTCCCTCTCCCTTTCCCTGCCTCCACACCTCCACTCATTTCACCCTGCCACACAGTATCCAAGTACAGGAAAAGCCACACCTGTTAGTTCTTCACTAGGAATGTGGTGACTTGAAATACAGTCTCTCCTCCCATTTTTGGATGACCAGAGGAACTTCAGGGTGCCTGAAGGTAAAGAAGTTGAGATTTAAGTCAGAAGTCAAAAAACAACAACACTTTTGGTTCTTCCACACCTACTGTCTGAAGCAGACACTGTCCTTGTAAAAGAAGGCTTTTCTGTAGTCCACACATGCATTATGAGAAAGATTTCCAATTTTCATTAAGTTTTCTCAGAGCAACTGAGTGAAGAGTGCCTGAAGAATCTCATTAAAATAGACATAAGGGAAAAAACAACTGGCATCTAATATTCAACCAAAAAATGAGTGCTGGATTTCTCTTTTGTGGCATACACTTGTCAGAGAGAATCCCAGAATGGTTTGGGTTGGCAGGGACCTTAAAGATCATCCAGTTCCAACTCCCCTGCCATGGGCAGAGAACTTTCACTAGACCAGGTTGCTCAATGCTCCATCCCGCCCGGTCTTGAACACTTCCAGGGATTGGGCAGCCAGAGCCTCTCTGTGGGGGACATCAATACACCTGCAAAGTAGCCCATAGACATTTGCAGAAAAGTCAGGAAGAAAACTGTTCTGCTTTAAACTTTTCATTAAGTGCTACACCTAATTAAATTGAAAGCGGGTCAGCTACACTTATAATGGACATTAAATTTTCAGTCACTGTAGCTTTTAGACTGTATGTGACAGGAGAGAACTCTCATGACAGACATCGTGTGCATTTATTTTTTTATATTTGACCATTGACAAACACCAGTGCATGAGTTCCTCAAGTATATGTCCCTCCCTGCACAATAGAAACAAGGGTTATTTTGGCAGTTAAGGAAAGCCGTTAGGTTCAGCCTTGCTTAAGATGGAAAACACTCAAAATTACATGACATGCCTTTCTCTGTCATGGGTATTGTTTAGGGAACGTGGTCAAAGAGCTGTCAGCTCCCATCAGTGGAGTACTTCCCTTCCAGGGAAAACCAGCCTGGTGCAAGCCTACTTGGACCATCTCCTCTCACCAGCAGAAGGGAGGGGGTTGGGAGAAAACAGAATTTTCTTCCAGCAGCTTTCCCAGGCAGGGATTGGGAGCATTTTATCACCACTCATAATTGGTTTGGTTCAGTCAACACTTTACATTCTGGCTCTCAGAACTGCATCCAAAAGGGAGAAATCTGTTCTCTTTAGATAAAGATTCATTTTGCTGTATCAAACCTGAGGCCTCGTCCCCACTGTGCATAGATCTGAGACTGAACACAGAGAGGGGTTTGCATCAGGATCCGACCACAGGGAAGCAAAGCTGCTTTCAGTGAGACCTGGCAGATTTGGGAGGCTGTGAGCCCAAGCAGCCCAAATCCTAAAGGGTCCTCCCCAACATCTTTTCAAGTGATTTACAAGTCTGACTTGTGAACTCCCCAACATGTATTTACAAAGCAGACAGTAGGCCGTTACGGGATGTGAAATGGCTTTACAAAACCCAGGGTCCAAACATTTCAAGGCCCCATGATAGAGGTTTGTTGACATAAAAAAAAGTTTCTTGTACTGAAAGCTTTAAAAGTTTGCTGTAAATTTTTGCATCTATTCCTTTCCCACACCTTACACACTTCAGTGACTCAGCCTGCTACAGCTACTTTGTACTTTAACTTGTTTTAGAAAGATAAATTCTTTCACAACCATCAAACAAGATATTATGTCTTCCTAGCTACCAATACCAAAGTCTTGTTTCGGCTATGCTTCTATCTTTCATTTCCTTTTTTCCTCATTGCTTGTAATTTCAGCATTTGACGTAATTCTTACCACTTTCACTTGAAGCAACCCCAAAAAAAGAAAAAATATTTTTAAACAGAAAACACAGACCCTCCCAAATAACTCACAAATATTTGCCTAAATTAAAGATAAATGTGTACCTTAGAGGAAGGGACAAGCAGAAAGTAGACACAATGTAACTCAGTTGAGACACACGCAATTTGGTGGGTTTATCCTGAAAAAACAGACATGCATTTTATACAGAATAACTTAGAAATCAGCTGTAGAATTATTTAGAGAGCCCAAAGCTGCTTTAGAATTATCTGAAAGAGTGATAAGAATTTCAAAACAATGTAGCTAAAATATCAATACTTATTTAACATAGCAAGCCTTTATCCTTTCTCGAGAACATTTTGTTTGTTAATTTAGGTAGGAAAGGCTCTCTAAGAAAACATGTCAATACAACTGTGCAAGTTTACCTGGTAGAAACCAAGGTAACACTCATAAAGAAGCCAGGATAAGGTAATTTTTGAAGTAGCCCAGAGCCCTGTGCCCCTACAGCAGGGAGTGGTAGCTTGTGTGAATACATGGGGCTGCTTTTATTTTAGCTTCTCCTAAAATACATGGCTGACACTTGAAAGCATTTCATGTCTTGCCCTCACAGAAGCCCAAGAATTTCAGTATGGAAGCTGAAAATGCCAAACCAAACTTGGGCAAATATACCAGAATATTACAAAGTACTGCAGACTTCAAATAAATCAAGACATAAATAATCGTTTCAGTCACTGCCTTCAAACGTATTTAACATATGTAGTGACATAGAACACATGCACTTCAGGAACCACAGGTATTTTGCAAAAGAGATGTCAGGCTGCCCTATGACTGGAAGTTAACACCAGAAATCTGTGTTAACTGGGAACTGGAGAAAGAACCAACCAGGTAGTTCAAACATGTGAGTTAATGTCATCCTCTTGATAGATTTCACACCTTATATGCCACATTTCTGACACAGCCATGTGCTACGAAGAGACATGCTGGAGTGAGAAAGGAAGAACCAGAGCCTCAGCATGAATTCAAATAAACCGCTTCAGCGCCCAGGGAAGGCGACACCACACCAGCACAGCCTGCCCCAGGAGCCCCTGAGGTGCTGTCCCCAGCACCCTGGCAGCTCGGAGAGCCCCTGCACTGCCCCACCACGGGGCTGTAACCATTAGAGCCCATTGGAGAGGCTCCAGAGCCCACAGCACTGAGCCATCGCAACAATCCCACAGCAACCCTCCTTACCTGGTCACTGACCAAACTCCCCTACAGGGCTAGTCAAACACAAGTACCTTCGACTTCACAAAAGATCCCGTCCATCCGCGTCTCTCCAATGATCGGTTCTCCTCCCCCGGTCCAGGGGACCCGCCTCGGCCCTCGACGGTGCCGGCACCGAGGGGCTTCGCCTCAGCTCCCGGTCCCGCCGCCTTCGCACCTCCCGCCGCCCCGGGGCACCCGCGAGGGAGAGGATACGGAGTTCGCTAAAATCAGGGGAAGCCTACAGGGGCATTTTAATAGTTGGTTGCTCCAAGCCGCCTGTTTATCATCTCCTACCTTGGAGCCTCCTAAGAGTACCGAATAAGAACTTGGCAGCTCCCGCCCCGCGGTCCCCACCGCCCCCCGCCCCGCCTCAGCCGCGCTCGCGCACCCGGGTACACCACACCTGACCTGACCTGACCTGGCGGACGCGGAATTCGCCAAGAGCAGGCGAAGCTAACTGGGGTATTTGAATAGTCGATTGCCCCGAGCAGCCTGTTTTCCGTCTCTTACGTTGGGGGTTCCCAAAAATTCAGGATGGGAACTCACATGCCTCCCTCAGCCGCGCGCGCAGGAGCCGCTCCCGCTCAGGCGCCCCCGGTCCAGGGCTCCCCCTCGGCCGCGCCCGTCCCGGAGCCAGTCCAGATCCGGGAGCCGCTCCCCTCGGGACGGAAGTTACGAGTAGGCAAATCAGTGAGAGATGCGGTGGAAAGGGGAGCGATTACAGACCGGAGGCGAGAGCTGTGACAGGAGATGGACGCGGGGGAGCTGCGCACCCCTGACCTCTCGCTGGGGGCCGTACACAGAGTGTACCTGTACAGGCTGTACCTGGTGCGGAGCTGCACAGCCCCGGCCAGCTGTCTCCAGATCTTAACATGCTGCTTGTCCTGAAAAGCAGCATTCGTCAGAGTTGATATATACTGTGGTCCTTGGAGTCATAGAATCACAGAACAGGCTCCAAGCCCTGTCCAACCTGGTCTTGAACATTTCCAGGGTTGAGGCAGCCACAGCTTCTCCGGGCAGCCTGTGCCAGGGCCTCACCATGACTTTCATAATTCCCTAATTCCTTTATGAAACATTCAGATTTACTCATTTTATCAAGATCATATATAAAGTACACCTGCTCCTCCAACGGGACAAATAGATTAAAAAAAAAAAAACCCACACCCAAAAAAACCCCTATCATTTCACCCAACTTTTCCATCGACACCTTTGACCGGATAGATTTCTTTTCTGCTGGCACCTCTGTCTGAATTTTTGTTCTAGAAGCATTATTTTCCATGTCTCAGTTAATCTTTATTTTTGGTAGTAAAGTTTTCCATCTACTTCTAAAACTGTCTCATAGTTCCTTGCCAACACCCAGCCCCTGAAGACCGGGCATTTCTGTATTGCCTTCGCTGGCCATTCCAACCTCTGGTCTGGAAGTTCCCTGAGTATGGTATGTATGCGGGTACTTGACTTTGCTCATTCATCTCCACCTCAGACACCACAAACGTCACTGTGGACTTGTGCAAAGACACTGATCTGAGCAGAACTGGAGAGCAGAATCCATTCTGGCCAACCCCAAAATGACTTGGCTTTCACAGCTTCACCTTTATGAGACCACAGCTATGTATTTAAAATCCTATTTCCTAGACTGTTTTGTCATAATGTCATTAGTAATAACAGTATTTTCAGTCTTACTAACTTACCCAGATAACCTGTAAATATCAGTAATCCCTGATTAAAGGCTGGTAAAGTAGCAACTGATTGCAAAAGAACTGATAATCCACTTTAAAAAAAAAAAATGAAAAGTCTTGATGCAGCAAAAGGTCTCATAGCTCTAACAGAGAAAGTTTGGGGGATTTAATGGTGTTTTGCACCAGTGCTAAACTCAGCATGTTTTGTACTCTGTGTTTTGCAATGCTCTGCACATTAAGGAAAAGCAAAGTTACTACCTGTTTCTAAAAGTTCCATCTTTAAAACCAGTAATGGAAAGGCTAAACAGGATTAAATAGACCAATATAAACCTGAGAGAAGAGTTCCACGTGAAGGTGAGAAAAATTAGGCCCAGTTTTGAAGGAAACGTTTACCAAACCTTCAGTTGATGCTTTTTATGCCATTTACTGGCATAGTTTTTATGAACATCTTGAAGATGTTCATAAAAGGCCCATCCCATTTCTTTGGTGATAAAGCTGATGGGATTAAGAATAAATCCATTACTGTGCATAATGCATCATGTGATGAGTTATACTGGTTGAGTCTGAGCAACCTTGCTGTCAGAGGTAAATTTAGCACAGGAAATAGTGCCTACCCACTTTGCAGAATCAAGTTCAGTCACATTAAACTTAAACGTGTTACAGCAGAAGACATAGGCACGGCTTTTCCAGCAAAACACAGCAAAGGAGATTGCAAGTCATGAATGTTTCACAGAAGTCAAGTTAATTCTAGCATTAAGAATCAGCTTTTTGTCGGTATGATGTACAACACTCAGATTTCAGCCTGCACCACACTGGGTGTTCATACAAGGAAACACTCCATTAGTCAGCTCCCAGTAGGCCCCTGGATTATTCCTGCCTTATAGACTTTTTAACAGCATGTTTCTAAGCACAGCCTTCTCTCAGCCTTTAAAACATCACAATTTGCAAGCAAAGCAAAATAGGGGTTAACAATAGTTGGAGGAAAACACTCATTGTAGCTGTTAAATGTGGATTTGTTTCTTAATCATACCTTAACCATACACTGGTGTGGAAACATTATTTGCGTGCCTCTGGGTAATTTATAATATACATTTTATAATACAGAACTCTGTAATCTATGTATATATTAAAACTATATAAAATATATGCATTCATAATTTGTAATACATAATTATACAACCAAGTTTTAGCTTCTGAAAGGAAAAGCTCATTTACATTTTTACCAGGTACCTCAGAAATTTGGAAATGCTACAGATTAGCCTGATCCATTTTGACTCCGATTATTTATGGTCTGACTAAATGGCAGCCTGTATCCCCTGGGATGTGAAATATAAGGAAAAATGTAGCAGACTTCAAAGTGATTTTGTTTAATTCATGCAAGTCTATAGGTCTCAGGAATGGGTTTAAGATTTTCTTCATCTAATTTTATGTAGCTTCTTCCTGTTTTACTGCGTTGCTGTGCTCAAGGGGCCACAGCCCAGGGAAAAGTGGTTCTGTTTTGTTCATGGCATTTCAGGCTTAGGGCCAAATGAAGCTACACAGGTGTAAATAAAGAGCAGACTTCGTTCTCAATGTCCCTTGTGCATGACTTGAAGCTTAACTCATAAGAGAAAAAAAGTGGACTGAGTTCTTGCTTTATTTAATTCCCCTAGTGACTACTCTGTTGTTTAATCACATTTATGTAATTGCAGAACCCAGGAAAAGTCTTAAACTTAGTCCATTTGACTGGAGTTTGTGCTTTTTAAATTTAGATCACTGACTCTTTAAATACGCCCTATATATAGTTCTATGGCCAGGAACTGACTGACTGTTAATCTACTTGACATTATAATTATTCCTGTCATTTAGCTTGCAGCTTCTTCTTTGAACAGAGCACTTCAGAAAGATACCTGCTCAGAGACCTTTCTGTTAAACAAGGCTATGGTTTAGAAGGTCTACAATATTGCTGATATATGAACTAGCAGTTAAGGTCTGACAAAGTATGTACTGGAAGCCACTGACTTTTCTTTACCAGCAGAAGTGTGCCAAGCTGTAAGCCTGGTAAATATACATCAGGATCCTTTTCCTTGGATGGACTGAGTACTAAATGTCCATTTATTTTTCCCAAATGAAAAACAAAAAACAACAACAAAAAAAACAAACAAACAAAAAAAACAAACAAAACAAACAAACAAACAAAAAAAAACAAACAAAAAAAAGCCCAGCATTAAAAGACACAGATTTTTTTAGGTTTTGCCTCACAACTATGCAGGAGTTTTCTGTTTCAGAGAACTGCTCCTGTTTTTATTGAAATAAGGAAGTTTAAAAGCCATCATTCTGTGTCTCCGTGCAATTTATCCTTGTGCCGGGTTCCATCAAAACTAAAGAAGGAAAACACTTGTAATTTAGAATTTGCTCATTAACCATAATTATGAGATAGACTCTGAACTTCAGCTGTAGAGGAAGCAGAAATGGCTTCAACAACACCCACTGCAACAATTTTGCTCTGTGGGAATTAACATAGACAACATAAAAATGTTTACAAGTTCAGAGATGAGCTTTTCTTGCCCAAAGAAGTCATTTAATGTGAGAGTAATTCATCACACTTTCAAAACTGGATCTTGGTCCCTATAGTAGAAAAACACCATCAATATCTTCTTTAGCCAACAGGATGTAGTTTGCTTTTTTAAATGTAAACTCCACCAATCTCTGTTGAACAGGTATCTGGGTTAGCCTGGCCTAAAAGCATATTAACTGGTTGTAATGCAAGACATCTTCATGCAAACTGTTAATATTCAATTTAGGCGTGCGTAGTGAGCAAATATTTAAGTGTATTAATTCCTTTGCAGTCCTCTGATGTATACAGCAGCTCTGTGATTTCATTTGAATTGATTTTGCTGCTAACTCTGGTGACCTCCAATAAAAAATTGTTGCATTCACCACAAAGTGATTTATGATGGCAGAACTCTCTATTATATAAATACTTTCCAATGCATTAGTCAGAAATCCACTATCTTACTTCATTAAACCAACAAATATAATCAATTCTTATCTGATTTACCGTTTTTTATGCAAGGAAAAATGATTTTACCTTTATGCCAAATGGAGTTAAAATGTAGATCATGGAATATGAAACGTCTGTGCCTCAGTGTGTAAGCGTCACTAATCAAAATCAGCGTCCACATTCAAGATTTGAGCTCTGATCACAGTCTGGCTTGCACGTTACGGGAATTAAATGCATATGCATGCTTTGATAAACAGTGCCGAGCATTAGCACTGTGCCTTTTTTGCAGCTAAACAGCCACCTAGTTTTAATCACAATGGAAAATGAAAGGCACGGTTTGAATCTGAGCATCGAACAACTGACATTAGGAGACAAAGCGTTTACTAACAATACATTAGTTATGTGCCTCTTCTTTCAAAACATCCCCAAGGACTTTACTATCTGTCTGCACATGCTTGTGCACTGATGTGTGCATCTTGGAAATATTATACACAGGAATCACTTCAACCACATCTGAATTGCAGATACAGGACTTGCTTTCTATATGTATGGAAACTGAGAATAACACATTTTCAGAAGTAATGCATCTTTTAATTTAGAAGGATAGGTGTGCTACTGAATCTATGGCTCCTCATTACAACACAGAGTCAATAAAAAGAGCTCTCATCCAACTACTGTGGGATCCATCAATAATTCTGCCAGAAACACTTAGCACCTCTTTGCCATAGTGTCCCTCTGGCCCAGTTATTTGGATAATAATTATGGCGTAAAACTTGTTGGGGAGGAGGTATTTTGTCATTTTCCCAAAACTGATGCTGGTCCATAGAACAGGGGAAAACAATGAAGGTTTTAAAAACCTAAGCAGAAAATTAATATGATTCTGTTTTCTGAGCACGAGTGATTTACTTATTGAGATACTATAAAGAGGAGAGTAGGAGAGGGAGGGTTCTGTGTGTCCTCTTCCTTCAGCAGCTGTGCTTTACAAAGACGTGAGTGAAATCATCTCCACCCTCTGGAGATAACCTCCAGGCTCACCACTGGAAGGGGACTCCTCTTGAGCAGTACCTCGTACATGACACAACTCACCATCTCCTGGACTGTGGACAGCTCCCAGTAACTGCACACTTCTTTGGTGTGTTGGCTGTGTTGAACAACTCCAGAAGTCAGCCAAACCCCACGTTACTGCAGCACTTGGCTCACGCTCACATCTCGCTGAGACACAGCCCGGGCACAGCTCCGCTGTAACCTTGCGCTGTCTAGAAAGCCTAGACAACCTGCATGGGCTCTGAATGCTAATGCAGGGACTGGCTGCCCAAGCATGAGGCATTGTGGAGCCTAAGTCCTTGTTAAGATTCCATGCAAAGATGAATGATTAATAGCAAATCCAAGTCATGCTCCAGATTCTGCTGACGCACACACACACCCCCCCTGTTCTCCCGCACTGAGCATGGCCCCAGTGTAGGAGAGGCTCTTGCTCCGGCTGCTGCAAGGGCTCTACGTTTCTCTGACAGTAATTGTATCTATGCAAAGAGGACAGCATGTAAAACCTGTCTAAGTGTAGTGCAGTGAGCAGCTGCTGGCTTTACACACACACCTGTACCAGGCTCAGCAGGGGTCACCTTTGTGACTTTCGGCAACAAAAAAACCATTCAGTCAACATCTGTGCTAAAGGAACAGCTCACACAACTATCCATTGCTAGCCCTCCTTTGCCAGCACAGGTTAGCCATCAGTGGGAGACTATTATCAACACACTTAGCATTACAGAACTTAGTAGATACGTTATTTTTGAGCATTTAGGAGTCTCAACACTTCCAGTTCCACAATGGGTTTTTTTCTGTAAGAAACAGCAGGACCCTATATAGATACCTGAAATGTCATGGGACAGACACAGGAATGAATCTGTCTCTCACCCCCTCAAGCTACAGCAGTAACTCTGCTAGCTGTCAGGAAATCACAGCCCCCCCACCCCACCCCCTCTCTGAAGCAAAACATCTGATCTTGATCAAAAAGTCTGTGTCCTACACCATTAATAGAAAATCCAGGAAATACCTGATAGCTGGGAAGGAACAGAACCACAACTCTTTGCAGCATTTAAGAAGAGTGCCTTTATTTTCTGTTCCCTCTTTCTGTGATGCAGTAACAAGAGGAAAAGGATAAAAATATTGGTATCAAAGGACTTTTCAGAAAGGATGCATTATAGTTCTTACTAAAGGAATTCAAAGTGGTTTTGATCCATCTAGACAGTTCACTGTTATCTATAATCTGCCACATCTATGGACTTTTTCCAGCTGGTGTAACTTTATCAGCAGGTAGAATGTTGGTGTATTTTTCAGGAGTTCCTACACACCAAACTGCTGTTTCTGGAATTGGAGATTATTTTATACATACTAGGAGAGGCTCCTTGCTGGATTTCCACTAGTTCTAAGCTACCTACAAAATTCCATTATATACTATGAAACCATCTTCATAAAGATACAGTTAAGACATCAGATGAATACATAGACAAAGCCTGACTTACAAAACCACACTCCCTTTAAGGAGGTGTGTCTCCTACACAAAGAGATTACTCAGCCTCTTGCATTGTCAGAGCATTTTCCTCCAAGACTGTATTATTTTTACATTAACTTCATACGCAACTGAGCACATAATACATAGGTCAAAATTATTTGTTTCATCTTTTCTTATGTGAATTAAATGTCCTTTTGAGCCCTGTTAAGCTGTGGCACCAGAGATCCTGCATTCTGCAATGTCACACAGTATGTGCCTAGGTGGGACAGAACAATGACACGCTCTTGATTACAAGGTACTTCAGGAGTGGGTCAGGTGTAAGTGCAGCTTTGTAAGGGCTGACATCTGCAGAAATAGCATGCCAGAACAGGAACTTTTAATTTGGCATCCCCAGTTTTGCAATTTAGTCCTACTGCTGAATGGTTAAAATGAAAAGCAATGACATAAATAGCCCCCAAGACTCTAAGCTGAGGCTGACCAGCTGTTTCCAACATAGCTGCTTATGGGCAGAGGGTAAAGAAAAAAGAGTTTTATAACTGCTACAAAAAAGCCTTGATTGTTGTTCATCTGGATTTATTTTTCACTGATGGAAATCTGTACTCAGGAGCAACAAGCAGTGCATGAGCTGAGTCCATGACACTTGGCGGCCTGTGCAATGGCACTGATGGATGGGAATTACACACACTGGGCTTACACAAGCCCTGTTTTGACAGAGTTCTTTCCTGGCTATGCCTGTGCTCCAAAATAGGACTTGGAATAAATAAATGTTTGGAAGATCTTAGTGGTTGTGGAAAAAATAAGAGTTTGCACATGTTTTCAATAAGATGGAGGCTTATTTCAAAGTTCTTGCCCATGTCTTGCCTAATCTTTTCAGGGTAGGTAAAACACTTCAAATGTACTTAAACCACCCTAGCAAAACATTGCAATAAAAAGGGTATTAAATAAGTTTAACATCAGTTGCAAAAAAACCATGTATTCATTGTGTGACACGTGGACCAGCTTGCATTAGCAGGTACAGCACTCTTACAGAGAAAGAAATGGCTTTTTGAAGTTATAACCCACTTGCCTTCTTCAAAGCAAATAGCCAAAGACAACACCCCAACGAACAACAGGCTGCCCATTAGTGCAGTGTGCTTTGTGCTTAGATTTTTGGCTAAAAAGATGAAACCATCGTCTCCTTTGGTGGAGCTGTTTTAGCACAGTGCCAAAAAGTCAGACATTTTTTGGTGGCCTAACAGTAGGCAAGCCCTGCTTAAGTGATATTTTGCTATGTGAAATGTGTGTTTCTAGGTTTGATCTGTAGATCTTTCTTTCAAATATATTTTGTCTACAAATTGTTTTGTCCTCAGAGTGATACAAGGCCATTTATCTATTAGTTTCAGGCTTATCACAAGAAATTAAGCACCAGAATGCTCAGTAATTAGAGACCTCACCCTGGAAAACGGATAATGACAGAGTCCTTGAAATCAATGAAGGTTAAAGCTGCATGTTTATAATAACGTTTCTATAAACCCAGGGTAAGATGTTGATTAGGATATTATATCAGCCACATAACAATTAAAATTTATATTTAATCCTGTAGGGAGAGTTTATTTTGAGCATTGCATGACCTCACAGATTTATCCAGTAAATAACCCCCCTACTTTGATTCCAAAGACAACAAATACTGTACTTTGTTCAAACTTGTCCTGTGTCCATACACTTCTCGCAGATAATCATTCAGGGACATAAACTACATGTCAGGTGTTCCTGAAAGTAAATGTCTGCAGAATATCAACAAGCCAAATGATTTTTTCCAACAGGAATGCATAAATGAGCCAAACCACAGACAAAAACTCCCAGTAAGATAGCTACAAACTGTATGTTGGTCCATTTTGGATCTATTAGTTAAGAAAACAACTGGATCTGGTTTTCCCTTGCCCTACCTGACCGAGAGACTGCCTAAGACAAGGTATGTTCCCCAACCCTGGAAACATTCAGGGCCAGATTGGGGTTGGACAGGACTCTGAGCAATCTGATCCAGCTGAAGATGCCCTGACTTCAAGGGTCCCTTCCAACCCAAACCCGTCTGTGATTCTATTATCTTCCCAAGGGGCTCTACATGGATAAACAGCAAATATTCTTCACCTTTTTCTCATGAATTCCCTTTACTAAGAAATTACAACTTTTGGAAATATGGTGGTTTAAGTTCTGCTTTTAAACAGATCTACTCTATGATTTTACTTTCATATAAGATCAGCCTCTCCTTTGTTTTAATCCCACAGGCAATGAGGTTCTCCAAAATTATACATACAACCTCATATTTACCACTGAGTAAGAGTGTTCACACAGTACCTAATGGAGTGTAAACCTACAGTCTAATTTCTCTGTTTCTGTTCCTTCAATTAAACCTCAAATGTGCCTTTTAAACATTAGGGAAGATCAGGCTTGCTTAAAAATTGGTACATGCTGTTTAAAATTAGTTAAAGATTTTGGGGGAGGTGGAGTTGTTTTAATACTCTTCAGGACCTACAAGCATTTGGGTGTTTGCAATAAGACGTGTTTTGTTTTCCTAGTTAAGAAGTGAAAAATAAAATTATGAGGGAGGAAAAAATATCTGACCTTCTCTAAACACTGCAATTTTTATCACCTGAAATCAGATCTACCCTCCATTACCTGCACACAGAACTGTCAGCATGTACATGACCAGGAAGACAAGCTCTAAATCCTTCTGAAAAGTTAAAGTCTACAGATTTACACTAGAGCTTCCTTTGCCCTAGTTCTCTTTTGTCTTTAAATGTGCTCTTACAAAGAACCCATGAGCTACAGAATTTGATATATTATTTCTCACTTGTGACTGCATTCAACTTGTGAAGTCGATGCCCCGATCTAATTTTAGTGGTTGTGATTCATTTCTATGACTGAAGAGAAAATCACCAGAGAATTGTATTGTATTGCCTCATCTCTTAATGAACAAAGATAGTGCTGCTCTAAAAAGCTCAAAATTGGGAAGGACTGAGGTTTTTAGTTTAAATAGTCCATATTGGCCAGTCAAGGACTTCTTTCTGGCAATGGGAAGGGTTGAGTCAACAACTTTAAATGCTGCAGATCTATAAATTACAGAACCTGTTAGGTAAGAGAACACTATAGACTATTTTTCATGAAAAATACTAGATTATAATTCTTTCCAGCTCAGCCCAACTCTGTTATTATGCCTTGTTTATGCTTTTTAAGCCAAGGCTTATCTGGGCTTCTGAAGTGAATGAAACTAAACACTTGCAGCTAGACAGGGGAAACTTTCTACACTATGCCTGTTTCTATGCCAGATATGAAACAACAAAACATTCCTTCTCAAACACCCTGTGTGGAAGGTTATATTGTTTAAATAACAGCTTTAGATGCAGACAGATAAAATAAGACACATCTGTTGCTTTTTTTCCCCTCTTAGCCTTTGTATTTGTGTAACAATAAGATTCATTCTCTTAACTTAGTCAAAGCAGGAGTCTTGTTCCTTGTGGGTTTTCTGCTTTTGTTGGATGGTAAGTTGGCAGCATCAATTGTATTAGTGTTTCTGTCAGCACCCACATTAAATATGTTTCTTTAAGGGAGACATCACATTCCAGCCTACTCTGGACATCTAAATTTATATCTTTCATCACAACCATATTGAAATCCAGCTACCACCTGGATTCACACAGGGTTTACTTAGTGAAATGCTCAGAATATTTCCGTTCCAAATATCAAATTAAAAATTAACTGAAGTTTATATTTAGGCAGAACAGCCAGTAACCCACAGACACTTTCCCCTCTTGCTTATCTCTCTCTGCTTTTTTGTGGTGTCAGAGCAGATTTCCATAATCCAAATCAGAATTTGGTACATGCTGTGCTTGTTTGGTATTACTTTAGGCTGTGTTTGTTTTCCCTTGTTTTACAAGTTTAAAATGCCTTAGTGGCACTGCAGCCTTTTGCACTGTTTTCCATGTCCCGTGAAATTTAGAAATGGATATGCCAATTTCAACAGGGTCTTCTGTGATTTTCCTGTTGTATTGACCGGAGAGCTTAGGACCAGTATTCCAGCTGCGGGTTAAATTCCCTGATGTCCAGGCAGTCTCCGTTCTGGCTTACTGCCTCATTCTAGGGAAAACTCAACCGGTTTTATGAGCAGAGGGCCCCACAGAAGAGGCCCTGGTTCCTACTCTGCCCCTCACACCTCTGTCAGTGTTCTCGGATACAGCCAATTCTAAGAAACAGAAACCCAACAGAGTTCAGATGTAGCCCTGTGTCTATGAAGAAAAGTATTCCAGCATTTAGGTCTGCATCAGAACATGTGCAGGCTTCCTTTCTACAGAAATCTAGACAGCAACCTCATAAGGAAATTCCTCATCCACAAATTTTCAGTACTGCCTCATTCTTGGGAGGGAGGAGACTGAAGGGGGGTTCATCTGTAGCCAGGTGCCACATTCTTTCCCTTCTAGACAAGGCTGAAGTCAATAACCACACTCCCAGAAATGAAGTGGGTTTTTCTCTTTAAGTTATTCATATGCCTCAGAATTATTCTGGTTTCTAATTTTACCCGGAAGATCTGTCAGGCTGTATTTTTCCAATCTTTCATTATCACAACTAGAACACAAACTTCACAATGCTAATTCAAAAAGCATTCTGGGCAGGGTACTTTCTATTCTTCTGGCAAATAGTCATGGTTTCTGCTGAAACAAGGTGACACTGAAACAGTCTCATCCAAACACTTTGAAAAATACTTTATCTTCCTTGAAGAATACAACTGTGTTGAAGGATCTTACAAGCTACAGGAACCATTACAACAAGATGGTGTTAACCCCTGTATAACATGTTAATTTGGCACTGAGATCAATAGCTTCAATGAAGGGTACCTTTGCAAAATAATCAGATTCAGAGGCACTAAGCAACGGGGAAGTTACTTTTATCATTCTGCAAGGGAATAAAAAAAATAAATTATGTGGAGGCTTACAAGTATATTTGCATTTGAGGTTTGTGAGCTCAGATTTCAGCCATAGTTCTTCCTTTGGCTTTGTGTCCCTTATTACAGAACACCATGGGATCAGATGTCATCTTTTTCTACACATAACTGGTTGGGTTCAGTTATTAGTCAGGCTTCAGGAAGCAAATATATACCATATACACCCATACAGCCATCTGAGGCCTGTTCTACGCATTTCACAAGAGGCCATGACTAATTTTTACTCTGTTCCATTGCAGATGCCATTTATTCTTCAACTTGAACAGTGTTATCTCACTTATCTGAAATAGCCACAATTAATAACCACAATTATATAAAGACTTCCAAACCAACTCCGAAAGAAAATATTGCTGTGTAAACTTTGTCTGCTGATTTCTTTTAGTTTTTTGTAAGACAAGATACTGTCAAAACACTTTGATTCGGGCCATGACAGGATTGAAACTAAGGTGTAAATTCTGCTCTTGTGAAACTCTACAGGCCTCTTAATATTCCAGCTGAACAGCAAAATTAAGCACTTGCTTAGCTTTAAACATTACTAAGTAGAGTTGTTTGGCTGAACTGAGGTCTAAAGCTCCCTACTTATAATGGGCAACATAATTTAACTTTAAACTCAGGACCACTGTGAATGAGCTAATGCAGAAATCAATGGTAAAACCTAATGGAAGGCAAGAACATTTGAAGTTTCGTTTTTTTCTTTTGTTTCCTTTGAATCTAATTATGCCCTTTTAGCGCTGTTTTTCCCTCAGTCCTCTCCACCTACTATGGCATAATTATAAACCCACACTTAGGTACACTAATTAAGAACATATCCACAGCAAGAATAGTAGAAAGGTGGACACAGAGAGAGTGTTCAAGCACCAGAGAGTAAATTACTACCCATAAAAAAAGGAAACAAAAACAGGAGAGTGAATAAGGAAAGGAGAGAAAACAAGATAGCTTGCTATGTGCCAGTAAATAAACTGAAAATTACATCCCCAGATGTACACCTATAGCCTTTTCTGTCAGCACTGCACCAATATTACTGTCACATGATGGAACATCAGATATATTTCTTGAAGTTTAGAAGATTTTATGTAAGCATCTAGCAAAATAATTAAGCAGCCCCTCTGAGCTTCACCCATAAAAGTGCTGCTTTATCTGGTTTTGCAGAATAATAGGGTATTAAAGTATCCCTGGAAACGCCTGTTTACCTGCTAAATGGATGTGTGCAGCCCTAAGTGTAGATACAAATCCTCCAGGAGCAGCTTTTCAGGTGTCATTTTAGGTGATGTTCAGTAACAGCACAGCGTGGTCGGGCAGAAGCACAGTTGCACTGAGGCGGCTGAACAGCTGTAGGGCACTGACTACAGCTTTTCCCCCCTAAGGTCAAGAACCAAAATCTCCAGTGGGGGGGGGAGGGGGGAATCATTGTAGATCAATCAGTGTAAACAACACAACAACTGTTCAGAAATTCTGATCAAAAAAAAGCAGTCTTTCAACTACCTTGAAGAACACTTGCACTGAAGTTTCATTCGGGTACATGGGTATTTATATTCAGGCATGATAATTTGCTAATGGGGCAAGGGTGCTGCATCATGTGGTTATTCATATTTGCTTAACGGAAATATAAGAATGTGATGTAGAGACCTGTTACCCAGCTTTCAGGGAAGAAAGCACAGCCCCTTTTGATCCTATTTGGTTTCAAATTTTTTCTTTGCCTGTCTAAAAGTATGACATGCCATATTTTAGACACCCATGTAATCCAGGGGATTTCAGCTCAGTCTTTGTTTCACGTGAAATTTGGAGGTGGAAAACACCATTTTTTTATAATGTAAGTGCCTGGTAAAATACCTTTAAGCAAAGAATCGTATATAATATAGAAAGAGTGAATCCTTGCTCATGCTCAACAGCCACAGGTGCTGTAAAAACATTATTGTTACTCAAAATACTTTTGTAGCCTCCAAAACAATTTTATAGTGACCATCACAAATTCACTCGCTGTAACAAGATGAAATGGAAGGTAAATAGTTAGTAGATTATGTATGAGAGATTATGAATATGACCAGGGTAGTGTTTATCCATTTTTAGGGACCTATGCAAAAGACAGTAATTATGGAAGGCACTGCCAGCAGAAAGCACACGAGCAAAGGACAGCATGCTGTAAAAGGTGTTAAAAAGTGCCTGAAAAAGCACTGAAAGTCGGGATTAGCATTTGCTTAATTGCCAGAGCTATCAGGAAACTCTTCCACCTAGTTCTTTGTGCCCAGAGTTGCTTTAAAACACCGATGCAGCCAAAATAACATTGATTGAGCTGAAGCTAGAGGTCTCCTACAAAGAAGCAGCTTTACTGTAGCCCCATTTTCTCCTGGAAAAAATGGATGAGCAAATTCCCTTTAGGGCAAGGACACCTATAGGTTGAGCAGATTAAAAGACCTTAAGGCATACTACTGTAGCTAACCAGTCCAGGAATAAACTTCTCAAGGAAAGCCAAACCAAACAGAAGAGACCCTGGCACTGAAAATACAACCCTCCTTACTGACACTCGGCATTTTCCCCACTGCACTGATACATCCACACTCAGTTCACAAGAACTGACACTGCCTGCAGCGAGTGATGGCTTTGAGTCCCACAAGTTTTAATGTTGCAGAGGCCTCTCAAAAATGCTGTGTGTCCATTTCTTGAAAACCAGCTACTTTGAAAATGCTTTCAATTGAGAAGCCAAGACCACAACTGTCTTAAAACTTCAGGCTTCTTGTGGGGAATGCCAAAGATAAAACTTTTCCCATCTTTAGAAGCATTTCCCCACCCCCCCTTCAGCTATATTATAAGCTGAGCCTGGTTCCAGAGAGCCTGTAGAACATATAAATTAGCAAAACAACCAACCTGGATTTACTCCATGTGTGAGCTGTGCTAAGTACAGTGACGAGTTACACCCTGAGAAAACACAACATGGCTCTGTAGTATTTCCAGTGTCTGTGTAGGAGATACCAAGGAACTCAACTTCAAGTTAAATATTTGGTGTTCAGTCATATTTGTGGATAAAATGTTTAGTTTCTTGGCTTTGGATTATTCATGAGCAACCAATACTCAACAGGAACATTTTGGTGGAACATTTGGCCCTCTCAATATAGGCTGCTTTTTGATTGTATGCAAGTTCTTAGAAAATCAGAACCCTGATGCTTGTATTCAAAATTCTAAATTTAATTACTGTAACTGCTCTGCAACTGTTGCTTCCAAAGGCCTGGTTTAACTAATGCTCATAATCCCACACGATGAACTAACATAGTTGGTTCAAATACAAAAGAACTCCGTGATGGAGAGTGCAGGACATAAAATACTCTCCATCAGTTCTGATGACAGGTTTCTACAATAAAAGTAAGAGTCCAAGGGTCATATTCACCAGGGCTGGCACAGGAAATCACATCCCACAGCTCCAATGACAGATTCATCTCACAACTGTACTCCCTGCACGTCCTTGTTTTCTCTGTTTCCCACTGGTGAGCTCACGCTTTGCTCAGACAGCGAACAAACCCAGCTGATGTGTCCTCTGGCAGCTCTCAGGGCCAACTGCCCTTTCTCCCATCTGGGACAGCAGCAGCTTCCCTGCTTAGCAGTTTCTCAACACTGCTTCTACCTTTTTCACATCAACTTCCCCTCCATTTTGAGACTTCCAGTGTGAATAGGACTCCCATTTGCTAGTGGAAAAGTGAAAGATCATGAAATAATTTTGCTGTATGGCAATCAACCACAATTCAACTCTTCAAACATGCAAGTAAAGTAGAACAATTTGGAATCAGGACCTTTTATTTTTCTTTTCTTTTTTTTTCCCCCCTCACCCTCCATTGTGCTTTATTGATAGGTGAAAGGCTAATTTAGTCTCAAGAGTGTTCTGCGTCCACCTCAGCTATTTCATTCCAGTAAATAACCTTGCTGTGAATTCATTTTAATTAGTGATTTCGTACTTGGAATTGTGCAGTTGTAATACAGTAGGCGTGAGGACCTATTGAAATACTATAAGAAAGTATAATTATTTTCAAAAGCTCTGTTGGAATAATGCAGGCAAGAAATTCTCCTGCTGTCATCTGTTTTCTGTGTCCAAGGTATCATTAGCACTTCACATTCTCTCTGTAGTGATGAAAGGGTAGATGCTTGGACTTCAGGTTGTGCAGGATGCTCCCACAGTGCTGGAGATTTTTTGTTCTTTATTTGCTGTTCCTTGCTGAGATCATTATAATGAGGATAAGATTTTCATTTTATTCGACATTTCTGGTTTAATTGACTGAAAGATATTACAAAGAAAAATAGGAACAAAACCTTAAGATTCAGAAGGATTTTCCTAACTTTATGGGCCTGGACTGGGCTTTTTCATGCAATGTGGAATAAATGAAGTGAGGTCTAAGAACAAAAACATCTAAACCTTGTCATACATGTTACTGCTGAAGGCAGGGTGACAAAGAAGAGTTTTGAGAAGCAGTGAAAGAAAAATCTTTAAGAGCCATAAGTTCATTTCAGATATGAATTTGAACTTGCAAACAAGATGCTGGGCTTCAGCCCAGAGGTATAAAATTAAAGGGGCTGACAATGTACAAGAGGATGAAATCAGGCATTGGTTGCACTTAGGAAGATGCAGCTCAGTTCATTTGGCCATTGCTCGCAAGACACACACTGTGGCACAGAACAGAAGAAATGATAAAGGCCAAACGGATTCCTAAAGACTACATCAGGCTGCACTTGATGTGCGAGTTCTCTTGAAGGCCCTTTTTGTCTTTTATGCAAAATTATCATGTTTAAGAACACTGCCAGAAATTCACTGGCATGTCAGTGAAAACAAGGAGCTTGTTCTTAAAATGTAGGCAATTTACACCTACTTAGAGTGACTATAGTTAAGGAACACATACGTATGAGCTGTCAGATCTGCTCCCTTCAACTCCCTCGTTGTGTCGATGTGGACATTTTGGCAGATTTCCTGACCTGCACACAGTCTGAAGGAGTGGGCTGCCTTCAGCTGTCGGACGTGCTGGCATCTGATCCGGGATTCTCAGGCCTGGAAAGAGCAGCCTGGATGGGGGGGAAGAGCACCAGGGTCTCAACAGCACTGGGTCCCTGTGCAAAGAAAGGCTTCTCTTCACTTCTGGGAGAATGATGATGGTGGGGACAACCAGCATTTCTTTGCATTCCCATCTCCCTTTGCTTTTGGATCTTAAACCTTGGGTTTAAGAGAGGAAGTAGCTGCAAAACTTGGATCCAGTCCATGCCTAAGATCAGACTCTTCTCTGACACAAACAGCAGCTCTTGAGCACGCTGGTATTTCCGAGGGGGAAATGTGCTGCTCTGCAGAGCGAGCGTGGCAGTCCTCGGGCTCTGCTCTCTGTGGGCTTGGAGTGGCAGCTGCCACTTAATGGAGTGTGGCAGCATCACGTCTAACACAGCTGACTGCAGTAATGTTTTAGCCGGTGGCAGGGCTGTTTTGTCACACAGATTTTGTGTTGATAGCTCTAGTGAAGTACCTAACAATAGTCAGCGGGGAGAGAAAAGCTGATGGTCTCGAAACAAATTCATAGGAAAAGCAGCAAAATGGGAGTGTTGATATTCCATTTCAAGTCTTACTAGTTCAGAAAACGAGACTTTTAAAACCCTGTAAAATTACAGATTACAAAAGCAAGTTACTGAAGCTGCCATGCCTCTGAATGTGTATCTCAGTGAAAAGCCTGACAGCGTCTCCGCTTGCGCTTCCTCTTGCAATGCAGACCCGGTGCCTGCTTTATTCATCCCTCATTTGTATTCCATTATTTCACCATTTCTCCTGACTAGATCTCGAATTTCTCAAATCTTAAACACCAGCATCCCCAAATGAGAGCAGCCTGGCTGCCAGAGAGAAGGAGCTTGTATATGGCCTCCTCAGCACAGCAGCATCCTTCCCTGTGGCAGCAGAGTGCTGCTAATTAATTACCTGTACATTGCTCCAGGCCGGAAGGTGTTTGCACCAAGAGCACCAAACAAGTAGTAGTTTTGTTTCCAGAGAAACCTCGGGGTAAATTATATACAGAGGGTGTCATGAGATCACCTGTCTGAATTCATCAATAGTAACGGCTTTGGAAGAAGGGAAGCGAGGTTGAAAGATGAGGACTGAGAGTTCAGAAAGCAATCAGGTCACCTGAAATAGAGCAGCCCTACAACCTGGGGTCAAAAACAGGGGAAAAGGGGAAAATTAAAAGGGAGTCCCAAGGATGAATGTTTAGGCAGTGATGGAAGAAGTTAAGACTGAGGTGTATTTGCCTGGGCTTTTCTATGGGATGCTTGGGAAGAAATCCGAGAAACCTGGTTAAACTTAAAAACAATTTGTAACAAAGTAACTCAATAGAACAGAGTTTAAAGGCCAGAGAGGAGAGAATGGAGAGGTAAGACATAAAAGGTCACTATGCAAGGACCTCACAAATTCTGAATTGTATGCGTTCTTAACTAAGTTTTAAAAGGGAAGAGAAGCATACCGAAGTAGCAAAGTGGAACAGAGTCTGGTCTGTTTTGTGCAGATAAAGCTTCCCAAATGTTGTGTATCACTGAGGGAAACAAAGCACAAAACCGAAGTTCTTCCGGGAAAAATAAAGACTAAAATCAAGAAATAAACAGGAAAAAACCCCACATTTATCCCCACCTGCTCCTTGCAGTTGCTGGAAATGGAACATCTAGGATACATCTGTCTGCACTGGGCAAGCAATTGCTGTTTACCATCCTAGGGGGTTGCCAGGAAAGCACAGGGAGATCATAATCCTCAGAGCATGCCCCTCTTTTCCATGAAGTATACTCAGTGAAGCTATGATCACTTAGAACACCTGATGATACGCCTCCCCCTGGTAACCAAACCTCTGCTTTTCCCAGATATGGCAATCTTAAAAATAAAAAAGCAAGGAAATTGTCCACTCCATTTGTACTGCCGAAATCTGAGTTAGAACAGGTACTCTTATCTCCCAGGATAATGGTTTCTGTTAACATCCTGGGAAGGGATGCACCCTTGGGAAGTGAGTGCACTCCACAGAGCTGTTCACGGAAAGGCAGAGGTACACACACTGCTTGCTTTCCACCTCCCACTCTCTTCTGCATTTGGCTCACCATGCATAATAAGAGTAAAAGAGAGGTTGTATTCCCACCTGTTTTGGTGTTCCAGAGATGAGCAAGTATCCCAAACCGCACACTAATCTCAGTTCAAAGCACACTCTGGTCCTAGACCAAAATTTGCCCCTCCTTATACTTTACAAATGGAATAAGTAGATGGTTGGACACAGGGGACTCAGGCTGGTGAGACACTATATTAGGACCACTGTTTGGGTCTCCAAATTAAGATGCAGAAGAAGAATCACTCTCTGCCTTAGCCAAATGTAAAGGGAACATTTTTGCATATTTTTGATATGTGATCTTATCAGCAGCTTTTTCTTTTCAGTAAAATAAATCCTGGTAATTCCACAGCACAGAAATCTGACAGTACAGAAAGTAATCTTTGTGATGGCCAAAAGTCTTTGCACAGCATATATTGCAGCTTAGGATAATTATTTATTACTAGTGTTACCACCACTGAGCCTTTAATGCACTTGCGGCCAGTGGGCAGAAAATAAGCAATCCCTGGTGTCAACGGCAAGAATGCACTTCTTCACATGGCAAGTAACTTTTTAAAGTTCCTGTCAGGCTGTAATATCTTTCCCCTCCATGCAAGAGTATTAAAACACAAACTTTGGATGTATAAATCAGAGTAGGGTGAGTTCATTCCTGTGCCAGAGGGAGCCAAATGAATCCCAGGGATGCTAAAGCTGGAAGGGGCCTCCTAGATCATCTTGTTCTGCCTCTCTTCCCCTTTCCATTAACAGCTGCTGGTGTCACAAGAGCAGAATGTTAAACAGCACAAGTATGGAGAAAGAATACTGGGCTCTCCCCTCTGGCTGCTGAGCAGTTCATTAACATTTTCTACAACGTATTTACTACAGCTTGCTTTTTCTATACCTTTCCATTTCCTCACACACCATAGCTGATATTCACATCACCTCTACAGTTATGGTGAACCTTCTTTAGCTCAGTTATTCCACTGTAAGCCTGACCTTCCCTTAGGAATGCCTTTTTCTCCTAATGCACAAAAAGAATTTTCCTTTTTCTGCTTTCAGCCCGTTGCACCTTTTAAATACTCAATAATTCCTTCCCATCTTTACTGTCACTGTAGTTAGGATATTTATAGGCGAGTGCATCCCTTCCTTATTGTTTCAGTACATAGGCATGGAAGTGATGGATAAGATAAATAGGCAAGCTGAGGAATCACAAGGGAGACTTGCAAAGCCATAAAGAGGGATTATCCATCCAAAGTGCAAGCATGTGTGTATGCACACAGGTGTTCAAATGCAGAAGGAAAGAGAAAGGATTTTCAGCAGGGCTAATATTCCTCCATGAGGAATGATTCTTTTAGGATGCTTTGAGAGCAGTGAGGTGGGTCTATCAGTATGCAATTTTATTTATTCCTACTTCACAGAAACAATCACTCTGGAGAGGAAATAAGTCATCGGAGGGGTGATCCTGTCCACCTCCTTGCCATTAGTCACCGCATAATAATACTTCATGTTTTCTGCATTTAGGTCTTCCAAAGGGTGCTCTCTCTTCCCCATATTTCTTATCTCAGTAATATGCTTATTAAAGCCTTTGAATATCTTTAGACCATTTGCCTGTATTAGCTTCCTGCTTTCTGAATACCAGAGTACTTTCCCAGCGCTCTTGTGATACATCATCTGAACGAAGGCTGGCTTTTCCTATTATGCAAATATTATTTTACTGAGAGTTTGATCTGCTTTCATGTATATTAAAGGGTATAACAGCTATTACTGTTATCAGGAGCTGCGACTTGCTTATTCCTGAAACAAATAATGGTAATGCTGATGGTAGAAGCTTAGTAAAAGATATTGTATGCAAAAAAAGTGTTGGAAAAATAAAAAAGGTCCACTATGTCCTGAGGAAATGGCTCGCTGTTTCCTCTAGCTGAACAATTTAAGTATTGCTAAATATCAAGTTTTAACCACTATAAAAACTTGACTGGATGGTCTGGCATGGGTTTTAGGTTTAGTTCAGGTCTGTTTTTTTGAAAAAGCCTTTTTTTTCCGTGTAGTTCAAAGCTCCATAAAGTAGGTGCAGAGATGGTACCATAGCAACCACAAGAAAGTAAGTTTAAACACTGAGAAAATGAGCTTTTTGCTTTCTAATAGCAGAGCTTTCATATTCATATCTTCTTGCTGGGTTTGAAACACCTGTTTCTATTTCAGCTGACTTTGCTGAGAGAACAGAAGCTGTATGGCATTACTGAAGTACAATTAAATAAACCCGTTTTCTGTGAATATTCTTTGGTCATGGACAAACAGAAAACTGAATTTTGAATGGTGATGAATTAATTTAAAAACTAAATTACATTTCCTTGAAACGGAAGGTGGTTTTTTTGGTATGAAACAGAATTGGTTCCCACAATGGATCCAAGAATAAACCTATTTTTTCCCGCTGACTCAGGAAAATCAAGTAAATCCAAACAATCACTACTGTGATTTTCTTAAATCAGTTTTGAGGCTTTCTGCCCTGTCTGCACAATAATGTGGATTTTGTCAGAACAGCTGAGGGACTGAGAGTTCAGTGTTCTGGCACATTGTTGACTTGTTCTGTTTACCTGCTTTGGGTTTAAGGCCGTGACTCATCTTGGATTTGCATCTTTTTTTTTTAAAGATCTTGGTGTCTGGAAAAGCGAGTGTGAAATACTGATTTAAATAGCATCTCCTTCTAGTAACATGCCTGTGTGGCCACATAACAAGAAAGGCAAGGGACAATAATCGATGAAGACTTTTTAACTAAAAGACTCAAAAAAAGTTTATCTTGAATCCTTTTGCCTTCTCCATTACATTTTTAAGTAGGATAATTCGTCCTGTCAATGTATTAAGCTGAACAGTTACAGAAGATCTTAGAGTCATAGAAAGTGTACCCACCAGGCACACCCTCAAATTTTGATTTATCCCCAAATGAAATGATTTCTACCCAACAGGAATCTCACTATCCCCACACTACAGTTAATGACTAGTGAACTTTGGGTGAAAATACACATGTATCTGACCAATTCTCCCCCTTCCAAGCAGTCAGCCTCCCAAACACGCACCAAGACCTCTTGTAACAGAAAAAAACAGTCCCAAATCCACCATTTTGCAATTGTGTGCCCTCCTTGTTAGTGTGGGAACGTGTGAGGCAAAGAGACATGCCCTGGAACCTGGATCCCTGTCAGACATATTGTGGTGCCTCTGAAAGGCAAAGATTGGGATGAAAAAGCAGGAAATAAATGAGCAGAGCTCCTGGACGTTGGTATGATGGCTGAGCTTGTCTGGGACCTGGAGAGCTTCCAGCCCCAGCGCTGTGGAGGGGAGCTGAAGAGCCGACAGCTGCTGCACTTGACCCCCCGCAATTCCGCAATTTCCCACTGCCTGCCGGGCCCAGCTGGGGCCAGGGGTGCTCAGGGGCCCCCTGGGGTGATCACACACCCATGGCCCCTGTGCCAGCATGGACAGAGAGCTGCAGGACTTGTGCAGGATGCAAATAGTTCCCTATTCTTGTACCGTAAATGCAAATATTACACTTCCTCTCCACTTTTCCATACCCGATTTCCACAGAAACCACATCAAATTGAGAAGTTCTTGAAGAGGTTTTGGCTCCATCACTGTGAAGCAGCAACCTGCTACCACTTAGAAATCAAACCTCAAAACTTGTAACTTCAGTTCATCTTTTGCATGACCAAGCCAAAACTTTAAGTTTTCCTTTCCCAACAATGATTCTGTTGGCAGCACTTCAGTTGTTCTCCACGTAACATTATAATTCCTCACAGCAACCTGTGCAAAGCCTTTGAAGTTATGGAGCTTTACAATGGACCTAAAACTCTTCGGTCCAGGTTACAGCAGGATTCTCCAAATGCCAGTTACGCCAACGGGCTGCGGTTATGCAGAGCAGAGCTCTGAAGAACACACTGATATCCCCACCCCACACCTCCTTCACACCTCACGGAAGGCAGCTCCGCTGCCATAATCAGTGCTCCTATTTATGGCTTACATCATTTTTCAGTACGTGCTATTGACACATCTCCGTTTTCCCTATCCATTTTGTATCGTAGTGTCATTACTGATGACTTATTAGCAGTAAAATAACACCAGTACAAAGAACAGCTGTGTTGGAACAAGGTATTGATTATTGAATAATACGTTATTAAAAATGTGAAGTATTCATATTTTTTGACAAGCGTGTTAGAGGCAGCAGTTGTTCTACAGTTAGAGCTGGAGTTTCCTCTTACAAGATTAATTTACTTTTCCAATTAAGAAATCTTGGAAATATATATACTTTAATTAGCTGGAATTTACTAAAATCTGCATTCTGTCAAAAAAGGCAATGTGTGAATGAAATCTTTTCTCCTTGATCATTACATTTTCCAGACTACAGTCAGAAGAGGGAGAAAGGAAAGAGGATCAGGTAGTGACTACATCCTGGCCTGAAGTAGGAAGGAAAAGGTTCATCCAGTCCACTAAAGTAGAACATGCGACACGAAAAAATAGACTTCTTGATTCCGAACTCATTTAGCAAATAAAGAGTAAATAACTAAGGAGGAAGGAAATGGAGAGACTTCATACATTAGGAAGTTCTTGACTGAATGCTGGAGCTTCCAGTTGCCCAGTGGCCACGTGTACGTCTGTCAACGCCACGTCTGGCTCCAGTGCAGTCGGATGCAATTCTGTTAGTGACACAACATTTGAAATGCCAGGCTTGAATTTAGCCCTAAATAGAACAGAAATTATACTTGCTAAGAAAATATTAAGCTCCCTTCTTTCTCATCCTCCCTTTAAATAGTCTGTGTGACCAGGAAAAACGATGCTCTGGAAAGCCTCCAATAAATTTATCAGAGTTCATTTTTAATTGTTCTGTGAGATCTAAATACATGTATTCTTCTATTTACCAACATAGAGGCTTGTTCAGAAATATTTATTTTACATCCTGTGTTTACAGAAGCTGGAAATGTTTAATTATTTAACCAGTGTTAAACAATGTCTATTGAGAACATAAATATTCAAATCTAAGAAATGGTTATACATAAATACTCCATTGCTATTTTAAATAAGGATAATATAAATTGATGGATACAAGTGCAACAAAGTGTCATTAACTCACTTTTAAATAAGCACTGAACGTGCAAATTAATGAGATGTGAACTCCCCAGAAGTGCAGAAAAACACTTTCTGCCAAATATCATATTAGCTAAGAGCTGAAAATTGTCATTTACAGAGCAGAGACGCTTCCATTAACTGCACTTTCCTATTATTCTTCTCTTTCACTGAATCTGCCTATTTTTGGAGCTTGACTAGCACAGACAGCAACAACCTGCTCTTTCCCTATTCTTTCCAGATTCCTGAAGCAGTGGAGAGCAGAAAATGAGGCATATGGCTCAGAGAGGAGGTGCTGGCTGCCAGCACAGACTTCCACAGCAGCAACAGGAGAGCCCCTAAAGCTGCATCTGGACCCCCAGGTGGGGACCAGGCTTCAGGTACGAGACCTGGATCAAAAATTTAATTCAGATTTAAAAAAAATACCCAACTCCAAATTATTTATATGCCAAAATATTTGATAGCCCATATTGAAGTTCTGGACAAAGACTTACATTTTTTTATTTCACACCTCACTGTATTCCTTAGCTGTTTCCAAGCCAGCTGTTGGGAACAGGATTAACCTTGGCATCTCTCATTATAAAAGATATTTTTGGACTGCAGAGTCACTCTTTCTACCTCTTTGCAATCTCTTCTCACACAACAGTCCGGATTCATGCTGCACCTCCTGTCCATCCCCAGTGAGTTATGGCATCCAGTGAGATCATACCACAGACACCTAAAATACCCTTGCTGTCCTCCTTTGTTCTGCTATGATTCTTTGACAGATGGAAAGAGGATTCTCATCCCTACAGGGGCAGTGCAACATATGCAGTGGGCAGAACAACTACTTCTGTTTCTGTTCCTGTTGGTTGCTTTTCTTTCCTACCCCATGAAGATTTCCAAGATGACAGGGATGAAAAAATCCTGTAAGTCTCCCTGGACCACTTTTGTTGGTAAACAGTGAAACAAGGAGTGCCTCACTGACTGAACTCCAGGGTTGAGTACAGCATTTGCAGTGGGGCTTGTCATTAGTGTCATTACTGGAACAGAGATTAAGAAAAAATAAATTTAACCATCACTGTACTTACACAACTTAGGCGAGGTAATACAGGGGAGATGTCGGTCAAAATCTGGGAATTTATCTCCTGAGACTAAATCACTCAACTCCAATCCAGCTGAATTATTTAAGGACATTTGTAAGTATTTGTCATTGCCTGAAACACCAGGGACACTAATACTTTTTAACTGTAGACATGTAACTATGAGGCTCCCACTCCTCCAAAAGGGGAGCTTGCCTCCCTCCCGTCACTCCAGATAAACTTAGACCTCCATACCCTCATTCATGTCCAGCACAGACAACGTGAACAGCTTATTCTGATGCAAATCTACAACAGTGCTCATGAAGCAGGTGAATACATACAGGAGAGAAATTTAGTATATGAGGTTATTTTAAAGGAGCATGGACATTTCCATGCTTCAGCTACCTAGGAGGCTGAGAGAGATTGAAGTCCAGAGCCTTGTGCTGACAACACATCAAACCCAGAGAAGCACAGCAGTAAATGAAAGCATAATGATAAGTCCACCCATGCGTTCCACAGGAAAGAAATTCCAGACAGAATCAGAAATGCAGATGATTTCACTGCACCCCAGACGCATCCGGCCACAAACCCTGTTCCCAGGACTGATACCGCAGACTTGGTCCTTTTTTTTATGGTTTTTTTGAACTGACTTTATTAAAGGACAGTCCTTGCTGTGACTCAGTGGCTGAACAGAGCATTGTAAGCCAAAATGTGACATTTTTCCCCCCTACAACTTACAACTGGGTAATCTACAAAATTAATTTCCTTCACCTTTAACGAGGTGCTGTTCTGTGGCCGGGTGTGCATTATTGTGTGTATTAGTCACAGCCTGACTGAAGGGAAATGTGGCATCAAATTTATGGTAACAGCAATTTTCCTTAAAGTACATCCACACAGATGGACTGGCAGCCCCCTGATACATGGTTTTAAACTATCTTTTATACAATATTGCCCTCTATGGGAGCCCAAGATGTAACAGATTTGAAATATGCACGCTGCTGTTCTTCTGTCCTGTTCATTTTCTTGAGCATAGTATCTCCTTGCCTAAAACACTTTTCTTGTTAACATAAAAGCTTTATGCCACCAGGAAAAAAAAAAAAAACAAACTACCTCCTATCCTCTCCTCACTTAATGCATTTCTTTTGAGCCTACATTTCGCATTGTAACAAATCACTATTATTGGTGTTTAGCTTTTATATAATAGTTTCAGTTCAGAGACCCCTGCTTGGAGAGTGTATGCCTCTCTGCTATGCTTAAACAACAACAAGTAAACAAAAACCAAAGTACTCACAGCCCAGGAGCCACATCACTGGTATGAATATTCAAAATGTTATTTACCTATTATTTCTAAGTGCCCAAAAGTCTTCAGAGAGCAAACAGCCAGCTCCAAAATGTCATTAAAGATAGAAACAGATATTTTCCAATGTAACCTGCTGAGCATGAGTGCCATGGGTAAAGAAGGAATGAGCATGATAAAGGAGTATAATGGTCAAACATTAAGAGCTTAATTCACTTGGAGTGCTCTCAACTCTTGATTACCCCATCCACGTTTTTCGTTGATCATTTTAATTAAGTCACCTTTATTTTCTTCCCATGAGAAAAAGATATTTTTTACAGAAATCTCAGTATCAAGATGATTGTTTGAAGAACAGTGAACAGAGGACATTGCTCACATTGAACTGTATTGCACAGTCAAAAAAAAACCCCCAGTCATCCCTTCTCCTGATATTTCCAGAGTAGTGCTGAAAGTCTGCAAGCAATTCCTACCTCAGGGAAAGAGAATCCATAGCAGTTAGACACTAAAAGCATTTCTTTAGCTTATTAACTGTTCTAACAGATGTTGTAGACAGATTTCACATGTCCAAATAAAGTAAATGTAATTCAGTTCAATGTAAATATAACATCATGATCTTGGTTTCCTTTGTCAGACTATAACATTGTCAAGTCTTTTGGGCTCCCTTTTCTCGAACCCAGGTCTCTGTGAGTTTTGGGGGTTTTTTATTTGTTTAGAGACACAGCATAGTCACATCAGTCTAAAAATAGACCTCAGAGGGCATTCTTCCATCTCACAGGCCATACTTCCATCTCCCATTTTACTGTGATCTGTCACATTCCATGGTTTGGGGTGGCTTTTGGAGAGTTTTGTGGCCCACAAGAGAAATACCATTCCCAGAGCACCAGATTAGGAAATCAATTTTCCTCAAAAGGGAAGACATCTTTTAGCACCACGGACCTGCCTCAGAGCAGTGGCAATTTGCAAAGGAGAGGGTCAGAGAAGAGAACAGCACTGATTCACAAAGGACTGGTGCCACATCAGGATTTCCCCCGTCCCAGTTGGAATATCAGCACCACATAAAGCAGAAAAAAAATGATAATGGGATGATCTAAAATTAAAAAAAAACACAAACAAAAAAAAAAAGCTCAGAGCTGAAACAAAACACTCTGGGCAAAAGGATCCATTTATTCCAGTAAAGCTAGAATACCAGCTAGAGAGTGGTTTAGCAATGGATTTTTCACTTTGGGGCTTTTTTTTAAGTTTCAAATTATGGTATATAAAAAGGTATACTTGTGAGCGCTAACCTAGGGAAAAAAGTCATCCTTAGAATGCAATGGAAGTTTGATATCAGGATCGCAAGGACAGAAAAGTAAAAAGTGAAAGATAAATGCTCTTTGTAGTTTCTCCTTTGTAACTCATTCCTGGTTTCACCTTTTATTCAGAAGTAGATCAGAGTATTTGAAGAGCCTCTGTAGATGTGGCAAAGGGGAATCCCATTGCAGCTTGGGTCTAATTAAGCTACTCTGTGAATCATTCCATAGTTTGACTAACTCAAAAAATTAAAAAAAAAAATCACTTGAACCCTTGGTTTAATGTATTAAGCTCCTTAACTTTTAGTAATCAAGGAAGAAATGCTTAGTATTAAGATTTGTATGCTCTCACTTCATGTTCTGGATGATGCCCTTTGTGATAACTGCTTTGGCAGCAGCTGGTTTGCATTCCTCTTTGTGAGGAGTCACCTTCCTCTACACATCTTACCAGCCCTGCTAGAGCTTCACTGTTCATACTGTTCTCTTGCCTGAGCTGTTAACCACTGGATCCTCAAGGAGTGGATCTGCAGTACTGACTTATCCATTAGGAAAACATGCTACAGTGATACAAACCCCACTGTTCTCTCTTGACTTAGAAAGCCACCAAAGCTCAGATAAGCAGCTGGCATGTGACAACAATGCTGGTGTTACACAGAGGTAGTTGTTCCATTTTATGGAAGTCACCAAGCAGCACAAACCATGGTGGGTTGTCCAGACATCATCAGGAGCTCATAAATAGATCCGCTCAAGTTCATGTGGGGAATGGCAGAGGAGTGCCCAGGTTTGAAAGGAGCTCCTCAAGGTGCTGTAAAACACTGCTGTACAGAACGTGTGACCATTTACATGGCCCTGATTTAATCCAGCCTCAACTCAGGTTGTGAGCAGGCACTGGAGACAAGTACCACTGCAGGTGCAGAGTGGGATGACAACAACTGCTGTCCGGAATACTGGGAATGAGAAAAACCACCCGATGATCTCCGACAAAGCCTACCCTTTGTGAGTCATGCAGGAAAGAAAGTAAATGATTCTTTATGCTTCCACAGAGAGGGGAAATGGGAGCATGACTGCAGGTTCTAGATCTAGGTTTGTGACACAGTGCAGTGGGGGCACCAGCAAGCTTTTCTGGGTGAGGCAGTCTGGTGAATTGGACCTGCACCTGGTTTTAGTTTAGTTTTTGCAAGGATATAAAATATAGATTGACTTGTTTACCTGCAAAGAGGTCCCAGGAAGAGCGATCATGAGAACAGACCATACAGGACACAGCTCCCATACAATGTGAGGTGTTACAGGTGCAAACACAAATCACAAAGGGACTGAGCAGAACAGGAACCTTCTCTAGTGCTCCAGTCTCTCCTGCTACAAGAAAGTGGCCTGGGGAAAAAAAGTTCTTCTCTTTCTAAGCTCCAGTCCTACCCCCATTTACTTTCTAGGAGCTTTCTGCTGACTTCAGGCTGAAGTCAAACCCAGGAAGGATCTGTAAGGAAACTTGTGGGACAGAGCCCAGAGGTTTTATGGATACACAAAGACATGCTTCTCTCCCACACAACACGAACCCTTGCCTCAGTGCCACTCAGGGAGTGGTGACACAGATCAGGCTGTGGTTCAAGCAGAGACTCACTTTTTGCTTGATGGTATCTCAGTAACAGTTCTTGAAAGACCACAGTTTATGTTTTCACAGTTGAGTAAGCACTTAAGACATAAAACAGTAATGTAATTAGAGAGATGTGGAGCAGCTCTAATGCTGGATGTTAATGAATGTATGTTGGTTTAACAGATATTTCAATGTTAGTTTATATCACCACCCTTTCTGAAACTAATACATCCGAAGCCTTACAAGAACAAAGCCACAGCAGGATATCAAAGTTATCTTACAAAGGAATAAAAAGTGTAAGATAAAGGTCATTACAGAGCTGGTGTGCACTGATTTGCCTTTATCATCTCCAGAAATGTGTCCAGCTATAAACAAGGGAGGATGATAGAAGCTGAAGTAGAGACTCTGCCGGTGGAGAAAGTCAGCAGTCAGGGAATTTAGTTCATTTCTACTTTTTTTTTTATTTTACTTTAGGACCATGCAGAGCATTTTTGCTGTTGATGGTATTGCAAATCAGTGCTTCATGCTCAAGTGGACTACTAGGAGCATATTCCCCCCTGTCATCTGGGAAATCAGAATAGCCTGTGACAAGGCAGGCACTCACAGCAGAAGACACAAATGCCTTTACTGAGTTGTGGTGCACGAAACCCAGCTCCAAGTCTTATCTATATTTCATCCCTACATTTCTGAGTATGTAAAACCTCTAACAAATTTTGATTCAGAGCCAAAACATCCAGATTAAAAACCCCAACTTACTGAGACATCAAGAAAGCCAAACAGACTTTGCTTAATGAATTATATGAACACTTGAAAACTAAAAAAAAACCCAAAAAAACAAAAAAAAAAACAAACCTAAAAACAAACAAAAAAAAACACCAAACCCAAAACAACAAAACCCAAACCACATTCTGGTATGCCTCTATGTTTTTTTCACTTTTGATGTGAGTATTTATGTTCTGCTTATGTCAAGGAGCTGCTGGAGAATTAAGTCTAATCTATAACTCTCATAAGTTGTCATAGTTCCTCTGAAATCAACGGATGTTTTGACAATTTACACCATCTGAGGCACTGCTCTGTGTGTTTAATAAAAGACAATGCTGTTTAATTACAGGTGAGTTCATAAGAAGCTCAAGAAAAAGCTGGTCCTTTCAGGAACAGTCATTTTTTTTTTTGTTCTTTTAAACTCATTATGAAGTTCAGTGTCAGAAGCCATCTTTCTTTCAGTAAAGACCAAAAATGTGTCTTTAGCTGAAAGACACAATTCTGTGTATTGTAGTGAACTTAATTTTGAAGAGCTTTGAGGTGGTTTTGGAGACTAGTAGGGAGATACCTGTTCCAGTGTCATCAGAGCACTGAGATAACAGGTGAGAAGACTGGAGGCAGTCAGAGATCACAAAAGCTCATCGTGAGACCAACAGAACATCAATTCAAACACCCCAGTATTTTTAGATAGTCTAGAAGAGTGAACCAGGGAGGTACCACATATTACATGTACTAATTTCTGAAAGGATTTGCTTGCTATTGATCATATTTAGGAACATGGTTTAGTGATGGCCCTGGCAGTGCTGGGTTAACCGTAACCTTAAAGGTCTTTTCCAACCTAAAGGCTTCTATGATTCTATGTTTCTAAGCACAGAACTGCAGGAATTGTGTTTTTCCACTTCATAAAGTGCTGTGAAGATGAATACATTACAAACATGTGGGCAGATATTGTAGGGATAGGTGTGTAAGCTCCAAGAGAATTTGGACAGAACATAGAAACATTTAGTTCCACAACCCAAACAAACCAACAACAGCAAAAAAACCAAACACCAACCAACCAAAACTCTCTCTACAGGGCCAAACAAACCAAACCACCAAACCCACAGTTATAGAACCAGAAAGTCATGTTTCAGCACGGTAATACTAGTTTGGGCAAAGTATTGGTAGTTTCACCTCTAACTTCTGAACCATCAACACAGGAGGAATAGGCTGTTGTGATTGCCTACCTATACGGGGGAGGGAAATAAACCACACAATGACTAACAGGTACAGAATTTCCACCAGTTAATGCAAAATCTGTGCTGCAGGTAAGAGCCAGAAAAACACACATCCTGTGGCAAGGATTTCAGCATAAATGCGACACCTCATCAATACAGTATTTATATTACTAGAATTTATCTTTTCCTTTTTCTCTCCATCCACACTTAATTTCTGTTTCTCGCTGTTGTTTTCTTCCTTGCACATTTTTCCCTAAAGCAGAGCATGAGAATTCTACCATGATCAGAAGGACATTCTAGGTAACTCAAGTGCACTTGTGACTGAGCAAGAAGAGTTCCATTTTCTCTACTACCCAAAGGAGAGAGCAGTGAAAATTCAAATTGCACTCTTTTTCCCAAGGCTTGGTGTGCTCTTTCTGTTCCACAGAGTTGGAGCAATCCTGCCAACTGATTTCCACACACTCCTCGTAAGGGCAGACCCTGGCACAGTCATTCTCCTGATCCCGCACTCCACAGAAATCCCTAGCAAAGCAAACAGATACTGGGGCAGCGCGAATCCCCAGCCAGGCTTCTCCATGTGGAATTGGCTCAGCAGGGTATGGGCTTAAGCCAAGGATTTCAGTTCAGGGAGCCACTTCAGCATCTGAATTAAAACACTCTCAACAGTGTGTGTTACCATTTGGCCGCTGGCCCACCTTGGAAACATCTGCAGCAGTGGCTTCCGAGGGGCAGAGCACTGCTCCCACCACATCTGGAGCGGCACAGCTGGCCTGCAGCCAAACCCTTCTGCTCACAGCAGTCACTCCAGTGCTCCAAGTGCAGCCACGAGCCAAGTGTGTGAGTACAAAGAGCAGCAAAGCAACTGGACTTGTTCTTTTCACACCATCATATAAGGGCTGGGAAACCCTCACAGTTTTGGGACAAAGTGCACCAGAAGTTTGCCTTTGTTGGGGGAAGAAACCCTGTAACTCTAACTCAACTTGGCTATTTTAGTTTACAGTCTGATTGAAGCTCTAATTTCACACCAGATGCAAGGAGGCACCTGTTCACCACTCAGTTGCAGTGGGAACCTCACACCCAACATCCACAACAGCCTTTGGAAAACAAATCCCAAATCCATAGCTAGCCGTAGGCATAAGGCATTTTTAAAAGACCCCCAGCGAGTGCTTTGTAATTAGAAGTCACAGGAAGTTACTCAGACATTCTTTGAATTTTAATTTTCCCTCAGTTTCTAATTTAGCCAGAAGGAATCAATTAGATCCCAGTTAGGAGTATCTACCATCTTTGAAACTTGGATATTCACAGAGAGCAAATAGCTCTTCATGTAGCAGGTCCCAGCTGAAGGATGTAAATGGGAAACTGCATGGAACACCATTTATTTACCCTGCGTTGCAAACACGAAAGGTTGAGCTGACCCTCCTATGATTCAAATCTGAGTTTACAGCATCATTCATCATCTCGGAATGGGTTTGTTCCAGTCTCCTTGAACAAAACTATTTTCTCCTCACATTTGCTGCACTGAATTGGCTGAATTTCAATTCTGAGGTGTATTGTACAAAGAACAGTTCTGGAGTGAAAGGTGTCAGGCTGGCAAAAAATGAAAATTAGATTGGAATAAAATCTAATTCTTTTAATATAGAAAGTGTTTAGTTTTACCTCTGTAATATAATTTAAAGTCACAGAGCAATCATGTTTCTTGGCTATGGAGGTAGGTTTTCATCTCTAGCTGGAGGAGATAAAGGATTTTAATAAGGAATTATGCAACAAATAGGTGGAACTTCTGTCACGCAGAGTAGGAAAATATTTGCAACTCTGAGCACAGAGTATTTGCTGCTATCAGGGACATCATTTGTAACCTATGTGCTGGGTGACCTCTCCTTGATTTTGGTCATGCACTAAAACCCACCTTTTGTTGTACCAGGTGATCTTATCAATGACCTAACAAGAGTAGGAACCAAAAAGTCTTCCAGCTCTGTGATTTTGTCGAGCCTCCTTTAGCATCTGGAGATGGTGAGGGGCAACTGGGGGCTCAAGCTTTTCCTCCTGTCAGCAAAATGACTCTCTCAACTTTTCCTTTCTCCCAGGCTTTCTCTTGCAGGCTCCAGGTGTGAAATCAGAAGCTGGAAGTGGCACTTCCCTCCCGCATTTTGGGCGGGCAGGAGGGGAGGTGGTCCAACCGCACAATGACAGATTATGCAAATCCTGGCGGAGCATCTAATCAATCACGGCCGTGGCAGAGGGATGCAGCTCATCTCCGAATTAGCCTCCACCGCCGCGTCCTCGCGTGAAGCATCCCCCCTCCGGCTGGAATGACATCAGAGCAGCTCCGAGTCCTTGAAAGTCTGCGGGTTGATTAGCGGGAGGAATTGGCCGCTTCTGCCAATCACAGCCCTGCGAAGCCGCCCCGATACTCCTGGAGATACGAGGGAGAGGAGGCTGACTCCAGCGAACGGGAGCTCAGCGGCAGCGCCGGCAGCGCTGACGGGAGCAGCTGCGATTGGGGTGATTGAGTAGTTCTCGCTGCCTTTCCGCTGGAGCCTGGCTGCTCCCCGGCGTAATCCCCGTGTCCAAGGAGGGAGCTGCGTTTTCAACGGTGTGCTGAACAGAGGTTCGAATCATTCCAGCTGGCTGCTCGCTTTGAAAAGGACAGTCTGTGTATAAATGAGATGTGACTGTGCCGGCAGAGTTCAGTTACTGGGGTTGGAGCAAGAGGAGCCTTCCTGGGATGCTGCTCAGACAGCCGCTGTCAGCTGAAAACTCTCCCTAGTTTACCTGGAGCCCTGTGAAGAGGTTTGAATAGCAGATGTCTCTCTCCTGCACGCTAGCAAGAGAAATTCTTCTCTAGGTAAGCTACTGTTCAGCTTTTCAACCTATACTTCTGGGGATTTATTCATACAACTACACAGACGGTGCCTGTACTCAGACTAGAAAGCAGTGCAGAGCAGGTACAAGTATCTACCCAGCGTGTCACACAATGTGCCCTGAACCTATGTACAGTGAGTACCTCAGAAAGCTGCCTAGAGCCTGGCATTCCAAGGATTATTTGAAAGTTTGGGATAGTCTTTGCCATGTTTGCATGCAAGTGCCCTCGACGTAAATAGATGCACACCCTCTGAAGGGAAACTTGTCTGCCTAAATATATGAAAGATCCCAGAAGGTAGAACATGGCAAGTTATGTGTGGGGAAAAAGAGGATGCTGTTGCAGTTCTTTAGTCCACTCCACATCCTTTGCTTTACTTTGCTACCATCTAGCAAAGTTAGGCAGAACTACTGTACTAAAATGACAGAGTGAAAGCTTGGGTATACATTAAACATGCACTATTTAAAGTAAGAGTAATTGTACTGTGAGGAAGCCAAGACCTACAGATCTGCTCTCTTGCAGCACTTTGGTACCAAACAACATCTGTCAGCAACATTTTTTTTTTTTTTGAAGAGCACGGCCATTCAGAGCTTGGAAGCAGGGGTTGTTTCAGGTAGTGAGAGGCAAACTGAAGAAATCAGTGTGTGCTCTTTAGACCCTCCAGAGCCAGAGTCCAGCAGCAGCCCAGTGTTTTTATCTTCCAGCTGGCACAGCAGCTCCCAGTCATTGCTGCTGGGAAAGAACACTCACAGGAGGAGTGTTTAGAAGTGAATAAGTGTCTTCCTACAAGCGCTACACTGGAGCCAGCACACAGACATACAGAACCCCACACTCATTGAGTTCTCTTTTCTCCAGGGAATTTACCATGCCATTCTACCAAATTCACCATTTACCATTACTAACTTCTGCAGTTCTCCATCACGTTGCTTGAACCCTCCCACCCTGGGAGTAAATGCTGCAGAGTCTGGCCTACCCCATGTAGCAGGTCACTCTGACTCTTCTTGCTCTGAATGTTATCAGAAAAAAAGATAAAGTCATTTTCACCCCATTTCTTCGGTAGTTTTAATTAAGATCCTCCTGCTACGGGATGTTCAGCTTGTGGAAGGGTAGCAGACTCTCCTTGTTCATAAAGTTCCAATAGCTGGCAACGTTTCCAGGTGCTTCCCTGTCTTGCCCCACCACGCCTGTACGCTTCCCTCACTCACATTCCTGCATCCCCCCAGCTGCACTGCCTGACTTGCTCTCTGAAATGCTGCTCTAAAGGAAGGGGAGGGGGTGGTGTGAGAAATGCCAAGTTGCTTTTAACTAACAAAATTCCTGGCTTCCAATTTTCTTCTGAATCTTACGAATGCAGATAATACCATCTTCCCAATTAGATTAGATGTTCCTAATGGCATTGCTCTGTGCAGAAGTTTAAGGCTGTGCACTAGTTTTTTGTGCCATTTCCTCAGAACGTGGCCATTTTTTGGATTCATAATAGATGCCTAATGTCTGAAAACACCAGAAATGAAAGCAGTAGTATCTTAATATCTTGTTGACACCAGTCTCTTCTGTGAGGCTGGAGAAATACACCTCTAACTTTCATTTCATTGGAGTAAGTCAGATCCAAAGGTTTAGATTAAAGCAGAATGCTTGAGTGACTGACCACTTGCACGCACAGACACAAATATATATGTATATATATATATAATGTCCCCCCATATAATTTCATTTCAGTCTGAACACCCTGTTAACTCACACTATCAACTTCTGCAAGTCAGATTAAAACTTTATGGATGTTTAGAGGTTGTGATATCTGCTATATCGCTCTCTCTAATGGCAATGAGCAAACTTAGCTGATGTGGCAGCATGCAGGAATCATGAGCTCCTCTAGAGTTCAACTATCACTCAGCACAAGTGGGAGAGAAATATGCTAGTAGTAAAGATGGGGTTTCTTAAGGTTTACAGTACGGGAATTATCCCAGCAGTATAATGAGATGCTTTAAGGAAAATGTGGCCATATATTGCAAACCCATGGCAATACTGAGCAAAGAAAATGCTGATGAGCTACTATTAGTTGTGACTAGGAGTTTTCAGATAAACAAAAAATTGCGTTTAGCCATATGCCCCCAGAAAAAGATTTTTCTCATTTTTCTACAAACAGTAAGGGAAAGAATACCATGATCTTTTACCAAAAAAAAAAAAAAAAAAAAGGAAAATTTCTCTTCCAAATCTTTCTTCTTTTAGTCCACAAACAATTTTGGTTTAATCACCCCTATGACCATAGGGCTGGCTGAGTTTCAGCTGCACATATGCACTGCTGTTTGCTTGCATCAAGTGTTGGCTTTGCAAAGCTTTCATAATCACACAATCACAGAGCGGTTTGGGTTGGGAGGGACCCTGAAGGTTGGAAGGGACCTCATCTCATCCCACCCCCTGTCACGGACAGGGACACCTCTCTTCAGCTTCAAAGGTGTGTCCAAGGACCTCCTTTCCACACCTGTGAAACTGGCTTTTCTGAACAAAGCAAACCCTGGACTAAGGGCAGCAAAGCACTGCAAGCTGGGGCCTGGATGGCTAAAGGAAAGGTTAACTTGGAATTATGCAGAAAACTGCAATTTCCCCAGCCTGTGGAGTCATATCAGGAGCAGGGCACGGAGTGAAGGGCTCTCCACACTTGGTGAGGGGAGCCAGGGTTTCAAACTATTTGCAGGTGTTAAGGAGTACAGTGTAAGGTGGCAGTCCAGCAGATCCCTTGTTCTCAGGCCTGGGGTGCAGCTGAGGATCACTGGAGCAGGTTGAGGGGCTGGACTATGGGAGAAGGAGGGTCTCTGTGCTGGAAATTGCATGGAGCATTAATCAAAGTGTCCTGTCCCACATTTTGAGATAGGCTGAAGAAGGCTCATATCACAGCAACAAGTCCTACTAAGATGTTAAAGCAAATCTCCTCGGGAAGATAAGCCACCCAGAAGAGTGTTAGAGAGAAATACAAAATTAATTCTCCATCTATGTCAACATTTAAATTAGAAAAATTGAGCTATTAAAAGAATCGGGTGCTGGAAGAAATGAAAATCATTCACATCAATCCAAAACATTTATTACAACTGCTGTCAGGAATAATTACAACGGAATCACTGATTCTTCTGAAACAAACAGTTGCTATAGAAAAATAATAATATTTTACCTACACAGTGATGCCACCAGAAGCACATGGCAACAGCACACCAGGGTAGAAACCATGTCAGTGTTTGATGAGGACAACTCCTTGGCACCAGAAGTCACATATGGCCATGAGATGATTTAAACTCAATTCCAAAAGGAATAGAGAAGTATTGAAACCTATTTCCTTCCCTCTGGCTACAGGAGGGGTCACAACTGCTCTCCCCAAATGAGCAAATAAACCCTCCCTCCTCTGCTGTAAGGATGGGTTTTCAGAGCCAGAGCAAACACAGAAGTAGAAGCCAGGGCAGGGTGGGCTTCTTTCACAAGGAGGGAAGCAAAGAGAAAGGGATTCCTCCTTGGAAACTGATGAAATAAGAACTGCCCTTGGCTTCCTTAGCTTGGCCAAGAGAAAGCAGGCTGATGCACCCACAGCTACAGACTTTTACTAATGGTTGGGTCCTCATCTCCCAAACATAAATATCATTATCAGACACACAGCAGAGAGAAGAATGTGAACAGGCTCTTCCCTGAGCAGACCTGCACAAAACCTTCCCTCCTGCAGAACTATCCACAGCTACTTATTCCACCCCACACTCTGCCAGCCATCCACTGAAAGGGTTGCATTTAGCTCTCAGTGTATTAATAAGTGTTCTGATTAATATTTAATAGTAGCTGCTGGCCATAAAAGAGGCGACTGGTTGGGAAGTTGAAACAGTCTGTCATGAAATATGCACCCACCTTTATGTTCCAGTTTCAGGGGAGGTTTTTAGCCAACATCTTTGCCTTTGCATGGGACCATATTATGCAAGAAGAAGACCAGAGCTCAAGTTCCAGAGCCTCAGGATATTCTTGAATTTATTCTCTCTCTCACTGGGATATTTATCACCACCAAACCACCAGAGGAGAGGGCAGGTGGTGAGTGCTTCACAGGGAAATTTTTGGAAATGAGACAAAAAAAAAAAAAAAATCAGTATTCAGGCCTCTGGCTAAGATACAGAAATCAGACTTACTGGTCACAATTGATTTTAAAGCTATCAGAGCTTTTTTTTTTTTTAATTTAAACCAAAGCAGGGCCATCTGCCTTGATATTTTGCCAGATTACCTGCACTCTACCTACCTAAATAGCTGGTATAACAGACTAGGGCATTTTTATTCATCACTAGTCAGTAGACTCCATTTGGTTTGCAATTTTAAATGGTGTCACTATTCTACCCCCATACTGCTCAGGGAGGAACCACGCATCAGAAGCCTGATGAACGAATCACCTGCAGAACAGTATGTTACTATACTTTGTACCTGAAAAATCAAAATTAAAGAGAACTCTGTGGCATGCACTGTCCACGTGACAAGCAAAGCAAGCCAGGCACAGCTCAAAACACCTGCCACAACTCAGAATCCCATTAGACCAGCTCTCCACCAGCCTTGCAGCAAGCTCCATGTGCCTGCATGAATCAGCAGCAATCACCCTGCACATTCAGATTTTTAGCTGAAGTGCCTCCAAAAAGGCTTTGTCCTCATGGAAAAATATTTATACTCAGGCAGAAAATTTAAGTACCTATGTATATATTGCCTAAAACAAAGCTTGATCGATTACAGCACATCATTGTGTCAACTAATGAGACATTCTCTTGGTTTGTAAGACCCTTCCATAAAAGCCAGGATTTTCTCTTCCATGATACACACGTGACATGCATGTTGGAAAATACAGTTACAGTTGTGCAGCCAGCCCAGAGGAGAGTATAGGGATGTAAAGAGACATGACTAATCCCAGCCTGATTCAGGGGCACTCAGACTGACAACCACTTAAATTTTATTTTTTTTTTTTATTCCACACCCTCCCCCTTCAAATCTAAGTTAATGCCTCAGTATTTCAATAAACAGAGTTTTTTCATGAAAACAAGAGGTTAATCAAAGCCTCTCCACTCTATCACAGAGCCCTAATGCTATTAGTTCTAGTTCCAGTCTCTGAGCTCAGTGTGACTCAACAAAAAAACCCCCTTGAATTCCCTAGTAGGACCCTTATCCTACTAGTGGCATTTCCAAATTGAACTTTATCTAGACAAAGCAAAGAAGACATCTTTTGAAAGGGAACATTTGTTTATACTTGGAACCAAAAGAAAAAAAACAGTATCTATAGGTCACAGATGACACACCAGAAATCTCTAAAGAGATCTTTCATTTGACTGACAAAGTGGCTTCTCGCAGAGAAACCCCACAAAAACAGTGGCAGAAATAAACACAAAGGAGTTTAAACCAGGGTACAAGGAATAAGAAAAAGGAAGCAAGCTCTGCAAACACATCTGACTGTACATGAAAATACGGATTTTGCACTGGCTTTCCCAAATGCAACCTTTGAAATATCCCCACTATACACACTTGAACCAAACATCAATCACCTTAGAACATTTTACAGCTAATGTGCATGTAAAGGTAGAAAAGAGTAATATTCCCACAACAGCGACAGAAAAACTAAAGTATTAGGAAAAAGCCAGTGGCCTCCAGAGAGCAAAACATGATGGTGGTGGCAGAAAGACGACAGTCAGAGGTTCAGCTCTCTGTCTTATCCTCTCACCATCAGCCATTAGTCCTCTTAATACCCAAACAATACCCACCCAATCATTTCCAGATAAGAAGTTGAATTTGTATTAATACTCATCCATAAAACTTCCTCAGACTGTCTTGTCTGCAATACTTAGGTACATTAAAGTGAGATATAGTCTGTTGGGCGTTGTAGTATTTTCAGTACATGATCAAGTTGCTCTGTGTAGATTAGTTTTACTGCCTACAGTAATACGTGCAGCCATAACTGGCTCCCACAAAAAGCCCACCTTGCCTGTTTTAAAGAGCTGATCACTCTGTTTGCTTTACTTTGCTTGAAAGCCACTACTTGCCCAGACCTGCCAGCTTGTCACTAGCAGTGGTGGCTTAGATGATGTTCCAGCCTAAACATCTGCTCTTATCAGAGGTTGCTGGGACCAGACTCTACGTATTCTCCCCATTTTTCTACCAGATCCTCTCAGTGATAACAAAACCCTTCAGCCAGCGAGGACAAAGATTGGGAAAGGGAACTCCAGCAGAAATTACTTAAAGAGTAAATAAAGGGATGTTGTTATAATGAGAATTAATGTATACAGAGCTTGAAAATGCTTTATGGCTGGCTGGAACCAGGCTTGAATAAACTCAGAATAAACCCCTGTCAAAATTTCATGTGGTAAACATGCTGCTCTAAAGATTTAGGTACAAAGTCTTTGTTGTCTGGGTTTAAATAGACTTCCTTAGCAGTAGCAATAGATCATTACTATGTGACAGCAGTGGTCCCTCTGAAATAAGTTAGTGGCCTCCTTTTAATTCCCAGCACAGATGTGACCACATCTGACTTTGTCACAAATAGCCCCCGTGACAGGATACAGACACCACAAAGCGTGTTATTTGGGGAAGTATTTTGTCTTTGATATCAGGGTGGACACATTTTAATTATCTCACATGGTGGCAAAGATTTTCAGGTCCCATAAAGGCAGTAGGACAACAGAAAGTGTGGGAAACCATTAACTACTAGTTTCTAACAGACTATTCCAGAGCCTGTGACTGTATCTTGTAGGCAAAGGGCCTCTTCACTAAAAAGGGAGCTTTCAAACTCTTTTTGTATTAAAAAAAACCCCTCCAAAAAGTAAAGTTTCAGTAGTCATCCACCAAATCTGCAATCCCTGGTAAACAGTCAAAACTGAAACAGCAAATCTGCAGATACTTAGACTCTATTAGAACTACAAAAAGGTTTTGAAATTATTTTTTTAATGCCTTACCTTGTATACACAATCAAGCAAGATGTACAGGGTTTGACTACTGCATTGATTGACTTAAAGGAGTTCTAGTTAGGCAGCCATTATATTGCACAAATGTTGTCTCTCAGCTGAATTCACAACACAAATCATTCTATTGGAACTAGATAGCTAATTGACAGCCTTATAAAAGCAGAACACAATACCAGAATAGATGGACTGTAATAAAACTTCTGATACAATATCTCACAAAAGTTTTATTTGAAAAGCTAAATGAATTCAAATTGGCTTCCATTGGAGCATTAAACTATGAATTGAAAAGTGATGAAGAGCCATTAACCAAGTGAGAGCAGAAGATTTGTTGCACCAAGTCAGGAGAAATGTTTTGTGAGCGGCGTCAGGACAATGTGTGGAGCCTGCTTTTATTCACCAGCTTCGTTCAAAAGGACTGGGGCAGTCAAAGCACGTTAATTCCATCTGCACTCGCCATTAATCCCACTGAGAAAGCAAAGCATCCACTCCAAGGACTCAGTCCTGTAGGTCACACACTTTGCCATCTCCACTGTGATTGCAGACACAACTTTCTGCCGTGACATTTTGGCTCTGTCATCATGGCTTTAGCAATAAGCTTCTGACCTTCAGATCATCTCTCAACACCTTCTTTTCATCCTTGGTGGCTCAGTTACTTTCCTACAGATGTCACAAGGGTTATAAACATCTGTTGAAGGGCATCACGCAAGAGCAAGTGGCTGCTGCTTCCAGCTCAGCCACGGGGCTGCCAAGTGACCTTGGCAAAGTCAGGCCTGTACCAAATAATGCTCTTTAGTTTTTCGAATTTTTTGTGAGTTACTGGTTAAAATGACAGATCTTACTACCAGCACTCAGGCAAGATGAACAAATACATTGAAAATGAAGGTAATTTTAAATTATTATTACATTATCATAAGTCTGGACACAGATAAGGTGTTTTGCCTGATGACATCAAAATGAGTATATTTTGGTAATCTTGATAAACTAGTATATTTTGGTAATTTTTATAAACTAATATATTTTGATATCACCACACAACCTATGGAGCTGCTCAGTGAATGTGGTCACTAACAGCTACTTGTTTGCATGGTGACTACAGTCACTCTGTCAATGAACAAGAAATACACATATAGGCTCTCTCTTCACACATGGTTCTCCTAAGACTGTACCTAAATTACCGGTTTCTAGGAGCTTGCACACCTGACACTCCAGAGAAATCAGCAGTCAGCTATTTCTGAGGAAATATTACAACTGCTTATTATGTTCAGAAGTACTGAGGCGTCAGAGATCCATAAATTGTGACACTTGGAGGAAACGTCACTGAAACATCACGGATGGGATATTTATGGGACTTTCTGGGTGGTCCAAATGGCTGTGGGGCCGTTGGAAGTTAATGGGTCAGAAGAAAGAAGTGCTGAGGCACATCAGGCAACATTCACCACAAGTGTGGTTTAGTTAAGTCTTTATAATACATTTCTGCCATGAGCAAAGCAACACAAAGTGTTACACGTGAGCTGGGTAAACAAAGGAGGTGACGATTCTGTGAGGGGGGGATTTGCAGAAGGAACATTTGTTCCTATTTGTAAAAGCATCCCACCAACTTGTGTACCATGTCTTTATGTGTGGGGGTCTCACTAGCAGAAGTTAGTGACCCGTCTAAAAGCATCATATGTACACGTGTAAAACCCATCTCCAAAGATACCTCTGGCCACTCTGCTACGGGGAGCCTTTTTCATCAAAGCTCCAATTTCTGAAAGCATCTGGAAAAGCTGAAAGCCACAGAGAGATAGAAGCCAGAAGGGTCAAACTGCTCCCTTCCAAGTATTGTTTCATGCTAAGATCACTCCAGCTCTCACTGAGTGCACAAGTTGAGGTATTTCAAACACTTCGCTTTATATTCATTGATTATTGACTTCACTCTCTGGCATCATTTAGCTTTCTGAAATCACACAAGACTACATGTGCATTATAGACTGGCCAAACTGCTGAAAATACTGAAAAACTGGTGGTTTCACTTACAGATGATTATGCATTGAAAACAAACAGAAGAGATCAAAGTGCTGAGCAGCCTCTCCACTCAGAAATTATAAAACAGCAGCCAGAAGACCTGCAACAGCTTTTACCAGCTGAGAAGCTGCCCTTGTCTAGGTAAAAGAGTTTTCTAAATCCTTGTGGTAAGCTAGGAGCAGCTGTCAGCAACACCCCTTATGAGTAAAGCCACACTTATAAGCGCAGAACATATTACAACCTCAAGCTTAAGAACGAAAAAAGTTACTTTCAAGAAGCATATGAGTTCTGTGAGCTAACTCAAAATGTCTCTTAGAAACTTTCCTGGGCGGGGGGGGAGGGGGGAGGGGGAAGCTGGTTTTTAACTCTGCAGTGAACAGTAACCCTGAATTTTTGCTAATGGTCAACAGGAGTCATTTATCACTCAAATCAGTCACTTGTTTCTGTAATGAATGTGGAGTCATACACAAGGAGCAGCAAGCAGGTATCATGATTCATTGGGCTGCTGGTGAAAGGCAGGAGTCATATGAGCTTAGAAAGGAAGGAAAAGAAGAAAGGGTTTACATTAATTTTTTAGCTTAAAGGGAAGTTTTGTATCTAGAAAATAAAGATATTCTGACTTCTGATTGATGCTGGAACTAGATGAAAGGAAACCTCTGGCCTGCCTCCAGCTGAATTACTCCCAGCAACGCACTCCGGTGCAGACAGGAGATTAGGAATGACCATACTGCTCTGGTACAAGTGTCCTGCTCCTCTCCTCAGAGCTGTCATCAGCAACATGCTCTTAACATGCTTGTTTCACCACCAAGCTCTGGGAGAAAGTCTGTGTGTAGGAAGTGGACCAGAAGAGGAACAGCTTTAATTCCTGATGCAATGTTAACACATGGTGTTAATCAGAGGCTGTTTCTCTTCACTATCATGCTATCGGTTTTAAATAGTCAAGTCCTAATCTCCCAATCAATCATCTTCCAAACCACTACACTTTAGTCATCAATCAAATGCCTTTTAGGGTGAAAGCAGGAAGTATTATTTAGCAAAGAGGCAGCAATTTTTAAACCTCCGTTTTTCTTCAGCTGCCTGAATTAAAGAAAAATTACAGTCTCTGCAGATGTCTGACATCACAACAGGGTTACACTGCAGAGCTCTGCTCTTGCTGGGGAAAGGCCCCACGACTAGAGAGACAGCTGAATACACAAGTGAGGACCAACCGAGGGACCAACTCCTCGATTCCTTGACCAAAATGTGCCCAGCTTTGGGCTTTACCCCCTTGAGGAGACACTGAGTGCTCATCAGTGACCATAGGGACCTCAAATACCAGTTTCTAAAACTCCATTAGTAACACTAATTATGAAATATGGCCTATTTTCATGTTTTTCAAATTAATATAGCACAGGAACTCTCCAAAGGTCTTTGAATTTCTGAGCGAATATAAAGCTGTTGAACTTTAAGGGGGAGAGTTTCAAAGGCACAAATGGCACTTAACTTCCAATTACACCTTGGAAAATGTCCCACTAATGGCTAATATAGCTGATTTATTTTCATAAGCTTTAATTACTTCACACTATTCTTTTTTTTATTGAACAGTATAATCAATTCAATAGAGCAGTTCAAACAAAATGTGCAACCTAAAAGGAAGGTCTGCTCCAATGCCAGGTTTGCATATGCAGATTTAAATTCCTTATCAATTTTGGTATTTAGACATTAGATAAGTGAGAACACTTGCACTTGTTATAACATCTGCGTACAACAGATAGCACTTTACCTTAAACCTGATTATTAATAATTTAACTGAAAGAGATTTTACCAGTGTTCTGATTCGGAGGAAATAATTTGGGATGAAGATGTAGTTTTGTTTTGGCTTCTGTAAAGTCAGAGGCTTCTCATTTTAGTAATACAAGCAATAGTATTTGTGAAGTTTATTTTGACAGCTTGCAGTAGCAGTACCCAGGAGATCCAGCAGGGCCGCAGATTGAGGGGAAAAGTGCCATTTTTACGTCTTCTTGCATGCTATTCCGAGGGAAAAATGTGCAATTTTAGGTCTCCTTGCATGCTATTCCCTCGTGCTGCAGGTGTGGGCTGAAACATTTGCTACGTACTCAGGGTGCTTGAGCAGCACATTTCTTAGAGCAGAAGCCCTGGGTTTTATTCAATTTTAAACACAGGAGTCTTAATTAAGACGTTCTACCTGCCCTGGCGATTTCCGAGCCCCTTCTGGAGGGAACGTGCCCGCGGGCAGGGCTGCGCGCTCTGGAGCCGAGGGGACAGCAGGTGTTGGCTCTAAAAAGCAAGAATATATTGCCCTCTAGTGCCGAAAGCAAGCGGAGGACGCAGAGTCCGACAGGCGGTTCAATTCTTTTTTCCAAGATACCTGCCTGTCTCACGCCAACACAGCTAAGGCTTGTTGCAATCGGCTGTTTGGGGCGCAGATCACCCACCCCTCGAGGCTGCTGCTTTCCCACGGAGAGCTGCTCTCCTGTACTGGCAAACCCTGTGAGAAGGGCTCAGTGACTCACCAACATCACCACTAACTCAAACACGAGCTCACAGAGGATGCTTCACTTGATCCAGTTTTATCTTCTGAGGAAATCTTAATTGGAGGTTTAATAAGAAGTGAAATCCCGGCAAGCAGACAGAACAGCAGAACAAGGGAAGCACCAAAGCAGGGCCAATACTCTTAAAATTATTGGGATGGTTTTCATTTCCTTGTGATAGCTGTCATTTCTTTTATATTTCTCCTCTCACACGTAAGGAATTAGTAAGTGCAGGATATTTTTCTCCTTTTTGTTCACTTCTGTGCACGGATAAACTCCCCGCCTCACTCACCTTTAGGCCAGTTGCTGTGTGACATGCAGCAGGGTCACTGATGGAATAGCCCACAATCCAGGGGGATGAATCTCTTAGCACACTTCCAACCGAGGAAGGTAAATTAGATAGAAACCTGAACCTGACAAAGTCCCAAATGGCCTCAGCAACAACTCCCTCTCTCTAAATGCTTCCTACAAGCATTTTCCAGTTTTAGGTGCAAAGCTTAAGATAAATGAACAGTTTTCAGAAAAAAACTCAAACGTGTAACCTCAGTTAGAGGAGGACACGTCAACGGCCAAGTATCTGCCCGGAAGGGGCACTTCCCTGCAGTTCCAAAATCATCCATTGTTTACCATCTCGCATTGTTCCAACAGCCAAACAACATAAATAATTCAGAAAGATGTTAATTCCTTTATAAATCCATAGAGCAGCACAGGCTATTTATTTAGTTAGCTTGAACTGCCTCCGAGTCATATGGTTTACTGTTACCAAAGGCAATTTGTCATGATTTTAGGGAGAACTCCGAGGAATGGCACAAGAGCTTCAGAGCCAGCCAGGCAGTGGGGTTTGAGCACCTTGTACTTCCTCCATACAGGGACACTGAAGGCCCAGTCCTTCCGCTGCAAGTGTCATGGACCAGGACGTGCACCTCTGTGCCCACCCAACACTCAAAAAACTCCCTTGTGGTGCTTTTCACACTGTGTATCATCCCCCTTCGATCCCTGATGGAGGCAGAGGCATGCACCCTGCAGTTTTAACAGCCTGCTCATCCACTTGGAAAAATCTCTGCGCAATCTTTATTGTTCCTTAAAACGACTGTGAAATCCTGATCGCTCCAAGTACGGAATGGAAACTTGAGAGAAAAGTCCTACAAGCCTTTCCTACAAGCTTCCCAGTCCAACACAGAATTTACCACCCCTTCAAAATACTTATGCAGCTTGACATGGAACATGGCCCTCTGTTTAAACAACATCTACTTTTTCCTAATTTTGCCCTGCAATCTTCAGTCATTCCCATTTGCAAAAGCACTGAACCATTTCAGATAAGAAATGCTGATAGATACGCATCCTCAAAAAGTTATGTTTAGACTTTATTTTTATACCTTGAGAACACAGCAGAGCTGTTTGATGCAGCTTCTCCTAATGCATCAAGAAAGCAAGTGACACTCAGTGCTCCTTGAGCTGCTCACAAACTTCCCTCTCAACTCAGATTACCAGCATCAATCACCAGCCTTATTAGCGTGTGTTTTTAATTGCGTTATGGATTTTAGTTTACTTTCTCTTCTTTTACTTCTTGTTGCAGATGATGTTGAGAGCTCTCTTCATTGATTATTGGCAGCTGCTGCATTCTGAGAAACCCTCTTTCAATTTAGCTTTCCGGATCCTTTGACTTCCCACTCCGACAGCTTTACAGCCTCCCTGACAGCTTCATAAATGCTCTGCAATGGTCACATGAACGTCTTGGAAGGGGAATCGGCACCTCTGCAGCTCCTCATTCCCATGGCACTTTAGGAAGAGAGAGAGAACCGGGAAAGCGGCAGGTCCCACAGCAGTTGGAAGTCCCGCGAAAGATGAATCTAATCGTCAAACTCCGCAGAAGTTTCCGAACGCTGGTCATTCTCCTGGCAGCCTTCTGCTTGGCCAGCATCCTCATCTCTGCCTACTTCCTCTACACCGGATACAAGCAGGAAATGACCCTCGTGGAAACCACCAGAGAAGCAGAGTGTGAACCCCTCAAACTTCTACCCTACAGGTCTGTGGAGATGAGAACAGCCAAGCCAATTGATCCGTCCAAAACTGATCCCACTGTCCTCCTGTTTGTGGAGAGCCAGTACTCCCAGCTGGGGCAAGACATCATAGCCATCCTTGAGTCCAGCCGATTCCGGTACCACATGGTCATAGCGCCAGCCAAGGGGGATATTCCCCCTCTCACAGACAACGGAAGAGGGAAATACACGATTGTTATATACGAGAATATTTTAAAGTATGTATCCATGGACTCGTGGAATAGAGAGCTCCTGGAAAAATACTGTGTGGAATACAGTGTTAGCATAATCGGTTTTCATAAAGCCAACGAGAACAGCTCCCCGAGCACCAAGCTCAAAGGGCTGCCGTTACACCTCTACAACAACGTGGCCCTCAAGGACTGCGTGGTGAACCCTCAGTCGCCCCTGCTGCGCATCACCAAGGCACCAAGGGCTGAGAAAGGGCCCCTGCCCGGGGAGGACTGGACAGTGTTCCAGTTCAACCATTCCACCTACCAACCGGTGCTTTTAACCGAACTGCAGCCCTCCAGGCCCACCCCCCCGGCGCTGCCCAGGGCTGCTCTCTACCCAACCGTCATCCAGGACTTGGGGCTCCATGACGGCATCCAGAGAGTGCTCTTTGGAAACAACCTGACCTTCTGGTTGCACAAACTGATCTTTATTGATGCCATCTCTTTCCTGTCGGGAAAGAAGCTCACGTTGTCCTTGGACAGGTACATTCTGGTTGACATAGATGACATCTTCGTTGGGAAGGAGGGAACAAGGATGAACGTCAACGACGTGAAGGTAAGGCGAGGATTGGGGGATACCATCCCAGACACACGTGTGTGCAAATGGATGTTTAAAAGCAGACAAAAAGCTCGAAAAAGCTGGAAAGCTCCCCTTCCTAATAAAGGCTGAAAGTGCACAGCTGCAGCCAGCAGGTATAGAAACCACAGCCCTAGAGTACTTTAAAAGCTTGTTTGCCCACACACATCCAGAGATGCACCCGTGGATGTATGGAGGGGCATTCACATGTGTGTGGGGGATATATATATATATCAAAAACACCGTTTATAGGCCTTTCCTGAATTATTTCTTTCACTATTCCTGTAAAGTAGACAGAACAATAGAAGATAGTTGCCTTTTTAAACCTCACTATCACTGTATTGAGAAAGAACAAAAAGAGCAAAAGGGGGAAAAAAAAAAAGAGCCTGAAAAAGTTACAACCCTAATCTGAGATAAGCATTTAAAGGTACCAGTGACAGGATGGAAGCACAGCATACACTGGAGTGAGTGATATAACCATCTGACACAGTGAAAAGCCAAAAGGCTTTTCTTCAGGAGCTCCTTTACACCTATTTGATGATCTGGAGTATCCAGGGATGCCACTAGATTTGTTCACAGTAATTTTCAAAGATGAGTGCGACTTGGAAAGCGTAGACAACTCTATAGCATGACAGTTATTTCCTTGTAATTTTCCACATGTGAGAATCATATTCAGAGATTAATTGAAGTCCCTAAGCATGCAATATTACATTCTCAAACCTTTATTCTAGAGGGGTTTTTTTCTGTAAATACCCCAATGCTTTTAAGGACAATAAGGAAGCCTTTTGTTTTGAAATGCAGATTTCTATTCAACCTCTAAATTCTTATTTCCTTGTCTACAATTTCTGTATTCATCTGCCTTCTCATCCAGAGCACTGACGTATCAAAACACCCAGCAAAAGCAATATTCTCATATACAATTAAAACCGTTTTGCACATCAGAACAGTTTGGGTAATTCTATTAGCCAAACCAGGCATATGAATGCTCATCAGGGCTGATTTGGAGTGCCTGGTGTCTTTGAGCTCTGAGCACTGTGCACAAGCTCAGTGATCAAGTGCTCTCTCTCTGGAAATATCTGGGAAAAGGCTCTGAGAAAGGGCTTGGATACAAGAGGAAATTAACTGAGAAGGCAATTGTGAAACAAGTTTTCCAGCAACAGCCTTCCGCCTGCACATTTTCGAGAGCGTCTCTCTGACGTGGTTTGCTCCACTAAGGAAGTCTATTATTATTCCACACCGGTTAAAGAGCCCCCATTACCAGCAGAGGAGTGTCCACACAGAGACACTTGGAGATTCAGATCATACTTTTCGCTGGAATAATCTCATTATGCTTAAAAAATAACAAGTCGCCTCCTTTATTACCCAGCAATAACAACATTAGCAGGCAAACCTTTCCACCTGTGCTTGGCAGAGCAGCCACACTTCCATGCTCCGTATAGGAGACACAGCAAAAACTCCAGATGCAGCATTATTTTTATACGCTGCACACACATTTATCCATCTGAAAACCCAGCGGTCCACGCTGCTGCATATCTAGACAGCAACAAGGAAAAGCATTTGCTAGGATTCGGACTTCCTGCAAGGAATGCGTGGTGAGTATTCCTTTACGGGTATGTTTGAGTCAAGGTGCGAAGGGAAGCTTTCATTCTTCCCACGTTTCTCCAGGGCCAACACAGCTGCCCACTTTCATCACAAAACCAACAGCAGTGCCACTCACTAGATAAACCCTCTCCTCACCTCAAACAAGAATCATGACACAAGCACAAACCACAGGGAGGAATCCTTTGCAGACACAGGCTCAGAACCAACCTTCCCATCAAGTGTTCTTTTGGGGACAATAAAAGAGTTTATCTTCCTCTTTAGATGAATGTTCACACATAAATCCATCTGCAACTTGACCACCTGTAGATACTCTGCAGCTTAATTTCAAACCAGTTACCTGGCACAGATTTGTTCCTCAGGGTATTTCACAAACACTTGCTGCACACATCGGTCCATTCTTAGAGACTGGACATTCCCGGAATGCATTAACACACAAAACAGAGCACTTGCTAATGAACATAACACCCAAATCAGAGTGCACTTTGGTTAGCTTACAGAGAAAGATAATTACAGCCAGTTAGAGAACAATCTCCCCGGTCACTTGGGGCAGGAGGCAATTAAGAACCAGTGGACCTGCCTTCCCCCCGTAAGGCAGAGCAGCTCTGCTTGAGAGGCAGAAATAACAAGTATTTAGGAGGCTGATATTTCAGTGATGCCAAAGCATTGCCCTGAAGGAGTGGCTGTGGCCAGCTGTTCGGAGAGGTTTCACTCTGCAGAGCTATAGGAACTCTCTGTTAGGCTCTCCTAAGGTGCCGTGCACAGCCAAGTCCCTTGGAAATGCTTTAATACACAGCAGGTGCATGCAAAAAAAAAAAAAAAGGCAAGCAAACAGTTACACACCTCCTAACCTGGGTGAAAAATACCCCTAAATAACATCACTCCGCTCAACCTCTTCAGCATTCCCTTCAGTGACCAAACACAACCGCCAACCCAGAGGACACAACCAGAAATGAGTCTTCTGATAACAATATTAGCATGTAACCGTAATAACACAAGTCAACCTGTTCCCGTGTAATTACTTCCTGCAACTCAAATGTTTTTATTCCCTCACAAAGCCTTTTCTCAATTAAGTGCTTCAGGGATAACATATAGTTCTATAAAGGGTGACAACGGCTAGAGAAACAGAGATTAGAGAACAGAGTTATTATGGGCTGTGTTTACCACGGAAGATCTCCTAGTCCCTTGTGTTGTACAAGTTGTGCAAGGTCATGTCTGGCTCAGTAATTAAACAGGAACTCAGCAGAGCCACAGAAAGCTGTTTTCCCAAGCCTTGCAGAGATCTATCTTGAGCCTAGCAAGCCTCTGCAAATGAATGTCTCCCTTTCCTGCCTGCCAGTATATTGTGTCAGTGCTTGATTTTAGAAGGAAAAAGAAGTCATCAGTTAATCTGCAGAATTACTAAATTTGTGTACTTGCAAATGGTGTTGGTTCCCAACCACACAGAAGTCCAGCATCACTGCCAACATGATTTAGCAAAAAGCTCTTCAAAACATCTGGTTATTCCATGCCTGGAAGTGCCATACAGAAAAAATACAAAACTTTTCACCTTTAAAGTTTCTTTTTAACTGAGCACAGGCAAAGCTGCATTACCCAACCAGGGAGTAAGAACTTGCTCAAGTCTTTCTATTTTTTGTTGCTGTAGTATGAGATAGAACAATATTTACTCACCCAGGAAGAGCTCAATGCAGTGACCAGGGATTTTTCAACACCTTTCTCAAATATACTTTCTCATGTTAACTCAAAACCCCTGCAAGAGCACAGTGCAAGCTAGGGAATTTATTCTTTAATAAATAAAACAAATAAAGTTTTAAAAAAAAATCCAAACAGACTAAAAAGCATTAGCCCCTCACTTTCCATCCTCCTCTTAGCTCAAGAATTTACACTGTCCCACAATTCCCTTTTTATAGTCTTCTTCCAGGTGGACCCTGTCAGGAATCACCTGCTTCTCTCTCTTCCCCCCCTCTCCCAGGTGGAACTGGTAGATTATCAAAGAGGAATTGCTCATCCCAGCACCACCACATGACACAGCCCCTTCTCTAAAAGCCATGCTTCCATTTTCTGTCTTCCTCTAATTGCTGCCACGAGGCCAGGAGCATCCTCGGGCTTTCTGAGACACTTTAAAATGATGGAGCTTTGGAATGTTATTTGTGTTACTGCTAACTAAAGTCCTTCCTTCTCCTCGTAACCCATCTTGTGTTCTCCCCCCTTCTTCCACTCTGAGCTCCACTTACCTCAGTGGAAATAAGAATTGCATTAGTCTCTGACACCTCCTCACTCCCACAGCCTGCACTTTGTCTTTGACCTTCACCATCATTAAAGTGCCTGGAACATTTAAAGGCTGTGTTTTTTGGCTCATTTCAGTATTTTAAAGGCAAAAATTCACGTTGGAGTTGCATCTTTTATGGTAATTCCAAATTAAAGAGTACTGGCACAGCAGGAGGCTGAGCTCAACAACTGAATCTCTCCAGCACACGCTTTTCCTGATCTCTGTGCAAGGACAACTGCTTTCAGGTGGAATAACTGGACATGTTTGGGCCACATCCCCAGGCACGGCAGAGCGATCAGTCGGTACAAAGCTGTGGGTGGGCACAGGGTGAGCAAAGCTCTTTGTGCTGCTGTGTGCAAAGAGGCAGGGTAGATTACAAGGGACACTTGGATTTCTAACTCAGGTTTCTGAGGTGTTCCTCTGGATGCCCTTGCACACATCCCACACTCACACTGAACTGTAGGGAAGGTCATGGTGAAGCTACAGCAGCCCAACACCTCAATCTGCATTCAGGTGCTTCCAGATGTACTCACTACAATCCCCTAAATCCCCAGTGCTTGGGCAAAACTCGAAACTCCCGATGCTATAAAGAGACACAGGAAACAAACCCATTTTTATTGTTCATTCATCTGTGGCTTTTTCCTCTGGCAGAAGCTGCAAAGAGTAGTTGCTTCCCTGCTGATGATGTGAGAGAAAATAATCATCCCTATACCCTTTTAATAAGCCCCTGTCAGTAAAGTAACCAGACCAATGGGCAGTTCAGGGAGAAAGTGAAAGCAGGAGATGAATGAGCACAGGAGGCCAGAGGAGACAGCCAAGCATTAGTCATTACAGGCCGTGTGGCACTAATGTCACCTTTTAAAGTGCTTGAGAGTGGCAGTGAAGAGCACAATGAAGTGAAATTCTGGAGCTCCCACTTTTGGATGGTCCTAAAGCATTTAAAAATGAATTTAAATAGTAGCTGAGAGGCATTATAAGAAAACTTTAATAATCAGATAATCTTTTTAAAAATGGGAGCGTCTGCTCCATTCTGCTTCATAAGAGATGACAGTTCATTCAATATTTTCCTTGTCTGGGTCTCCTGAATCACCCAATTCTTTCTGTAACAATCTAAGTGTTGAATACTGCTCAAGTGCCTTGTCAAGATACATCACACCAAGTGTTCCATACTTCTTTTGTTTCAATAGACTGTTCTTTCATTCAGAATTTCAGTGCCACTGTAGTTAAAAACCACAATTCCTTTGCCACCAGCAAATCATTTATTTTCCTCCTTGGCAGCCTGATGGATTGACTGTGTATCCAAGTACCCTCCCCGAATGATAATAGATTTGGGGTCCTCTCCTCTGCCAGGTTCCCACTGAAGATTTGGTAGGTCTTGACAGAAAACAGATTCTGGTGGCTCTAATTTTCTAGCTCTTTCATTTATTAAACAATTACATTCCTTCCATGTGTCTCACACTCTGTCCAGTGGTCTAAGTGAGATTTTCCTGAACGTCTGAGAACTCACTTGGTGTTCTCCTGTCCCAGAGGACACACTGGTTTTTGGTCTGCAGGGTTATATGACTCCAAGCAGTCCGATTTGATAGCATTTCTACAAGCACCACAGAATCATCTCAAATCTGAAAGGGTTGTTTGTTTGTTTGTTTTTTCCCCAAGGAAAAAGTTTAATCTTCCATGAAGCAAGAAAATGAATTTAAAAAAAAAAAAAATCGGAAAAAAATCATCCCTCTGGCTATTTAACAAGAAGTTACTTTTGAAAAAGGTTAACCATTTTGAAATGTTAAAAACCAGCACAATGCATTTTAAGATATGGAATGGGCAGTTTTTGCCGTTATTGGTCTGATTCAGAGATTTCCAGTTCTCACAGGTGACTCAGCACCACTGTCTGGTGACATGTTCCTTTGGCTACACTTCCTCTGATTTCCTGGATTTGTATTGATTTCTTGAATCCCTTCTCCAAAATAACTCTGAAGTCACAGATTGTGTCATACTGGAGTCCGCTTCCAGGACCCACATGGTACTCTACTTAATTTAGTTTCATTTAGGGAATCCATAGGAGCCAAAAACCACAGCTGCTTTCTATCAGCCCCTCAGGAGACCTGCGTTAACCTGAGCTTTTAAAAAAGGCATATTAGTTAAAAAAGAGCAATAACAATTGCTTCCTGCACAACAAAATACCACTGTGGAATGATGGAATAGCCTTGCAGAAAGGCCAGGCAGTGCAGGCTGCAAGAGCAGTCATAATTATTGCCTTAAAAGCACTTGATGCAGCAATAAACACATTGCCCTGAATGCCATATGTAATGCAGTGCCTTCAGTAGCAGTGTTACTTAAGTGACTTTAAATATGCCTTTGTCATCCAAACGTGAGCAGAAGGAACACTGAGAGCAAAAGCTCGACTTGGCATGGTTGGCATTATTCAAATGATGGGAAAGTGGCAATGCTTGGGAAAAGGGTGAAGAGACAGAAGGATGGACAAACAGAGGAGTAATGGAGAAAGTCTCCAAGAGAAAAGGAGAAATCTGAAACTTAAAGTATTTAAATGCAATCATTAATTGGGCATTTTCTGTTCATCTCTATATCATAATGTAGTGTGAAAACAAATATTTGACTATGTCTGGCTTCAAATCCTTAGACATATCCACACACCTATCCATCCATCCTTACACCCAGATACATATATATTCACACCAATCTTGTGATCTTTGTCTTTTCTATGACTGTGGCCAAAGACCCCTCCAATTACTGCTTTTGCTTATAATGTTTTACCTCCCCACCTGTCTCCTTTCCACACGGGCAGAATAATGTAAGGGCTTTGGGGGAAAACTTGCCAAACTGTAGCTTACACAGAGGGCAAAGAGTCCAGCAAGAGCTCAATGCCCCTATAAAAGTGCAAAATTACCTTCTAATAGATGGACACCCTCTGCTAATTACCCCTCCAGAAGGTAAACATCACATGCCAGCACGTGGAACTTCACAACTGCTCAACCAGCAGCAGGTTACGAGACCGGGTAACAGGACAACCTGCAAGCCGAACCTCCTGCTCCTGAAAACATTGCCTCTGGGATGTGACCATTGCTTCTAATGAGCTGTGCATTCACCTACAGAGAGGTTTAGGCTTTCCCAAAGGGCCGGGCAATTTTCCAGAAGTGTTTCCTTCTCCTCTGGAGTATACACAGTCCAATTACTGTCACGGAGATGTAGGAACAAGCAGCCGTCTGACTCCATCATTTAATCAAACATTTGAAATTGTGGCAGTTTGATGCAGTTAAAAAAAAGTACAAAGTACAAAAGAATATTTTTGGTCTCGTGGGCATTTATAACATTCTGATATAAGACTACTTATTTATTTAAATATGTTGACAAACCTTCTAAATTTTCAATGGAAATACTAAATACTGTAATTTATAATTTCAACAGTTCCACTACTTTATAGATCATATTTCATAATATTTGGGAATTTCTCTCCAGAAATTTCAGGAAGAAAACAAAACTTTTTTTATTCCGTTCCAATTAGAATTCCTTTTCCAAAATGTCCAAGAAAATCAAAGGACAAGCTATTCACAATGTCCTGCAAACCAGTGCATTGGTTAAAGCACTCCGGAGCTTTCTGGGCAGTGTTGTTGTTGGTTAGGGTTTGATTTACTGCACCACACTGGGTGCATTGGAGTGTCCTGGTGTAAAACTCCAGCATTTATCATTGGCGAGTGAGGAAGATGATAAAAAGCTCCTGTATTTCCAGTTGAGGCTGGCACAGAAGGACTGCTGGGGCAGCACGGTGTCCTTCCACTGAGAGCTTCTCCATGAGCAACTTGCCCTGCTCGGAGCCCGGAGTTTGTCTTCTTCAGGAAACAGAGCCATGGATTATTACTTTTTTAAATTATAAACATCATTTACCAAGCCAGGACAATTTCTCTAAATACCTATAAACCTCACTCTTCTCTACGGTTTTGTTCTTTCTTTTAATTCCCAGCAGTCATTTAATTTGCTGGTCATGTCTTCATCCAGACAGCACCCAAACAGGAGTGGGATCTGTGGTGTGATACACACTCAGCTCCTCCAGCACTTGGCATCCCTGCTATTTTTAAGACTTCTGATTGGAAAAGGCTGAATCTGTTATCTTGGAGTTTAATTTTCTTAATTGAGGTAGTCACTTCTTTGGCATTTTTGCATTTATTTTTAAAAAATCACAGATTAAATATACCAACACTAATATCGCCTTCCCAATGCTTTCTGACCAAGGGATGGAAAAATCCCAAGGATTTGAGATTAGGAGTTTAATTTTCCTTCCTTCCAACTCGTGTAGCCATTTATCCTTGGACTAAATAGGTGAAAAATCCTTCCATAATGGCAAAGTGGCAATGCAGAGGAAAATGAAGTTTATACTCTTGCTACTCCATCAACTTGGACTGCTCCAGTGAAACAGCTTCTCGCGGCAAAATGTTGATTTATTAAATGCAGACGGTTTCACCAGAATATGATTCAAACAAAATTATGTTCTGCCAGCTCATCTGCTCTGGCAGACTAAAGCAAAACTGGGCAGTTTGTAGAATACTAAAAAAAAAAAAAAAATTCTAAAGATCATAATTAAATGGAGCTTTGGAATTGCTGATCTTCCAGAAATTAAAAAATGAAAATAATTCAAACTCTGCTGAGAGACTTCTTTAATATGAGAATATCCCAGGAAATGCATATTTCAGGGTTATATTGCCTCTTCATTTCACGTAAAAGCCAGAATTATTAATGAAGCTTTTACATTACATATTAAATCCCGAATAGCAACTCCGAGCCAATTTCTAAAAATTGTCTTAATATTATACTTGAACTAAATTCAGATTGAATTAAAGCCACGGGCTTCAAGCACCTGCATGTTTTACACCCCAAAACATCAGCCCTTCAAGTGAAGGCAGGATAAAGGATGTTGGAATTCACGTTTTTGACGGCAGACTGGATTTGCTTGCCTTCCCCAAACCTCGTGAAATGTTGGCTCTTAAAGCTGCCAGTGATTCTGCAGAGCACAAGTGCTTTTCTGGTGGAGATCCAATTGTTTTAACAGGGCACATCACGCGGGCAGCAGGTTGTGCCTGGGGAAAAGCAGGACCTGGGAGAGAGGCACAAGGGACGAGGATCAAAGCTGGAGCAGGGCCATGCTCTCTCCACTTTCCAGTAATATTTAATCCCCAAGGGCTTCAGAGACTGAAAACCTCCTTTGTAATAGTATTTACTGTAGGTTTTTCAACAAATGAGCACAAATGTTTGGGAATTAATTGAATATACACGGATAAATAAGCATTCGTCTATATGAATCTATAATTAATAGAAGCTAAATACTCCATAATCATATTAATTTAGGAAATCTTTGATGGAGTTCCAGGCTTAAGTGTGAACTGCTGAGGATATCCTCTGCATGGTTAATAATAATAATAATAATAATAATAATAATAATAATAATAATGCATTACATTAAAAAAATTAGTTTCAGCTGCAGAATGCGAATTCTTTAATAAAAAAAAGCTCTGCCTGTGTCTTCCTGGTAACATACCCCAAGATTTATGTGCATCATAAACAAATATGTCTGTGGTATTATAAAGTGTAATTCCACTGGATCTGTTATTAGGAAAGGGAATAGGGTTTCCCAGATGCTCTCACTATTATTTCTCCTGTAACTGGGAACATGCTGCCAGTACATTATCAGGAAATAAAAGCTACCCATCCCTGCTGTAAATATTCCAAGGTGGGTGTTGCAGAGGAGCCCCATGTTAAAGAGCAGAGGGAATTTCAGGCAGCAGGTGCATTTCAAAGCACAGCAACGATATTCTGGGTTTAGTAATTTCAGGGGCTGGTTCCTGGTTCTGTAACCTTTGGGGGGTCCTAAACCCCAGCAGGGGAGAGAGTGGGCAAAGAACAGGGAATGCAGAGCCCATGGAAGAGCTCAAGGAACAGGGAACATTTTCCACAATGGAAAAATACCACTTATGTCTTGTTGCAGATTATTTTCAGGATTTGAACGTACACCTTGCCCAACAATCCTGTTTGTCTAGCAGAGCATGAGCCAAGTGAAACCTATCCCAGCAAGTCAGTGTTTATGATTTTTAAACAGCTATTCCCATATAAAATAAAATTATGGCATTACCCTTCAGCTAGGAGAGTAATAGAATGTCTCACTTCAGAAATGAGTGGAAATTTAGTGTAACAACTAAAATTAAAAGGTGGATAGTTTGCTGAACGTATTTTTCTCTGTTTAATGACCCTGTGTTACAGGGATTCGTACCTCACGTGGATTCATACCTTTCTACAGTTTTCAATGGGAATATTTAGAGAAAAAAGTTCTGCCTTTAATAATTAAGATCAGAAGCAATTAGATGTAAAAGGTGACTGACTCAGTAATGCCTTGCCACCGAAATGCACGAGAATGGTTTGGAACAGGGATCTTTTTTAAACAAAAAACACACCTCCCCCCAACTTTTCTGTGGTTCCTCTTTTTTTCTGAGACAATGCTGTGCAAGTGTTTAATGTGCTGGTGAGCTCAGCTCTCTTCCCCAAGTCCTGTTCCTAAGTCCTAGAGATCTATTCACCATAAAGTTTGACAGCCAGTATTCTCATATGTGTGAGAACAGAGAAAAGCCAAAAACTTCAGTTATTTTGAGGCTTATGAAAGGCCCACAAACATCAGAAACACTGATTTTTCACTGTATTACTGTTGTCATCAGACATCAATACCCTTGGAAGACATACCCTTCTTCTGGGATCTGGGCTGAACCTTTCACCAGGAACTATTCCTGTGGAAGGCTCTATCCACCACGGGAATGTGTTCTCATACAGATGATAAGTTGGGCAAAGAAATGAGAAATTTCAGAATTATGTTCCCATTCTCTTCCAAGCAGCTGAGAAAACACGCCATAAAAGACATCAGTAACCACTCTTTATAAAAAAATGCTTGCTGGAAATGTTCTCTTTCCCTGCCAAATAATTCACCTGGTGTGCTCAGGCACAGCACAGCATTGGTCCCGTGTCACTTAGGAAATCAGGACGAGGAGCCCGAGGAGAACACAGGCACACCTTCCTAACAGGAACTGCTGGGGATGGATGCACAGTGCTCTGGGAAATCCAATACATTCCAACACCAAACAAGGTTGTTCGGCAGAAGCAGTTTTGGAAGCCCTGGGGATAAAGTCATCCCTGTCAGGAATGATTTAGCAGCATTTAGAAAGGGATGAGCTCCATCAGACAGCAGGAACCTTAACCAAACCCTCTTTTGCTCTCTGGTGGCTGAAATTCCCTGGTGACCTCCCACTGCTGGGGCAGGAGCAGATATTGTCCTTGCTCAGGGTCTGTTCCAAAGCCTGGAGAGCCAGGGGATCCTCTTCCCTGCTGGGGGAGCTTTTGGACAGCTGTGATGATACTTTTTAACCTGAAACATTTCCTTCGACTGTTAGATCCAGTGTCAATTTTCCCTATATTTCCTTAGTTTCATAAAGAAGTAACCCACTGGAATTTCTGAGGTGGTTGTTTTCAAACGTGGCAGCCCCAGTTGGTGATCTGGATTGATTTTATGGGACAACATGCTGGCCTTTGATGTTCCCATCAAGAGAATTGAGTCGAAACTTAATATGGGCATTCCCACTTTGGTTTGGATCTTCCAGCTTCCTTCTCTGGACCACTCCTTGTGCTGTGTTGGAGCTGGGAAGGATAAAAAAGCAGGAGAGGTTTCTGGGATAGATTTTGCAAGCTCCAGTTTTCAGAATAACTGGTGAAAATAGCTCTCTGGGCTTCCCTGGTTTTTGATTTTCATGGAGAGGGTGGGCAATGCACAGACTTGCAGAGGGGGAAAAAAATTAACAAAGCACACACGCTGCTGGTGTATAAAATTATTTGAGTGAATGATTTGATATTCCCATTACATACTTCAGAAGAGGTTATAAGGGAAAATAGCAATTAATGATGAGAAGGACAAAAAAATTGGAAATATTGAGTATGTTTAAAGTTTAAAAATACCTGTTCACAGATGAAAAAAAAAATTGCAAGGAAAGGCCTGTTTCTGCTCTTGCATTGGATATTTTGGACATTCCTGTTTATTAGCACTGACAACAGGAAAAGAGAAATTAGTGCCTGCTGTGAGTTCATTTCCCCCCCTCCCCATTTAAAAGCTTTAGAAGCTCTTATTTAAACATATGGAGGTTCTCTCTTGGAGCCACTGGACCTATCCATCATTGTGCCAACACACCCATTCCAAAAGCTGAAGGACAGACCTGAATTTTGAATATATCACCTCTTCCAATCTCTCCTTATGATTGAAACTGTGCTGAAAAAAAAAACGAAAAAAACCCGCTTGATTCCCCACCACAAAGCATATACATCAGTTAGTTTGTAAAGCAGTAAATTAAAGCAGAAATTTGAGATTGCTGGTAGGAGCTCAGAATTTTGAGATAAATGTCCGTGCCAAGAACTTTAAGAAAGTTTCATTTTTATGACAAGTTATCCAAGTAAATTATTTCCAAGGGCAGTAAAGGCACAGAAAACTACTCTGATTAAATCATAGTAGATCCAAATCCTCAAATGAAAGAAGATAAATGAGGCAGTCTCCATTAGTCCAATCCTTAAATAATTTACAGCAACTGAGTGCCCACCTATAACAAGGTGGGGATTTTTGTTGTTGGGGTTTCTTTTGCTTGAGGACGCAATTCTGAACCACCAAGAAACAAGAGAAAGAAAGCAAAGACAACCAAAACAAACTGTTGATGCTACTTGCCTTTTATTCTGTATTTGTGTTGTGCCAAAGAAGGGGAGAACTTGATCTTTTTTTGGCATGGCCTAAACATTCCTCGAGTAATGTACCCTGGGTTTTCCTGTTGGTGACACGCAGCACAGTGACTGACACACTACAGTTTGCTGCAACGGGATCATGACCACTGAACATGATTTTTTTATTAACGTACTATTTTCAACCCTGATGTGGTTGGTCCCTTTAAAGCCTCGAGATGGTTTTCTCATTCAATACTTACTTTAGGGGTTATTTTGGTGATTGATCAGAGCTGAGGTGATGGTTCTGCCTCTGCCTTTCAGGCCTCTGCCTTGCCAGCTCTGCAATGGAACTGCAGACAGACAAAGCCCACCTGCCTCCTCCTGCTTCCCCAGCCTGAAGGGCCTTTCTGCAACAGATTGCTGAAAATGCTTAAGCTTTTGAGAGATCAGAACTGATAAGAAATAAGCTCTAAAGCCCTTCACTGCTCTGTTGGAAGTGCCTCCAGCTCCTATTCCTGCTGCAGGAACCTGAGGGAAAGGATCCCGGCCAGCCCTGGGGCTCGTGCCAGCAGGATCCCCACAGCCACGGGGAATCATCCCCCATTCTCAGCTGAGGCACCTCCTGGTTTTTCTCCTTCCAGGATTTGTCAGCAGATTTGCTTAGTATTCCTAAAAAATCCTTCAGAATCAGCAGTGATTGATATTGGAGTCCCTCAGTGGTTTCCCAAAGAGGTTGTAAATCTTTTCGGTGGGAAACACTGACACAGAACAGCCATCACTGCTGGCAGGGAACCGCTGAAGCCATTCCCTGCTCCTGTGGGACCAGCAGCAGGTCCTGTGGATGCTCCCAGCCCTGCCTAATGCCTTTGATCTTCCCCAGCCAGACACGGCTGGAGAATGGGAAGCAATTGCATTAACTCATCTGTGCGGCCCCGGTTAAAACAAACACTGCTTTTTATTCAGGGTCTTTACTTTTAATTTATACCTTTTGCCCTGTTAGCCTGTCCCCTTGTTCTTCATCTGAGATTTTTGCTGCTAGGTGTTCTAACAAGGCCATGAATTCCTTTTTCCAGGAAGAGAGACTGAATAATTGCCGCGGGTGTTTTTATATATCTGTGCACCCACACGTGAGTGGTTGGTCAAGGTGCTCTCACTTGCTGGGGTATCTGTGTCACAGCATCATCTCCCATCTAATACTTCACCAAAAGGTACCTTCTGAGTTCTCCAGGATGTTATTAACCAGTCAGTCACGAGTAGGTAGTAAACCTGGTGCAATATCACCCCATTCATCTCATTCAGCTGAAGCAAGCTGAACCTTTGCATTCCTCTGTGCTGAATTAAGTGCAAGTAGACTCCTGACACTTTCCTGACTTTAGGACAGAGTTACACAGCAGCAGAAGTAAATCTGATAAATGGGGTATTCCACTCATAAAGGCAAAATAAATTTCTCTGTTTGCAATAAACGTATTACACACGAGTGCAAATCATCACTTTTCTCTTGCTTCAAATAAACCCACACATCCTCTCAGACCTCACACAAAGACAGCCAACTCGGGGGAAATGCTGAACAGACTCAAGTAATAGCTCTACAATAAAAAATAGATCTGCAGACAGAGCTGGCTGTGCTCAGCCCCATCCCAGAGCTGCCTATTAATTATTTATATGGCACTGTAGATTAGCATAGCACTTCACAGAAATAAATACACAACAAGGGCAGTCCCACCTCTCAGGAAGGCAGGGCAAGGGCCAAATCCTGGCATGCTGAGTGCTCTGCAGCCAACACTGGGAATGACACCGTGTGGGTAAAGCACTGGGTGAAAAGCATCTCCAGAGGGAATACGAATCCGTGAGGGTTGGCAGCTGCCCACCGAGCTGGGCCCTGGTTACCAGCTATCCCAGTCAGGCTTGGCACAGGTAGAGTGTGAGGGATTGCAAAATCCCATTAAACACTGGGCTAACTTCAACCTCTGAACTCCTTTCGAACTCCAGCCAGTAAGACAATAACGTGAATTCCTCATGATTCCTGCTCTCTGGTATTATCTGTTACGAGCACGTGAAGTGGTCGACATCCTCACCACACAGAAAACATCCGCTCGGCTTCACGGGCTGTGTAACTCCTCACCGAGTCCTCACCAGAATCCTGGTCTTGCAGTGACCCCATCAGTGACGTCAGCATAGACAGCACTTTTTTTTTTTTCCAAATTCAGTTTCCCTATCAGAAAAAAAAAAAAAAAAAAATAGTGTCTAGTTATTACTGTACACCTTCCTAACAATCACCACTACGATTATAACTATTTTGTGGTATTCCTATCAATTCCAGTTCCACTGGCTTTGAAAATTGCCAAGACATCAGGCAGAGTCAGATTTTATTTTCTTTTTTTTTTCCTAGCATAGATTTCAGGGAAGGAGCAAGAGCAGGAAGACGCAATCAAAAAAAAAAAAATTCACATCCTGACAGCAGCTGCAGAGAAACATTGCTGAAAATATCCTTTGCTTCTTTTCTTCCCTACAAATTTTCAGTTAGAAATCAAGAGCAAAAACTGCTTTGTAGCCCTCCAGCTTTCCACAGACCACCAACAAATTGCTGCACGGAAAAGCTTGGGAGAGAACCTCAGGGCTCTGTAACTGCAAAAGCACTAAGGACAGATGTTGGGGACAAAAATGAATAAATGCATTAAAAGACTTCTTGGCATTAATAACAGCTATGTGCCAGAGAAGCCTGAGAAAACTGTCTTGAAGCGAAAACCAATTTTGGTTGGAAGGAATTTCTGAAAGTGATCTAATCTAAGCCCCTGCTCAAAGCAGAGGTAATGTCAAAGTTAGATATGTGCAAATATTTGCACATATTTTCTATCTCCAGCACATATAAAGAAATAGAAAAGAATATATAGTGAGCATATATATATATTTTATATACACACACGAGACAGAAACAACCTGCAGCAGTGGAATCACTTTCCAGCACGAGGATCTGCTCCCAAATGAATAATGACTTTGAGTAATGGTAAGCGAGCCCATTTTTGACAAGATTCTCAGTCACATCCCTCAGCAGGTGATGGGACAACGTACCCTTGGCCAAGTACCCCTGGGATGCCAGGCACCGGTACATCCTCCCACACCAGAAGCACTTCCTAGAATGAGTTTGTGCAAGTAAAATAATTCAAGATGACAGCGAATTACAGATACACTGGAAAACAGGAGTATCTGACTTCCCCTCCTTCCCTTGATCTCCTTCCAAACCGAGTAAAGAGCTACATCCTTCCTCACCTGCCCTCCACACTGTGCAGCCCTCGCAGACAGGCTCTATAGTAACTTAGAATCATGTTTCCTTGGGCATGGAATGAAGTGCCTGGAACGTCCCATAGGCTGGGCACTCTGGGCACCGTGACCACAGGGACAGGAACCTCCAGGATCTTGAGGTTTTGCTGCTTCCCAAAATTCACATTCGCAGTGTTGCCTCTGGAAGGGCACACGTTTGACCAGGAGCCCTAACGATATCTCGGGCTTTCTGCCCTTCCTGCCTCTAACACTTCAGCTGCACATGAACCAATATTGGCCAGCCTGCCCTTAAGATGGTGAGCAGGTATGGAATGCTAGACAGAGGACAAAGATCTGTGTAGATTAGATTAATTCCCATAATTAATCTTTTTTTAACTAAAGTTTCCATTTGTGTTTCCAACCCCCTGTCCAAGCACTTGCACGCACACAAACCCAGGGCTGCATTTGCCACCTGTCTCACTGCAAACAGCCCCAGTATTGACCACTTTTGCCTCACTTTCCCCCATAAGAAATATGAGCGCACGTTTTGTTGGCTCAATTAATCTGGCTCTGCCCTCTTCACCCTATAAACCATTGCACATGCAAAGAAGGGCTCACGCTTTAGCAGCACTATTGATCCACCCAGGCCTTTGGGTGAGGAGTAAAGCCTCTTTAATTACTTTGGCTGACTTTCAGGTTTAGGTTTGTTGTTTGCTTTGAGGTTTTTTTAACTAGTACCACATTTTAGTGTTCTTATCACTTTGCTTAGATTCGGAGTTTTGCTCCCCAGAGAAACACCTCCTACCTCAGCCTGGCCGGCCCATGCTTGGCATCAATCAGAAGCAGCCATTCTTTTCCCTTCTCTGAGGATTTGATAACCTCTACACTTTCCTTAGCCAGAGGTGTTTTGACCTTTAATTAAAAGGAAAATTTGTTGTCTTCCATTCAGAGGGCAGCAAATAATGAACTCATTAAAATGAGGTTAGTGCTCAGGCCTTAGAGCAATAAGAGCCCAAGTCTCATTAGCAGCTAACAATCCAGAACACGGCACATAAATAAACCTAATATGGCAGAGCAAAATGCCTTGGTGCATTAAATTCGAGCAGAATCAAATGTTTACAGTCAATGCTGTCTGGGGCATGAAGTTTTAATGTACTTAATGAAGGAAAGCAAATTGCTTCCTATTAGGCATGAAATGTTCCTGCAGAAATCGCCCCAAAAAGTTTATTATGTAAATGAAGGGTAGAGTTATAATTAAAAAGGACATAGCGGGAAAATATCACTTCTTCCTAATAGATACACCAATTATGAAGAATAAAGACATGGCAACTTCAAGTCTACAAAAGGTAATTATATGGATTAATGTAAAAGGCTGCTGAATGTAAATGCAATATAAAGAAGAAATTGTATCTTGTGGGTGTCAGAGAGAAGCTTCATTGACAAAGCAAAGAATCAATGAATAGAATGAAAACTGTGAGTTTTGAGAGATTCCAGGCAATTAAGGGTTTGTGTTTGAAAGAACAGCTTTGATTACCTTAAAAAAAACGCCACTTTTTGCTCAGCCTGGCATGGAAACGTGTTCCATGTGCAGGTGAGTTCCATGGTTCTTTCCTTGGAGAATGATTATTATTAAGTATGATCTAACTGTTTTTTTCCTGTTGAAGATGTAGAAGACATTACTCCCCTTCCCCCAAACAGTCAAGTAGTGACAAAATAAGTTTGGACTGGTTTAACTGACAAGATCTTCTTAGTAAGAAAAAGAGGTGAGGTCATAAAAATGAAATTTAGCTGCATATTATATAAATTAATATGCATATATGGAAATGGAAATTAAAAAGAAAAGTCCTTAGGATCAAGCCAAAGCCAGTTTGAGTGACAGATTTGCCCTTCAGACAGAGAAAAATGCTTGACACACCACAGGTTATAGGATTTACATCTTAATCTTTGCTCTGTGTTTTCAGTGAGACCTCACTGGGCTGGAAGGCTCCTGCCCATCCCACAGTTCTGTCATCTTACGAAGATGTGAGGGAAAGGAGCAGGAAAAGCCAGGCTGATAGGATGATGCTTGTTTCGTGCACCTCCTTGCACTACGTGTTAAGTGACAATAATTTCTCAAGATGTTCTTTCCTCAAAGGAAAATTAAATTGATTTTGCTCAGCCCATCAGTCTCTCTCAACATATCTAAAATGCTGTACATAGCTTGGAAAATTATGTTCTAAAATGTAATGACTCAGATTCTGTGCTTCTGACTTTAATGGTGTCAATTTAGTGCCAGGTTTTGCCAGCTGGGGATTCTCCTCAATGTCTCAGCTAACAGTGGTGTTGATCTCCGAGGTTTTACATTTTAGTGAGCATTTAGCTGTTATATATTATGTAAACGGAGTCCCACACGTGAAATTGCCACAGGACTGAAATAATCAACTTACTGAATGTCTGGCAAGACAGGCTGCAAACCATACTGTTGCCTTAATGTTTAATGCTAAAGCACAAGATTTACTGTCCTTACATGACTTCATTTCCTTTAGCAAGGAGAGGAATTTGCTTGGTGACTGCGGTAGCTGGTAAACATCCTCTTTGCTTTACACCTTCCTTGCCACCTAATAAATGTTTCTATTTAAAATATGAAGGCAGAGGCACAATGCCTGCCAACCTTTTGTGTCACACACACACACCCCTCAGCTGCTTAAACCTGGTGTCATCGTTCAAACCTTTAGTTTATGATCCCAGGTAGAGGTGGTGGTGGTTTTTGTTGTTTAAATTAGAGCAGTGGGTTGAGCAAAGAGGCAAAACTATTTTCCTGTGACGTTAAGGGAAATTAGTAACGACCATACAAAATGTAATTTTTTCAAATGAAGGACAACATCAGCTGCACTAGGAGTGTGTGTGAAGCACTGCAATCATTTTATCGCTGAACTCTGCAAGAACATGATCGATAGAAATGTTATTAATAGATAATAGGGAAAAGTTCTCAAGAGTCACATAATGGAGACACAGAAAATTGATGAAAATAAGAGTTTATAACCCATTCAGCATTGGCAAGACCAGTAGGGAGATAAATGCACTGCCCATCTCACACGTAGCCTGCTCACATTCTGTGGGCTGGTGGTTGGCAGTGCACAAGGAGCAGCTTTAGAAGCAGTGCCAAGCTGACAACTAACAGTAGAAGTAAATAGGTCACACAGACTGAACCATGCTTTCTCTTGCTCTAGTAACTGCAAGTATGTCCAAGAAAGAAGTGGATAGGTGAGCAAGACTACACCTATTTCTTCTATAAGCAACACCCTTTCCCTCCATGTCAGTTAGAGTGGGCCAATCTTTTGCCTGGAGGAGAGAATAAAAATAAACAGGGATTCATTTTCTGACCTGGACATCACTTGTACTGTAGATCAAAACTGGAGTTTTGCTCATTCACACTTAGGCCTCAATTTGGTATTCAGACACAATCCATAACATTTCTGCAGGTAAGTAAATCCCAGTGCCCCCCTGTCTGGATGGCAAGTAGTATTCCTAATTTCACTTTGGGTTTTAAGCACATTTTATCAAGTTTCAGTAATAACCCAGAGCATGGGTGACTTAGTGAGCCAGTATATTGCTGTCTCGGAATGGCTGGATCCCAGTCCTCCTCTAGATCACTGCCACAATGGATAATATCTTGATCCAAGCCACAGAACCATCCCCTACTACTTGGGTGCTATCACCAGCATTTCTAGACCATCAAACTCTGATTTAACAGTCTCATAAAAAAGAATGAGTCCAAAATAAAATGTGAAGCATTTTAACAGTATCTTCTTTTTTGTATCTCCTCAGCTGGACACAACTTTTAAAATGAGGCATTCCAAAAATCAATATTAACTTTTCTAAATGCATCTTAATTTCTTATTTATTTCAGGCTTTACTAGAGACTCAAAATTTACTGCGCACTCAGGTTGCAAATTTTACCTTCAACCTTGGATTTTCAGGAAAATTTTACCACACAGGTAAGAAGGAACTTCATGCTCTGAGGTAGCTGCAGTTAAATAGGTGACAATTTCAAACCTAGCTTTAAACATGCCCTTTTTAAATAACACAGTGAGCCAGTGGAGCAGTGGAAATACATGTTCCCCCCAGTTTAGCATCCAGTGTCCAAAGGGGTAAAGGTGCACTATGGATGAGCTGCTCAGGTACATGAGGATGCCCCTGGTATTTTCCTGAAAGACGTGTGGTAGTAAATCTCAGGGTGATAAAGGAGGCAAAGTAGCTGCTGAGATAACTTTGGTTTCACAGGAGAGCAAGGAAGACATGCTAAGGGGTTTTCCTGGCATGATGAAATATGAAAGATTGGAAAAACCCCGTTGCATAATCTCTGAAGAGCCAGAAGCAGTTGAACAGATGCACAAGATTTTGTTATGCCCGTGAAGGTGATCTGTCTCAGGGACCTGCAAATCAGGAGGGATGATAAAAGTAAAACAACATGAAAAGAATTCTGTCCTGAAACCCTGCTCCCTCCACACTGGGGGAGGTAGGAGGCTGCACACTTGCACTGTTCCTGTGGAACATTAGGCACTTTCACTTCTCCTCCTCCTCACGACCCCTTTCTCGTTTTTGCTCCATTTCTCCACAGCACAATACCCCTTTTTAAAAAATTTGCTTCTTTCCCTCCTCTTTCGCCTTCTCCTTAACGCTTTGCTGCACCTCCACTCAGGCTTCCCTCCGCTGCCACTGAGCCGTGAGGATCCCTGGTGGATCTTTCACTAAGGCAAAAAGAGACTCACTGCAAGGGAGAACCTCTTGTCCTCCTCCTTTCCTAACCCCATACCCTTCCCACCTTTCAGGACTAGCTCCAAAATCCTCAGCTGTCAGCACATTCAGTGACATTCAGCACATTCAGGGAAGCTGGGATGCTCCTCTGGAGAAGAGGGGGCAGCAAGAGGATGGGAGGGTGAATTTAAAAGCTGGGGATGATGCAGTCCCTGCTTCCGTGGTCCATGATGCAGCTGTGGAGGAAAGCAGGGCTCCCTGGGAGAAAGGAGATGAGGAAGCCTTTGAGGGCTGAGCGGAGAGAAGGCAACCAAGATGATGTATTTGTACTGCTGTCACTAAGTCCAGGCTGTTTTCCCCTTGTGCAAGCACATAATGCTGAGCAACTGCTGCCCAGGAAACCTGACAGACTAAGGACACAGGGTGGAGAGCCTGAGAAAAATGAGAGGGAGAGAGAGATGGAACTACTTGCCTGGAGTCATGTAACAGGGCAGTGGCAGACCTGTGATCAGAGAGCAGCTTTGGAGACAGAACTACAGTGTTCTCCTCACTTCATCTTGACCTGCCTGTGTAGTTGTTCCTTCTGGAGATTAATTGGACACGCACTTCACACAAGAAACCAAACAAAAATAGCCTGAGGTGCTGAGCTGCTCTAAAGCAGGAGCTGCTTGGCTGTGGCCATTAGTGTCCACTGTGGAGAAAAGGAATCCAAGGAAGGGAGGAGATGGAGAAAGGGATGATTTTTTTAATGAATATTATGACATACTGGACAGTGGCTGGCAGAAAACATGCAGCCTGTCTGCAAGTCAACCCCCTGACCTGCCAAGGTATTTTTCCTTCCTTCATCCCAACACCCTCCATACTGCCATCAGCTGACATAATCCTGAAATATAATGAAGAAAATAGAAAGATATGCATGTGCCATTCTCCCAAGGCTCTTCAGGCTCCCAGAAATAACACAGAAGTACTTCCAAGTTGAAGGATGTCATTGCCTCCATGAAGGGACCTGGACTCGGTGGTGCAGCTGGGTTTTTAACTGAACACTTCATTTACAGGTTGGAGACAGTGTTTTGTCGTATTAGCTCAGTGGAGAGGTTTCAAAGTATTCTCCACGCAATACACACTTTATTGACTCATTATAAATAAAGCATAGAAAGGTGTTCTTTAATTACTGGAAATGTGGCTTGTTTACCCAGAGCGGCTTTTAGTATCGGATATTCAACGTGTTTTATTAACATGCTGCAACTGCTGTGCCTTATTGACTTCCTTAATGCGTGAGTTTGTTCTCCTTTCCAAAACTTGGATCATTTTAAAGCTGCAGGAGGGAGATGAGTGTGGGGATGTGCTGGCAGATTTAACAGTTACACATTTTCATCAAAAGATGTTGCTGACATCTGTACCACAATAGCTGACACATCAGCAACACTGCTCATCTCACCACCACCATCCCCTCTGTGGCACTGGAAAACTCTGCACTGCAGATTTTAACACCACGAACAAAAAAGCTCTAAAATATGGGATTACTTATGATGCACTGCCAAACTTGGAATTACCACCTGTGTAAAGAGCACTCCACATCCCAAAGCAGATCTATGATTTCAGGTTAAAATGAAGAAAGTTACATAGACAATGCTGATTGGACGGGAAATTAAACCTCAAAGTCCCTTGTTTTGCCTCCAATACTCTGAGTAAGGGACTGGACAAAAATACTTGAACAACATAAGCACCCACAAATGCTCCATTAAAACTTTACATGGGATATTTTTTGAAATACCACTACTTAAGAAAAACTCAAACAATACTCTTTCCCAAGGTTTGCAAAGAAAATTGTCCTCAAAAGCAACACCATCACCAAATGTTAAACTTCCAACCTCTCTACTTCAGCTCTGCCATTACAGGGTGGGGCTGTCTCTCTTTACACTGGGAAGTGTAATGCTTCATCTTGTTTGAGTTTTGCTACAGTAAAAAAGTGCAGAGTTTGATTAGTTGTATATCTAAATTTACAAAGCAATGAAGAGGAAAAAATAGGATTTTTAAAATATAGGTTTTAATAATGACATTTCAATAACCACACTCTACTTCAAGAGTTAATAAGGTACTAAATTATACTCTGACCTAAATCTTCTGTGAGATGATTGTAGTTCTTTATATATTTCAAATATCCACTTTTTTCCTCTTCATCCCTGCCTTTGGCTTATCAAAGATATCTTCACTTGCTTCACAAGCCCCATTCTCTCTCTCCTCTGTCCTATTTTGAAAGGCTGTGTTAAGTTTTTTACCTTGCCCATGCCTGAGTGACTGCAGGTGAAGCACACAGCCCAGAAATAAGTCTGCAGTCACTCAACAAATGCAGGATACAGAGGGAGCAGCCAGCCCTCCTGTCTTCTCAGTAAGGGATTACCTGGTAAATAAAGTTGTTTTCTTTTTCCAGCAACACTTCCATCAGTGGGAGCAACTTCCTTAGAACTGGCAGAGTGAGGGGAGCAAAGGGATTCAGGGACTCCGGGAGGAAGTTTCAAAGGAATGCTCTGCTTGTGTAGTGGCATGCTTCAAACACCACTGCAGAAGGGAAAAATAAAAGTTAAGAGCTGTAGTGCATGCACTGAACAGGCATCTCTGCGTGTTCCTGCCAAGTAAACACTGACATCCGTGCAGCATTTTCTTCCAATGATTTTTGCAACGCATTAAAAGGCTTGTAAGAAGACGAGATCTCTGTGTTTGCATCACTACCCTGATTTTGGCAATTATTCCTTCCACTGGAGCAAAATAAAAGTATTTAACTGGTGAAGGAACACAGAGGAAAGCTGCTAATAAACCAAACATTGTTGAGTTATTTGAGGGGGAACTTACTGGAATGTCACTGTGCCTTTCCAGTTTAAAAAGGCCAGAACACACATCTGCAGAGGGTGGGAGCAGCATTGTATCCTTCCCCATATGGAGGGTTTTCTCGGATGTAACCACACATTCTCTCTTCTGCCTGAAGCAAATACTCCTCACTAGCACAGGAGGTTTTATTGGTTTGACTTCAAGGTTAAATCTGGCAAAAATTGAATACTGACCCCTAGCGAACATTTGGAAGCTCTTTGCCATTACTGCTTCATGCTTTCCACCTAATTATATTTTGAAACTACTGCAAACTTGTCTCACACTTTACTAAAAATATTTCACTTCCAATCAGATTTCAATTAACCAAGGCTAATAAAGAGGCAGTTACAAGGGGGATGGAGGGGTGGCACTGATAAGATTTCATCATTACCTATATGTTGTCTTTATTAGGAGTATTTTGTATTTAACAGTGACATTATTATCAGGAGAAAGTGGAAAATAACAGATACATGCTGAACCTTTCTGTCTGTAATACTGATTGAACATCATCTTTTGTCCAGCTTTCAAAAGACCTGGCAACCAGCGTTAATATTCCTGTTTTATCCCATTACACCCAAGTCATCAGGTTATGGTGATGAAAGGATAGTGTGGCATTAAAATTAAGCCACTAGAGAAAGTGGGGGGTGTTGGGCTTTTAAGATCACATACACACACACAAAACCCCACTGTTTCTATTTAATATTGGCTTTGTTCATAACTATAACAGGAGCTGTTAATATCTGAGCCCTGTGTGATGCACTCCCAGCACAGTGAAACACCCAGGCCAAGGACAGCAGGTTTTGTGACAGCCTCTTCTGAGTTTAAAAACCAATCATGGGCCTTTTTTGCTCTTATTTTTCTATTACCTTTTTTCCCTCCCTTTCTTTCTCTTGCAGGGACTGAGGAGGAGGATGAAGGTGATGACCTGCTGCTGAGATCTGTGGATGAGTTCTGGTGGTTTCCCCACATGTGGAGTCACATGCAGCCCCACCTCTTCCACAACGAGTCCTCGCTGGTGGAGCAGATGATCCTCAACAAGGAATTTGCAATAGTGAGTAAAAGTTCCCCAAAGATTCACTACGATACCTTTGTCTATATGACACCTATGCATTTACATAGACAAGCAAAGTCAGCAAGGTTAGAAACTCACCCCAAAAAGAGCCTCTCTGTGACTCAAACCTGCGCTGAATTTTGTCTTGGCCTTCTCCACTGCCACAGGCTTTCTGGAGAGGGAGCAGCCCTTCACCCAAGCACCCTTGTGAGATCCCAGGGAACAGAATCAGTGGGAACTCAGCAGGTACCAGCTGACCTCTTAAGCTTTAGGTAGGGGTTTGTACGCAGGTTATTGGTTTCCTGAAGTCTGGCACACATATCTTAACTAGGGGAGGGAGAAAGTTGCAGTGAACCCTAAGTGTGTATGGTTTGCAAGAAATCTTGATAAAGCAAGGAATTGAAGCTGCTAGATTTTACTGGGCTTTTTTAAAACGAGCTGGTTGAAAATATGCTTTTTACATAGCTAACCTGTTGCTAATCACGACAGATAAAGCTGTTTCTTCCCCTTTTCCTCATTTGTGCTGCTGTTCCATCCTCCCCACATTGCCCAGAGCACTTGTACTATTTACAGCCCTTTCAGGATAGTTCTACTGGCTTATAGAGCAGGACAAAGAAAACCTGGAATCTATAAATGCTGGCTTTGATAAAGACACTGTGTGGTCTGTGACAAAGCCTGGGAATGCCAAGCAACCAGAGCCACTCAGAGGAGCAGAGTGACACAGTGGGGCTTTCCCAGCTGCTCTGGGAACAGAAATCTCAGCCCTTCCCATCTCCCAAAGGCCAGGCCCCCTCCTCCCGCCCCTCACATAAGCCAAGGCACATTGGGGAAAACGGCAGAGGCAGATGCCTGAACAAGCAGTTGGAAGCATTTTATTGGCTTGTTTATGAAAATGTTTTCCTAACAACCTTTGAAGAAAATTAATTAAAAATGGCTTAACTGTTTAGTCTTCTTGCCAGACTTCCCCCTTTCCCATCTCTTGTTAGTACAGAGGCATTTGGGATGACTTCTCTTCCTTGCTACAGTTGTGCTTTGCTGTCAGGCTCGTTTCTGGCATGGCCTTTTCTGTAGCCTGGCCCAGAGACCCAAACAGAATCAAGATTTCAAATGCAAGAGTCCATCTTTGAATAATCCATATCTCAAAAAGACACAGTCCCTTCATCTTTAAACCTATGGGGAAATTCTCCTCATGCTTTCCGGAAACATGAAGTCCTCTAGGTCAAGCAACCTTTAGGAGTAAAATCTATAGCATAGCCTGAAAACAGAGATGGTAATAGAGTCTGTTTGTAACTTCAGCTCCAAAAAGATAAAGCCCATCTCCTGAAGGGTAGGGACTCCTCAGGGTGCCTATAAATAAGGAGCTGATGTCAGTGAAAGGCTGCTGTTATTACAGTTTTATTTCCTGCTAACGTTTGGACAGGGGTTGTACCAACCCCTTGACCTTGAATCTATATCAGCTGTACAATTTACTTACGAGAACATTTCTTTTCAAAAGGCTTCCTGTGAAAGTCTCTCTTGTGGGAGAAATTCATCTCCCCGCTATGACAGCCTTCCTGATGGCTATCAGAGAGGTCCCAGCCATGACTTTGGAGTGGGTTTGATTCCTCCCTGGATTTCACATGCTCAGCATCATGTATTACTTGGGAAAGAAACTCCCTTTTCCACAGATGCACTTCTCTAAGTCCTCCAAGTTAAAGCAAACCTCTTCTCATTACTTTTTGTCTTCATAATGTGGATCCAAATTTAAATTAGAGATCTGCAACAATACTTATGAAATCTACTTGATGTTACATGTGTTTTGTTTGTTGTCTAATACCTTCCTGTAGTATTACACTAAGGGGGACACAGCTTGATGCTGATGCCATTTTCCCTCGCATTTCTCATTTATTGACCATATTTCCCCACCTCCTGTTGTAGCTGCAGGTGGGGATGACACTTAGTGTGAGTTTCTGCAAGGAAAGCTGCAGTAGTTCTTTGGAAGTGAGATCACATTAATTCCTCACCTAGTGTGGTATATCTTTGTTCATTTTGTTTCAAACGTGGCTAAGAAGGTAACAGGGTATTCAGGAAGGGAGAGCACATCGTCACATCCAAGAACCACAGTCAAGGTTGCTTGAGATCCCAAATAAGACACAAAAATTCCCTTTGTTAAGATCTGTTGGCTCCTCCTGACTTTATCTTTTTAGAAGGAAAGAAAATCAGATCACACTGTCAGGGAACCTGCACCCAAACCCCATCACAGCCATTTCTCCATGCAGGAGAGTATCAGGCTTGGGACTGACAAGACTCATGTAGAACACGTGTAGGAATGGAACACCTGAACAGTTTTGTGCACACAGAACTAATTGCTAATTAGCTAACTAATTGCCTCGATTTCAGCACAGATATGGACACCCTCTGTGTATCCAGGGCTTAGTAAAATCAACAGCCTTCAAAGGATTCCCTTCCACGTGCATTTGTTTCAGAGAATCCCAAAACCCTTTAAAGACAGTAAGCCTTGGATTAAATTTTGCAACCCGATAACACCTGAAGTATTATTGTCTTGGTTGATAGGCAATGCAATGGATACACAAAGAAGTAAACAAATTCCTCAAGCAGAAGTCTCCGATAGCACGTATTCCAAAAATAAACCAATCCAAGTTTGCACGGCCATCAATAACAAGATATTCTCCCTCCTCCTTTTTGTACATCCTTATCTGACAGAAACAAGTAGAATGTATTTAATCCAAAGCCTGTAGATCTTTATTTCATCCCTTGATTCGTTTGCTCAGTGATTATCTTCTGGGCTCGTTTGTGAGTGCACATGCCCAAAGCACAAGAGAGGCAGGGCAAAAACTCTCACTGACTGTCAAGGGAGCTGTGAGCCGATCCGGAGAGAGAAAGAGATACAAAACAAATCACTTCAGAACCTTTACAGAAACACTCCTTGGCTTCAGTCTCCTCTTATAAACCAGCTACAGATGCACTTTAGCACTTCCTCTGCCTGAAACTCATGAGCTGCTCATACCACAAGTAAACCATGGGCTTTTAATACGCCAATTAAACACCAAGAATGTGAAGCCCAGTGACCACATATCAAAGGCAAAGTATCTACATGTGATGAAAAGTGTCTAAGTTGTCTCATTATTAATATCTGTACTTAGCATTGGGAAGGAGAGATGCCCACAAGAGATTGACTCTAAAAATGGTCTGCAAATGGTCTGCAAATATAGGATAACATTGTCCTGGGCAGCCAGGAGACCCAACATTTAATTTCCCCAAGTAAACTGAAAATAGAACTGACCAAAGAAAATGTGATTATTTATTAGTTGTTTCTCCTTAAAGCCATGCCAGGCATCTGAGTGCCTGCCATGTATCTGTGTGATGAACTATGGAACGAGCAGGTTTTATTCAGAGGCTCATTTCCTTTTTCATATCGAGAACTCATGAAAAGCTGCCTTATTTTATTTGTGAATGGCAGATTATCATGTCACCATCCCGTTGCCATGGCAATAGCAGCATCACATAGTAAGTAGATAAACAGGATCTTACGCATATCCAGCCAGATCCCTCCTTTTGGATCTGCCTTTCAGAGCACTGCTCATTATCTACCTCAGGACACATTTGCCTCACCTTTATGTTTCTGTGCACTCCCTAGCACAGGTTTGTAGATTCAAGTTAATCCAGGATATTTAAGTTATCACTTTAACAGCATGAGCATCACAGACCACTCGGGCAGGGTAATAAGTGGCCAGATTTTAAGAAACCTTTAGGTACAGATTTTTTCCCTAGTACACATTTGTGGCAAAAAATAATAGAGAACAGGGTGATTTAACATGTCTCATTGTAGAGCTATCCCTCATTTTCCCTTTAAACTGACTCATGCCTCTCAAGGAAGTAACAGCATTAATAAGCTTAAATTACATTTTGTCCTCACCAAATGATGAAATGGAGAGTTTGGGTTTCTCTTTTACAAGATCAGCCAGTAACCCAAGATCTTTACTAATAAGGAATGGATAATTTTAAGTGGCTGCATTATGTGATGTAGGAACAAGTGTACCCTACAGATTTAACCTAATTTTTGTCAGTGAATGAAAACCCTCCCTTTGTTAAGTACTTGAAGATGCCCAGCAGAACCTGCTGTTCCTGGAATTAAAGTAATCAATGCATAATGTGGGCAAGAGGAAGGACACAAGACCCCATATAATCTTCTCATATTTTGGCCATTTCCCTCTGCACATCCATTTTATAGGAATGGAAATAACTGATGTATCCTGCAGTACTGGGAGTAAAATGAATGTGTGCCTTCAGAAGACATTTCCAAGATAACCTATAGATTATATTCATGAAAACACACATATTCCCACATGGAAATTGAGCTAAATATAAATATTTATGAAGTGAAAAAGGAGTCCGGCTTTTTTTTTTTCTCCTGCCTTAATACCATGTTAAAAAATAAGGAGGTCCAGAAGCTATGAGGAATATTTATTTACTTATTAAACGGGGAAGGAAACTTGCTCCTATTCCAGGAATAGGAAACAAAATCCCATGTATGTCACTGCAACCATTTTTTTTTCATCCGTTTACTGCTCTAATGCTGTTTGATAGCCTAGCATTGGTTTACTGGATTACCTTCAAACAGAACCAAACAGGTAGGATGGGTATTCAAATACATGGCAAATGTATTCCGTGCAACAGCAATGTCACATAATCCAAGAGGATGATTTATTCCTCTGGAGTCACCAAACTCTAACTCCAGTTCACTCCACTGTCAGCTTGTGTCACATACAACAGGTACAAGTCAGTCTACGGACACTCCAATGGCACCGTGCGCAGGAAAAACAAGCTTTACCTAATTCCCTGGAGTTTTTTGTCCCTAAAACACATTCCTCCCTGTGCTGCCTTGCAGGAGCACGGCATCCCGACCGGCATGGGCTACGCGGTGGCTCCGCACCACTCCGGGGTCTATCCCGTGCACATCCAGCTGTACGAGGCTTGGAAGAAGGTCTGGCACATCCGAGTGACCAGCACGGAAGAGTATCCACACCTGAAGCCTGCACGGTACAGACGGGGCTTCATCCACAATGGCATCATGGTACACTGCATTTCCATGTTCAGACACTTGTACTGCAGGGACTCCAAACGGGGCTGGGTTTACTGTGCTTCAGCTTTCCCAGCAACCATTCCAGTGCCCTGGGATCCAGGATTTGTAAGGATGCCAAAATGGTGCATTGGTTATGCAGCCAGTTTAGAAGAGGGGAAAAAACAAAAATAGTCACACAAACTCAGGAAACTGCAACTGTAATCCTGGGCAGGCAAACGTGCTGGTGGTGCCATCCACTATCAACCCTGTGAAATTCATTAAACTGCCTAAGGCCTGTGTTTCCAGCTCTGCTTCATCTTTATGCATGAAAGGATTAGAAATCCATCACCTGGGAAGGCGAGCAGGTGTAAGTAATCTCCTCCTGCAAGGAGGACACTTCTCCAAGGCCGAGGTGTCAGCTTTGCTTCTGAAAGTCCCGGAGCCAGGGACTGGGACGGCTGTCTGACTGTTCCAGACCCTGCACGTGTGCGAGGAGAGAGAAGGCTCCTCACACACACTCCAAAGTGCACAGAGGGCAGGAAGATGTGTCCAATTATTTGGCCTGTCCCATATTTCAAGGGCAGGTCCCAGGATGGTTTCGAGTCCCAGCTGACCTGAATACTGCCTGCACACATCAAGCCAAAATTGTGATCCCCTAAACAAGGCCGAAGGAATGTCCTAACCCCAGGTTCCTGCACACAGTCCAGTACTACTTGAATGGACTCAAAATCATCAGTGTATTTATACATGTATCCAAATACTCTGCTGAGCGTAGGTTTAGTTTGTTGTTTTCACTGCGTAAAAACATCAAAATATTGAATTAAGGCAGACAAAAGTCCTTCCCCTGGTCAGTTACGTCTCTGCATGATTAGGCAATCCCTGTAAGGTGCTGTTCTTTTGTTCTCAGGTGCTCCCTCGACAGACCTGCGGCCTTTTCACCCACACTATTTTTTACAAGGAATATCCTGGGGGTCCTCAGGAGCTGGACGAGAGTATCCGAGGAGGTGAACTGTTCCTCACCATTCTCCTGAATCCCGTAGGTACCTTCTTTTGCTATTTTTTGGACTGACAGGGAGGAGGGAGGGGAGGGCAGGAGATCAGTTTTCCTGGATCTTGCTTGGGAAATGAGTCAGGACCACTTGTTCAGAGGTAACAAGCAGTTTAAGAAGAAAGGAGAGCAATGCCTTCTGCCTATTTCTAACTATGACTGTACGCAACAAGTTCCTGGAAAATGCATGAATTTCACCTCCATAGTGTTTCCCAACCTGAAACTGGGAAGAAACTTGTCTGAGACAGCAAGGGTACAAAAACCCATGATCTTATTCCTCTTTTCCTTTTTTCCACAAGCTTGGCTCCTCAGGCACTCCTGACAGAGCTCAGTGGAAACCCCACGGCTCAGGCCTCATATCATTCCTCCACCACTGGCTCTTAAAAATAGGTTTGGAGCAGCTAAGAAGTCCAGTGCCATTTAAGACAGCAGCCTAAAGGTGCAAGGACAACAGAACAAAAAACCATACATCAATTATTTTGTCCTCCCTTGTTCCTGCTCCACCCAAAGAAGCTGCACTAGTCACAAGATAAATGTCTCTGTCTTGCCAGGTGGCCTCCTTTTCAGTGGGCTTAAATTGCAGCACTCATTGACTCCTCTGCAGAGCTAAAGAAACTTCAGGTGCAGCTGACTCTCAAATCCAGGTCACTTCTATTTAGACATCTAAATATAGATTTATTTTTTTTTGTATTATATAATTAGATGCTTGGGGGTGAAAATTTTGGCTGGGGAGCTAAGTTGGTATCCGAGCCAGATTCAGTGGGCTTAAAGAAATGGGACATTTCTATCAGGAATTTGTCTGTTCCACCCACGTGACACCTAATTCAAGAATAAAATACATCCCTGTTCTTTATCCTACCTCTCCATTCCTTGCAGTTCTCTCAGGCTGGCTTTCCTCCCCATAGTTTCCTTAAGTGTAACTTGGAATTTAAGCTTAGCTTTAGCATGCTTTGATCAATACCTGTGCATTTTTCACTGATCTGGAGATTCCCTCAGATGTGGGCAGAGCATGTTTTTACTCCATGAGTGCTGCTTGTAACAGCCCAGATTCCTCAGTCAACCTATGTCTCAGTAAGTTGGGAGTGCAGTACATACTGTCGTGTGGTATTTGAAAAGAACAGCCTTTCTACGCTCTTGATGTTTAAATCCCCCCCTCTCGCTTTCATGGAAGGGAAGACCTTTCTTTTATTCAGTGCAAAAGTGAAGTGTTTCGGTGGTTAGCTTGAAAGAGTTCACAAGTTAGAACCCAAAATCCGTGGTCTGAAAAGAATCAATATTGTGCCTGTTCCACTGGCCAGGTGCAAATTCAGCTGGGTTAACAAGATACGCTTTGAATGCGGTATGTTCTCCAAACTGGCAGCAGCACACCCTGGAGCAGCAGCAGGACGCTTCCCATCTTACATCCTGCAAGCTTTTCACACACCTCCCCTCATTAATAAGCTTCCTTAGTGTTTGGATATCAGCTTGGACAACCAGTACCAAATATATTCACTAGTTAGGGAGAATAAGAGTACACCTGATTATAGTTTGGTTCAGGTCCACATTGTTTACAGACAAGGCTTCCAGAAGTGCAAAGCCATAATTTACTCTCCAGTAAATAGAATTATTACAGCTTTCCCCCACACAGTTCAAGACAGACTTTCTCAGACTGTTTCAAACTTCAGGAATAATCACAGTGCCCTGATTAAAATCAGCACAGCACCACCTTTGGCTATGGATTACAGTTTGAGAGTAAACAGTTTTTCAAGAGGGGTTTACAGGAACCCTGTCCCTTACTCAGGTTGTAATTAGCAATTTCAGCAACTGTATTACAGACAAATATGAAGCTCGAATACCAAAAATGTTTGCACTTCCACACAGTTGGTTAAATTAGAAAGTGCCCAAGCGACAGTGCATTGGAATAAAGACTTAGCAGAGAGATTGTCAAGGGGATCTTCCGCTGGGATTTTTTTTAAATGGCTGCTACTGAGTACTCTGTGGCTCAGAGAGATATTTTCACTTTCTAATTTATGAATCCTGCAGATGAGTCATGTCTGGCAGAGATGATTTAGTAGTAGGCAGAGGAGGGATAAATTCCACCAAGACAGACTGAAATCAAACAAACTTTCCTTCGAGTTTTAATGAGGGTGACAAGAATCCCAGCCAGACCTTTCCAGGCTCCAGCTAATGCAGGGAGTCTGCAGTTTGGGGGGGCAGGGGGGAGTTCTTTGCATGAACACTTCAAAGCAAAGCTCATTAAAGGTAGTGGGAAAGTCTCAGCGAACAGGCTGGGCTTGAAATAAACCCAAACAGCAAAACTCTTCCAAAAGGTATCAACCCAGCTCCCCTCCGAAGGGTCTCCTTCATTTGGAGGCTTAGAACAATAACAAGGAGCTTCAGTTGTATGGACAAATAAGAAATACAGGTAGGAAATGGGATATTATTGCTTTCTTGGGGTTTTCCTTCACAAGCAATGAAACATTCAACTGCAATGTTTTTATCTATCTCCCTTGCCAGACCAAAGCTGGATGTTTAATCAGTGTTAAGTTTTATCACCTCATGTTATTTACCATGCGGTCTGACAAATATCAAAACCCAGTTATTCACTACGTCTTAATTAGGACAGACCTCCCAAAAGTCGTAGCATCATCACTTCCATATCAGCAGTGAAAACAGAGCAGCGAAACCACCACAATCAGTAGAAAGAAGGGAAGGGGAAAAATGACATCTCAAACTTCAGTCAGACGAAGTGTAAAAACTGGTTTTGTGCCTAATCTAATTGAAATTAAATTTTTTTATGGCATTACATTCATTTTCAGCTTTTTTTTTTTTTAAGTTCTACTTCTCATTATTTACTTAGCTTAATTGCCCTCTAGAATGACTTTTTCTTCTCACAGGGTATATTCAAAGCCCCCTTCCTCTTTGCTCTCTTCAGCAGTTCTGTGCTGTGTTCCTTTCTCGGCCTCCCCTTTCTGTTTACATGTTCCCATCAACTTTGCATGCACTTCTGGTTTTGACACACTCCACAGAGAAAGACAAGTTAACCAGCACTAAAAATCAGCCCGCTGGTAACATGCAATTCCCAAACTGAAATGCGTTCAGCAGCAAAAAGCAAAAAACCTCCATTGGAGTTGAAGTTTTAAGGGGGATTTTCCACCTCCAAGTGTCAGGCTCAAAACTAAGTGCGTTCAGCCCATGTTCCCTGACTGTTGCCCTTCATTCAGTCTCCTGGGAAAAGCCCTGACATATTTAAAGGGTGCTTTTACAAATTGTTCTATATATCACCTCTCCAGCAGCCACAGGGTCTCCCACTGTCTGTCTGCTGGCTTGCCTCCTTTACTCCACTGCTCCACAGGCCATAAACAACAGCCATAAACATTTAACAGCCAAGATAAGCTAATAAATACAGCCCTAAATATTATTGCCCCTACAAACAACAGCCAGAGAGTCATTTCTCCTAAAAAAACCCCACCTCTTTAAACCAGAGGCTTTATATTAAGCCAGCAAGTGACAGCACAAAAGGCACCTCTGTCAAACACAGCCTGTTTTCATCCCATCTCCCACTGTCTCCATTCCATAGTTCCACCATGACAATGTGCACGGGCCATTCCTGCATTTTATTTTTATATCTATAGATATATAAATCTCTCTTCTCTAGATCTACTCCTCTCCAGAGGATCTGGAGTCATGCACACCCTGCACAACACTCTTTGTCCACAAAGCCAACAAAACACCATGTATTTGCCACTGACAGATCGGCCCATTTCTAAAGTTAATGAAAACAGAAAAGCAGCAGGAAAAGGGAAAAGTTAAATACTTCTTCAGATTCCTCTTCCCCCTTCAATCAAACATCCCTAAGAAGCTTTAGCTGGAGGTGAAATGTGGCAGATGAATTTCAGGAAGATTAGCTTCTTTTGCTGGAATTCGGCTGTCGAGAGCCAAATCAGGCTCATGATTGAAAAGTAACTTTGAACTCCACTCAGCAGAAGCTACAGGCAGCCCATAATAATGCACATTATTATTCCAACTCCCCTGGAAGTGGCATGGGATGCTTTTAATCTTCAAGGCCACTTAAACGCATTTACACGTCTAAACTCTCACCGTAACTAAAGGGTTATTGCTCATTCCCAGCCTGTTGGAGCTGGGTTCTCCATGTCCCACATGGGCCATACTTGGAAGATTTTCTTCTTGTTTCCTGCTCTCCCCCATCACAGAAACAGATGAGAATCACACATTATTGCTTCAGCATATTAAAAGTAAATGCAGAGAGGGGTTAATTTATCCCTTCCACGGGAGATTTGGGAGTGTTATTATGAAACATCTTGAGTGTTAATAATATTTTTCTTCTTATTTGCTTTGTTTCTCTGAGCAGAGCATAGAAAGAATAAAAAATAACCTTGGGCATTGGAGGAAGTGTGCTGCAATCCAAAAGTAATTCATAATGCAGCTCTGCTAAGGGCCCGGTGAATTGAGCATCTCAGCATAATTTGGGGACAGGGAATAAAAAAAAAAAAAACCGAAGAAACCTCCCCACTAAAAAAAGTCAATATTTCTTGAGCTGCAATTAGCAAGGTATTGCCTGTAGGGACAGATGTGTCCCCCTCCAGGCTGACAGGAGGGAAATGATCAATCTACCAAATTAAATGGGAGTTTTGTTAACAAGTTCACCAGAATTTATCTTAATGGTCACAAACACACCAAAACAACTCCAACCTTCCTCGGGCTTTGGACTCCTTTTTCCCCCCCCCCGCCCTTTGTAAATCATTATTTTCCCCCCCCTCCTCATCCCACACGGCCACCCCAGCTGCACAGAGCTGGCAGAGGAAAACATGGATAATGGAAACTCGAGCCTCCAGCAGCAGATTTAGAAACTAATTAGCTCGAAACTCAAAGCATGAAGAAAATATCTGAAGGATAACACACCTCCTTGCCTTCTTCCCTGACATTTTGCTGCTTTGTGCGGGCTGATGCTCCTCAGCGCACGTTTCGGGAGTTCAGCAGAATCACTCCCCGGCAAGTCGGGTGATGGTAGAAATAGCAACGAACAACTGCATTCAACAAGGGGGTTATTGGGGAAAGAGGGAGGGAATCAGTTACCTTCAAGCACACACCACCAATGGATTTATTACAGTGTCAGGAGCAAGCCTTTAAGGTAAAAACCAGCTGACTCAATTCCCTGATTATTGAAAATGAATCCTTAATGGAAGCAAACGGACAAGAACAAAATCTCCTCGCTGTGTTCACCATTCGAAATTAATAGGGAAGTGGCTGATTGGAGAATATTATATCCTCTAGTGAACTGAAAATGCTGGGGTTTTTGTTTGGGTTTTTTTTTTCCTCTGAAACCAAGAGTAAAGAATTAAATTAATCCGAGGTTTGTTTGCTAGGAGTAGGCCACCAAAATGGATTAATTAATCATCATTTATGAACACTCCATAACACAAAGCTGTCAGCTCTTCAGAAAACTGCTGGAATAGCACCATGACAGGCGAACAGTTATAAAAACAAGTGATAAATTTCCTGCATCTCCAATCTATATCAACCTGCCTGGCATTTCCTTGCAGTTCTAAAGTAAATAGCCTGGTGCACACTCTTCCTTAGAGTTTATAGGAATGCCCAGTAGTAAAAGGATGATCTGAGAGACTTTTCCTTCCTCTACCTGGAGACTATGAAGTACCACATCAAGGATAACAGACACAGTCCATCCCATCATCCCAAACACAGTTAGAACCAGACCTTATTTAATCACATTAACCACTAAGAATAATTTTGACCTTTTTTTCTGCCTGGAAAAGGAATTTCCTCTATAGCCCTGCTTCGTTATAGTAATCTATGTCTTTGAGTGTGACTTGAGCCAATACTACCCAAAACCAGTTTAATCTGCTCTACTTCTTTAATTTGAACTTGAGTTTATTCTTGAATCTGAACTGAATAGATCTGTTTTTTCTGAGGGAGTTTATAGTCTAAGGAAGTCTTTTCAATGAGAAAACACAGATGGCAAGACAACAAATTCCTGTGTCATGAACGTCACTAAAAAAAAAAGGAATATCTGCTTACTACAAGAGGATTGAATTGCTGTAAACTTCTGCAAAGACTTGCTGGGGCTCAGAGATGTGAGTGGCAGCACCACACTTGGGCAGAATTCATTCAGCCTTGGCCACCATCAGCTGTGCTGCTGATCACTTGTACAGGGGTGACAAATGAAGAGACATGAAAAAATCCATTTAGGTTTTTCACCCTAATGCAGCCACACACCGACTGCATCAAATCATCCACAGCGGCAGTCGTTCTTTCACATGTCCTCAGAGTAAAAAAAGCCATTTTATTTAATTGCAGGCTTTTTTTAAAAAAAAAATAAATATGTAACTAATAGGTAGAACTGATGGATTGGAACTTCCTAACTAGTTTCCTCCATCTTGGACCCCACACATCGCCTGTGTCAAAAATGTGTATAACCCGGGAAACAGCTGCTGTGTTGGAATGTGGTCATGATTTGGCCTTGATTTAAGGAGCAGAACTCGGATAAATGTTAGAAAATAAAAATAAAAAAGCAAACCTAGCAGCTTTATTCTCCGAGGGAAAGGAACAACGCACAGCACTTTTCTGTCAATAATAAAGAATTCATTTAAATCGTAGCAACTAAATAATGGAAAACTAGAAAGCGTTCCCGGGTAAACAAGAAACAATTCTGCTCTTTGAATAGGGAATTTTAAAACATTCTAGATGCTCTTTTGTACAGCTGTCCCAAGGCCACATCCCACCACTGAGGGACAGCAGCTTCCCCTCCCATCCCTGGGAACGCCTGGGCTGGAAATCAGACCCCGTAATGAATATGGGCACAGGAAATAAAACATCATTCAACCGCTTTGTTCCCCCTTCAATCAAAGGCAAAAACATTTCTTTCCAAACACTGCCTTTGTTGCATTCTTTAGAGGTATCATGTTTGGAAAATATTTGATTATCCTGTCAAGAACATTAAAATATAAAAAGATGTGCAGAGAGGAAATAGAGTAAAAGTTAAAAAAAAAAAACCCAGGCGGTGATTTTCAGGCATATAAATGATTTTTGTTTCAACAGCAGCAGAAGGGTCATGAATATGAATAGTGCTGAATTCCAGAGATACAATTTGTCATGATTAAAATTAGTGCTTTGTCAACACAAAACTCTCCCTCCCTGGTTCCTCCGAGCACTGCCGCACAAGCAGCTGCTTTAAGGACCTGAGTGTCCCGGGATTCCTTGCCGGGAACAGGGCTCTGGCTCACGAGGTACAAAGTCTGTAAACCACAATGGGAGGCTGCTCAGGCTGGGAAATGTATGAAACACTCCAAAGTGAAGGAGGCACATCCATGGCCAGCCTGGCACAAAGCTGCTCCATGTTAGCAAGTGAACACAACAGTTGTGCATCCCTCAGCTGTGACATCCCCTTTGCACATCCAGACGTACAACAGCAATACCCCGTTAGGAGAGTTTGCTCTTGTAGCAGCCAGGCAGCATTTTCTGAGCACAATGGTGAAAGGCGGAACAGCAAAATCCATTTTTCTGGGAAATACGCACACAGGAGAGGAGCTGAGCAGGAAATGCACTTTCCCAGCATGTCTCTTATGAGCTGTACCCCTGGTTTGTTTTGCGTGCATTAATCCCTCCCTCCCTCCCTCACAAATCTTGTTGAAGAGGTGCAAAAGCAAGGGAAAATGTTGTTCAAGACAGTGAGCAACAAGTTCCTCTTACAGGAGCAGGATTCCCACATGACCCCTATCTCTGGCTCCTGGACTGTCCAGCAATGGGTCAGGGCCAAATGATGAGCAGGAGGAAAGGACCTAGAAGAGAACGCTGATCCTATTTAATTATGGAATGGCTGAGAAAAGAAGGTGCAGCACATTTACACATAAGTTTTGTAGTTGATTTTTTCATGGCAAGTGCTTGATCGATGGGTAAGAAGAGTTTCAAGTATCAACATAAAGAAATCAGCCAACATTTCATACTCCACATGGGATTGCCATCCTTCAGATCGGGTGGCACTTCAGCTGGAAGCTGGAGGACTAACAGGTTAGTTTGAAAACCCCACTGAGTTCAACACTTCTTGCAAACTCCTCTTTAAAGCTCTGTCCACACTACAGGATCTACAGCAGTTGGCAGATCTCCAGCATGAACCTCCCCAAAAAAACAAACGTATTTTCCAGGTTTAAAGTAGCCCAACATCCTAGTGCCCTCCAGAGGAAGGTGGATAATCATTGTCCAAAACCAAGTGCTTTTCGCTAAGACTACACTAAGTCTGGCAGTTATAGAGGGAAATAAACCTCTACACTCTGCATTAATAGCTGTGCATCAAGTCTGAGCACAGAAGGCAGTTTCAGGGCACTTTAAGCAGATCCAGCATGGTTTATATTCCAATAATTTTGAAACAAGCCCTTTGTTTTTCTCTGCTACCTCATCTACATTTCATTTTATATGTAACACAAGCACACATATGCAAACACTAGAAGTAGAGAATACACTATAGATGTCTAATTTCTGCATAGAACTTATTTTCAAAAGCCCTGGAAACAAGACCCAGATAGTGAAATGGTGTGGTGGTGCTGCCATTGTTTGTAAATTAATCTCATATCACAGGGGTGACCAGCTCAGGTTTGTCAATCAGTCACTCACCAAATATTATGGTTTAATAGCAGAGGAGCTGGTGAACAGCCCAAAGCAGAACGTGGTTTCTCCTCTGTCAGTACAGAGCAGGCAGCAGAAAACAGGAGGGAAAAAGCTCATTACCACAGTAAGAATCCAAATTTCCATGGTCTGAGGGCCACAGGTCTCCATTCGGATCCATGTAATCCCCAGCACCAGACTACTGCATTTTCCATGGATTGGTGCATGTGCATGGAAACAGACTGTGGTGCCCATCCATGCCATAAACATGAACAGTAAAAATCCCTCTCCTTTGTCTCAAGTGATTTGGAGGTAGATAGCAAAGAATTAGACATGGTTTTATCCCATGAATAATGCAACAGGTTTGGGGGTTCTCACTTTGAAAAAGATCAACGAGGCAAAAGAAGTCAGGAGAGATGCCCAAGACCTTTTGACTCCATAAGAAGTGCTCAATTGGATCTGTTCAAATGGGTCTGCAGCCCAGTGAGACTCCTGAAATAACCTAATACCCATTTCCTACAAGTACCTTTAACATAGAAAGAAAACCTTAATTTTCAAGGGTAAGCAAAGCACAAGTAGCACACAGATTTACTTGCAGAACTTTTGCTGCATTATTAAATGTCATTGGCAGACCTGTTAGCACTTATCACAAACCACTTCAGAGACAGGATTACATCCTCCATTAGCATTTCCTACAAGTGTTTTCATCACTTAGTTTGCAGTAAGAACTTGTCACTTTTGAGGAGCTAGGTAGGATATGTTTGTGTTGGGTTTTTTGGGAGGAGAAGATGATTCATTACCTTCCCTATAAGTTTCTGGGGTACTATACAGAAACATGCACCAAATTCAGGGTAATTTTAATGTTCACTCTGTGTCAAATACTTTTGGTCATAAAATGCACTGGCTCTGGAATCCACCAAGTCGAGCCAACAGCAAAAAGAACTTGTGCAGTTGCCAGTCTTGGCTCAGAACAGAATAAAAGTGAAGGATAAATTACTTTCAGAGGAATAAAGTGTGCACAGTGCAAACCCAGTGCAGAGGGGCCATGGGGGACACTCTCCTAAGCTCTGTCTGTCTCTACCTTATAGAAGCACTAAAAGCCTTGTTAATAATTTAACAAACTAATGGACATGTTTTTAAACCTTGTGGGCTGCCATTTAGAGAGGCACCACCTTGGCAGAGCGAGATGGGGGGAGTGGGAAGCTTGTGGCTTTTTATCCCACAGGGATTTTGAAAGTCAGGAGAGCACAGTGTGCTCTGGACAAGCTTGGGACCGCAAAAAAAACAAAGGAAAAACGTCATCTCCAGGTGCATCAGTGATAACAACCTTCCAGAGACACACCTGGGCATTTCACAGACATTTTAGGCATGAAGGTCCCAAATTGTGAGACTCAGCGCTTCCCACCAGCTTGGCTGCTGGGGAGCCTGGGTGCCATCCAGCTGAGACATGTTTCCAGAGCTCTAACTCAAGGACCAAGGTGCCAGGACAGCCCACCTGGTTTCCAGCCATAAACTACCCCCAGCAAGGACAGCACACACTCTGGCATCCCAAGGATTCCCTCAAACTGCATCCAGCTCCCCTCAAGACATTAGAGAGGAAAAGAAACCACAACTCACTGACCTGGACATGTCTCCTGCTGCAGCTCTCCACATGCTCCCCTGCAGTCTCTTCACTTCTCCCTGCACATGCCTTTATAAGCCCACACTTCCCATTCCTAATCACCCAAACCAGGGCTCACCTGGACACAGATAGCTCTCTGCAAAGCAAGCCATTTACCCGTGAATCAGGTGTCCTCAGCCCCCAAAATACTCCTGGCTCATTCCCCCACCCCTGCCTGCAGTTGGAACCAGATTCCACTGCCATTCCGTCCTATCCCAGGCCAATAGGATAGGCTGAGTGCTGAGAAAAACAGTCGAGTAACAACACCCAGTTCATGGCATCTTCCTAAACCTAAATAATGGCAGTCTACAGGTAAACCAGGCCCTTGCTCCCTCAGAGGTGCCGGGGATTCCTCACACCTCACACCTCACACCATAGGCCAGCGCCTCCCAGACACCTGCCCGGGGGCGAGGGACAGGGAAGGAAAGAGGAGAAGCAGCGTGACTAGTTTAACTTTTCCACTTTTGGGTTTGGGTGGGGGAGGAGGGGCTGGCAAAGCTCCCAGGAGTCCCGTGACTGGAAGCTCCCTCTCGCCTCCCAGATCAGCATCTTCATGACCCACCTGTCCAACTACGGCAACGACCGCCTGGGCCTCTACACCTTTGCCAACCTCGCCACCTTCGTCAAGAGCTCCACCAACCTCAACCTGCAGACACTGCCCCCGCTCCAGCTGGCCCACAAGTACTTCCAGCTCTTCCCAGAGCAGACAGACCCTCTCTGGCAGGTAATGCCGCATCCTCTCCCTCCTCCAATCACATTCCGTCTCGTGCAATAAGGATTTCTTCATGTAAAAAGGGGTCTTTCGTTCATGGGTTTTTGTTTTGCCTTCACAGGTAGTAGAAGGATAAGGAGATGAATAATATCCCACATTTCTATTTCATACTTCCTTTTTGCATCCTCATTTAAATCAAAACCATCTTGACACCTCAGAAAGTAGTGCCTTCAGAGGTTTCCTTTTTAACCTCAAACGAAAACTTGATTAAATCAAAGTTTTCTTTCTTCACCCCTTCTTTTTCTTTTCTCCTAATGACTGAACTTTACCTTCAGTCATGCAAAACCATTATACACACATTGTGGGTTTTTACTTCTCAGTGTAACTAATGCTGTGCATCAGTGCATAACATTTAGATCCTGCAAAAGATTGTTCATGCAAAAATTCAGTTAAGTGTGATGTACCCAAACACCTTTCCTCCCTCAGAACCCATGTGACGACAAACGACACAGGGACATTTGGTCCAGGGACAAAACTTGTGACCACCTGCCCAAATTCCTGGTGATAGGACCCCAGAAAACAGGTAAGAGGCCACAAATTTGTAACCCAAGTTTTGTACCCCTGTGTTTGTGTCCTGGAAACAGAAGACAACTCCCTGCCACTCCCGATCCCTTTGGAGTTCTGCAGTTACTCCTGCACTGACAACAGAAAGGGACAACTGTTTGTGAGGTGAAATTGCTTCATCCACCAAAAAACACCCCATTCCTGGGATTTTAAAGTGTATTGCAGACAGGATGGATAGCCCTGAGATAGGCAACTCACTCCCCATACCAGATCCTCAGGAAAAACACCCTGAGGACAAAAGGGCAGTTCCGGGAGCCCCAAGAGCATCATCCCACAATTAGAGCTTTTAGAAACTTTCTTGAATGAATAAAATCAAAGGTGGGTTTTTTCTCCTATTTCTAATGGCATCTCTTTTTGTTACCTTAGGAACAACAGCCCTTTATTTATTCCTTCTGATGCATCCTTCCATTATCAGTAATCTCCCCAGCCCAAAAACTTTTGAGGAAGTTCAGTTCTTCAACGGCAACAACTACCACAAGGGAATTGACTGGTAAGGAGAAGAACAAATTCATTATTAATACACGGAAAATGACAGTGGAACAATTCCAGAAGCATGTATGACACCGCCATAATTACCGGCTGAATTTGTTATGCTTGGCATTATCAGACAGAGGGAGAGTCTAATTGGTTATGATGGGACATTTAATCAAGCCCTTAATTTTGTTTAGATACTGCAGTAACAATTTGCTGATTTTTCACACCAAGATTTCTCCTACAAGAGCCAGCTCAGGCATGATTTCTGTCCTCACGCTGAACAGCGTCTCTGTGGCTGCACTGAGTTACGCCCTTTTCCTTCAAAAGTGGCTTTTCGTGAAGTAAGGTTTGATTCATCTCTCCATGAGAATACATCCAATTAATTTTAAATGGAGAAGACCATTCAAAGCGAAAACTCAAATCTTGCATTCCGAAACCGTCCAAAAGCAAAGATTTGTCAGCTCCAAAATGAAGTACTTCAGTAATGTTAAAATTAAATGGTTGACATTTTGAAGCTTTTCCCATTTTTTTTTATCCTGCAGCTAAAACTGAGCTCACTCCAGACTGGTGAAAGATATCCCTTTGACACCGGACTTATTAGCAAAAATCCCATCCGTCAAATGAAAAACCTAATTGCCTGACTTCGGGGTGGCTTTAGCTATTACCAGCACCACCTAAGAGCCAAGATGCATTCCCCTTCTTCCCGCCTGGAGTGAGCTGAGAAATTCAATTTTGCTTCTGCAGGATTATGTCTGAAAATCCACCTTTTCACCCACTGTGGAATGGGAAGCACAGGGACATGGCCCTTTGGTGTTAATTCTAACAAGTCTCTTCCCCTCCCAGGTACATGGATTTTTTCCCCACTCCTTCCAACGTCACCACCGACCTCCTCTTCGAGAAAAGTGCCAACTATTTCCATTCTGAGGAGGCTCCCAAGAGAGCTGCTTCCCTCATCCCCAAGGCCAAGATCATCACCATCCTCATCGACCCCTCCGACCGGGCGTATTCCTGGTACCAGGTACAGAGACATCGGTGGCAGGGTTTGATGGCCGGCACCGGTGGGGATCTGTGTCCTTGAGCGAGGAGTGGGACTTCTTGCAAAGCATCTGCAGCCTGTGGAAGCAGGAGGGTGCTGAGTGCCAGCTCTTGCAGTTGGCACCTGTGACACCGGTGTCACGAAAGATGAAAGTTCCCAGCACAGAGCTGCCACCAGCGGTGAACAAACAGCTCCATCTCGATTACCGCTGACAGAGCCCAGAGGGGAAGCTCTGCTCCTCACCCAGGGAGGTACATGGGGAAGAGGAGCGTGGCCCAGCCAGGGAATCACAGCTCTTGATGCTGAGGTTCTGGCAGCTCATCACTCCCTGCTGTGAGCTCAGCAATAGGTGGCTGTGTACACATGTACACAGCATCTTCCCAAGTTTCCCAGGAGTTCAAAAGAGCTGTGTCTGGAGAGGCTGGCTTCTTCTGCCTTTGGAAACAAAAGCAAGGCTGATGTTTTCCTGTGAAATCTCTAGGATGCTCCTTCTTGCCTTTTACTGAGCCCACACCTTTGCCTAACAAAATCTGCACTGTTTAAAAGATCTGTTTTAGAGAAATGTTTAGGCCTCCATGTGACATATGATGTAGGCCTACAGATACAGGAAAGACTAAAAGCAATGTCAGAACAGACACAAACTAATAATGTTGCAATAAGCATGAAATACACCATTTCTGATGGTTAGAAAGTTGTGCAAGGAATAAAACATGGCCTGGGGCTGCAGTTTGCACTCTTTTAATATCTCATTTGCACCCTTTTACTGTCTCATCTGCACCTTTACCACTACCAGTGCAAAGCAGTAAAAGGAGCTGACTGAATAGTGGCCCTGTCCTGCTGCACAAGTGGCACTGAGGGACAGCTGAGGGCTGCCAGCACAGGTCTTGGAAGATTTAAGGTTTAACCTTCAGCATCCTTGTGACGTGTTCCCAAATATCTCCCGGCAGCACCAGCGCTCCCACGAGGACCCCGCTGCCCTGAAATTCAACTTCTACGAAGTGATCACGTCCGGCCCCTGGGCACCCTCGGAGATCAGGGCTCTCCAGAAGAGGTGCCTGACCCCGGGGTGGTACGCTGTCCACATCGAGAGGTGGCTGTCCCACTACCCTGCCTCACAGGTAATGCCCCTGGGTTCCCTTCCAGCACCAGCCAAGATTCCCAAGGCTGCTGGCTCCCAAGAAACAGCAGCTGCTGCAGCATTGTAGGAAGCTTTGATAAATTCACTTAGGAAATGCCAGGGCTTTTTCTGAACAGAAATTTCACCCTGCTTCCCACTCACTCCCTTTCATAGAAAAAAATCTCTGTTCCTGGTATGGAATTGGCTTTTCTTGGGGTTAGAGCAGAAATTCCTTCTTCTGCCTCATCTCTCTTCAGGTATTTTATTGTATTGTCTTTTGTAAACTTTCCCGTGAAAAATTTACCCAAACACAGAGACCTAAAGAATGCTCCCGTTGCTAAAATAACAACAGTAAAATAACCTAAGGCAAACACTTTAGTACTCCAAAATGCATACACAGGACCTCTTTATCCATGGACACGGTCATCCGTCAGTCCGTGTGCCTACCTACGACACCCTCCTATTAAATATTCAGGGGCACAGCGACACATTTCTTGTCAAACCACTTGTGTTTCACAGTTATGGTGATTAATTTTACAAGACAGGCAACAAAATGCTCTCGTTCCTGATCAGGCACACACCCAGAGTGCACTCCCAGTGCCTGCTAATGGGCGCTCAGTAACGTGCATTCCCCCCGCCTGGGCACTCAAAAACTTAATAATTCATAATAAGCCATCACAATAAATATATAAACCAAGCCTGCCCAGAATAGTTATCAGTAATACTGCTTGGTATTCCAGCAGCCCGTGGGTATATTGTCTTGCTGTTTGCTTATGGAGGTCAGTGCACCTTTACATCACAGCAATCTTTAATTAAAAAGCCAGCCCATTGCCAACAATTTTGCATGCCTTTATGGTTGATAGGCTGGTGGGGAGTTTCAAATAAATTGCCACAATATCACTTTTGAACATGTAATTATCCTGTTCTGAGCATTTAATTCTACTATATATATATATATGTATGTATGTATGTATGTATATATGACCTTTTGTTATTTTTCATACTCCGTGCCACCTTCCACGGACACATCATAAACCTCAGCAATATTTTACATCCTTTCCTTATCTCTTTTTCTCAGAATTCTCTGACACTCGGGCTTGGTCTGGGAGATTTAACCCTTGCTTTTGAACAAGGGGCACACATGGAGTTACAAAGGTGCCACTTACAAAAATTTAACCCCATAAAGTAAAAGCCTAAAGAGAAGTCCGCCCGTATGAATGTTATCAGCACTGCCCAAAGTGTTACGCTAATTTAAATCCAGGTTGTCACGGGAGGGAAACAATGCCCTCATTTTGTGAAGCTTAGTCCTGTTTCTAAAAAACTGCCCCCTTTACCCCTGCAGTTGCTCATCATTGATGGACAGCAGCTGAGGAGTGACCCGGCCACCGTGATGGATGAAGTGCAGAAGTTCCTCGGAGTGTCTCCTCATTATAATTACTCTGAAGCTCTAACGTGAGTCTGCTCCCTTTTTACCTGTCCCATGGGATCAGGGGGTGCATCCCCTCCCACCTGGATCCCTGGATCATTAGTTACAAACAAACAACACATTATGACAATGACAATTCTGCAAAGGTTGGGCTTTTCCCGTGCCAGTCTGCAGGAGCTGAAGCCCACGTAGTGTCAGCTGTGGCAAGTTCAGCTTACATGTTTTCATCCCATTCAGCCAGAAGCCCAATGGCAGAGGCTGGCTTAGAAGCTCTCATTCCCTAATCCTGTTTTCACGTGTGGCTGAGACTCCCGCAGGGGTGGGAGTGGGCTGAATCTCCCTCTCCCCTCTTAGTCCAGCAGAAAATCATAAGAAGCTTTTGCACTGAGCCTCCCCGTGTGAGCAGCATCATCTCCCTCGAGCCGAGGCCTGGCACATCCGTGGGCGGGGAAGCCTGGCATGGCAGCGGAGGCCTTTCCGAGTCACTGTGCCAGCAGAGAGCACCAGCCTGCACGTGGGGTGGGAAGCAGGAAAGCCTCTACTTGCCTTCCCCGCAGGCAGGTAGCGGGAAGACTGTGGGAAAAGCAGCGCCCAGACTTTCCAGCTGCCCCACACTGCTCCTCTCCGCTCACAATTCCTGTTCCATGCTATTTGTATCACAGGCACAGAGCGAGAGTTCAGCGCTTTAAGAGAGTTGCTCTGCCAAAACCTTTCTCCAGAGGAAAAAAATGTGGATTTCGGAATGTAATTTTTTAAGTCACTGGCTTCTGAAGCGGATGAAGGAGAGGAGGAGTTTGAGTTCAGAGCTGAGCTACTGATGTTTGAACAACTGCTGCTGCACATCTGCAGTGCCTTCTGCTAGGTTTTCAAAGTACACACCCACAGACATATATCTTCCTTTCTGGAACTAAATTAAAGTCAGTGGAGTCACACAGCAGGAAAAAATTTGGCCTCTCCTACCGGTTTGGACAGGAAAAAAGGATTGTAAACAGATCTATAAAATTATGCACTCACTGTTCGGAGGCATCAAGAATGCAAATGTGCTGTGCAAGCAGGCGCGGGTTTGGGATGGAAGAGAAAAATGCGTTAAAACCATGGAGTTGTTTTATGGCAGCACTTGTCAAAGTGAAAAAGATTGCACGGGATTGTTCCTAGTCATTACTGCCTAACAAGTGCCCACCACACATCTTTAAAGTTGTCAGGAAGCAGCCTGAGGACCCAGTCCTGCAACACCCGTGAGCAACAAGTCCATCACCCTGAGTAATGAGCTGCAAGTCTCAGAGGAGGGTGAAACGAACCCAGGCAGAGGGGAGGTGCTACCACAGCCTGAAAGGAGAGCAGGGGCCACACACAGGCAGGGCTGGAGAAAAATACAGGATTAGGGGAGTGTGCTTAAGGAAAGGTTCTCTCTTGGAGTGCTGCTACATTTAGTCAGAGTAAGAGGAAGCTCCTCACGGTGGCATTGCTCACCTCTGCACCCGCCCTGCCTCTGGCAGCAGGTACATCCCCAAACCCTGCCTCTCCCATGGGCTTACTCCGCAGGAAGGGAAGGTAACCAGGCCTGGTTTCTGCTGACTGCCTTAAAAAGCTCCCTTGTAACTTTAGCCCCGGGGCTATCACTATTTTTAAATAAATACTTCCACTGTGCCAAATTATGTTTACAGAAGACCCGGGAGTTTCGTGAGACCTGAACGCGGTGGGTTGAATTCAGCCTGAGCTGTCTTGCCCTCTGTTCTCCTAACCAAATTTGCACATCCTCTTCATAACGTTCAATATGCTTCTTCTGAGGCAGAAATACTGTTTGGGGCATAGTTTTGCAGTTTTCCTTTTACCCAGCACACTGTATTGCTGCTCCTCTTGGGAAATTAGTGCGAGGCAGCAAAGCACTTCACCAGCAACGAGCAGATGGGAAAGGCCACAGCAGAAATGAATCCATCATCAATATACCCATTTAATCAATGATTTATTTGTTTTTAATTGATACAGCTAGTGAGACAATCTAGGAATCAAAGGTCAGGCCTGCAGTAATAGGCTAGGAAAGAAAAAAAACCCTGAAATTAGTTCACTTCTACACAGCGGCGAATTGCAGGTGCACCCGTGTCGCACAGACAGAGCCAGGGCAAAAAGGTGCTCTGTAACTAATTAACTCCGTGGGCCAGCCAATTATACTTCATGCTTCTCAAACATCTGCTGAATAGCAGGAATGCAAAGCATTTCAGTGCTTTATGCAATGCTGCAAGTCCCACAGCAATGAATTCCAAACTTAACGCCACATGCTGCTCATTCCTTAGCGGGTGCATGTTTTAGAGCCTTAATCTAAAATTCCTCTCTCTCTGGATTTCAGACATCACAATCAAGTTGTGTATTTCAGATAAGGCTGCTGAGACAGTGTTTATGCTCAATGCCATCTTTGGGATGAAAATGGTATTTGGATCTAGCGATAGGGAACGGCAACTTCTCAGGTGAGGTTGAACACCCCACCAGTAATTCGTTCAGGAGACCTGTAGATCAACCCTTCAGAAACTGCTCAGTGTAGGTAAATCACAGCGTGAAAAAACTTCCTGTCTTGAGCCACTTCCAGGGCAAATTGGCAGGGAAAAAAATGAGTTTTCACCGGAGAGGAAAGCTGTTTCCCACTCTGTCCTCAGAATTCCACTCATCTAGAGAGAGGTGTGCAGTGATAATTGTGGGCTAACCCTGATGCCTCAGTAGCTGGGAGATTCTTCTCTGGTGGGGTCTTCTAAAATGTATAATCCTCTACAGGTTTGACCCTCAGAAAGGCTTCTGGTGCCAGTTATTGGAAGGAGGGAAAACAAAGTGCCTGGGAAAAAGCAAAGGTCGGAAATACCCACCAATGGACCAAGAGGTAAGGGCTTCCCAGAGATTTACAACTTTTAATATAGAGCCTGTGTTTGGCTCCCAAAATAGACACTCTGATTTATTTTTGTTTTATTAATTTGTTGTATTTCCACTAGCTTGATATTTTAAAAGATCAGGAACAGGCGATGAAGTGCCCCCTGTAAGAGCCCCTCTCTGGGAGCAGTGCAGGGATGCAGGAGCAGGTGCTGAAATCTTTCCTCCTTTAACCCTTGCTGTGTTTTGGTTTTTTTTTCCCCACCCTCCTCAGTCTCGAGTGTTTCTGTCGAGCTACTACAGAGACCACAACGTGGAGCTGTCCAAGCTGCTGCACAGGCTGGGGCAGCCCCTGCCCTCCTGGCTGCGACAGGAGCTGCAGAAGGTCAGGTAGCACCCAGGGCACCCCGACCAGGACCATTCCCTTCACCACCAAACCCCCGCTTCTCCGACTCACTCGTGATCGTCAGTACCGGACCTCATGGACAACGCTCTTCCTAGCAAAAGTAAAACAACAGACCACTGAAGAATGATTTTTAAAAAAATCCCCCCCAGACCCGACAACTGTTCATATGCACGTGCTGACAGTTCGCAGCATCGACCCCTTTTGTCAGCTTCCAGGAAATAACACGGAGCTACGTGGCATTACCCTTTACCCAGGCCGGGATTCGTGCATAGCCCAGTTCCTCTCTCCACCAGGAAGTACCAGAAACTGTGTGTAGGACAAATTGCAGTCTGTCAGGACACGAGCAGAGGATGGGAACATCTCTCTCTGGACTCCGAGGTTGGTCATCCGATGGGCTTTTCCCACATTTGTTTTCCAATCCTTTTAAACTCCAAGCAGGCCATGCAAGCAGTGCCCTGCCAATAACCCAGTATCAGCCATTTTGTCTCTGTCTGGGGAGCGATGTTTATGCCCTGAAGCCTTCCGAGATGGGGTGAGTCGTTTAGAGTCCCGGTCCGTGAGCTATCACACCCCTATAACTTCAATGACCCTTTTTAAGGGTTTGAACACGAACTCCAGTCTGTTGAAGCAACACGCTCTCCGTGGGCTGTTAAGGAGTTGAAAGGACAAGCACGGCCAGCATATAGCACATACACATGTATGATGGATATATTTTAATGCCTCGGTATCTACCTACTGTACATCTAGATCAGACACATACTTAGCTTTATCTGCCTCTGGTGCTCATAGAGAAAGGAAAGGGTGGTTCATCCAAACCATTATACGACCTCTGCTTGGGTCTCAGACCTGCAGGGTCAAGGTCAGCAAGGCTGGGCAGAGACTTGCTGGGAAGTTTAAGCTGAGGGAGCAGAGACCCTTTAGGCATTTTAGCCCTGTGACACTTTTCCTCAGGAAAGCAAAACCTGGCAAAACTTTGCTGTACATTCTTTACACAGCCCAAAATGTAGCAGGTTTTCACTTTCAAACTTCTCTGTCTTTCTTAGGCACAAGTAATTTCAGGTGCTGCAGAGGCCTTACGAGTTCCTCTCCCCATGTATTTGATCCTTGCCTTCCAGCTTAGGAGAGAGAACAGTTCTTATATTTTGACCAGGAGGACTCTAAAATGAGCTAGGGCAAATTCAATGCCTAATAAAAGGAACTTTATGTGGGGTTTTTGGGCAGAGGAGTCATTTACACACTTTGTATGTACCATACAATTCCACGCTCCCTTATCTCTTAGCACGTATAATGCCAAAGATCACTTAGCGTGATGAGAGCTTTGGGTAAGGAAGGCTTGCTCCATGAAGAAGATCTAAATCAACCAACTGGTAGAATTTTAGCTGTTAAAATGCTTTAGAATTGGATCATCATTAATTAACAGAGGACTTCCTAACTTCTTGATTAAAAGCTAAATAAACATGACATCACTTTCAGGAGTTCTGCAGGGAAATGAGACCAATACCATAGAATCTAAAAAAATTAGTTCTCATTCTTAGCTTTTCATTTGGAAAGGAAAGAAGCCTGTCTCTCCCAACCCTCAGCTCTGCAATAGCATCATGTCCTTAAAACACACCAGATATTTTTATACCCCACTGTTACTTTTTTCAGTTTGAATGGGCATCACATTTCCGAGAGATCTCGTGTCCCATTGAAAACTGACATTTGAATTGACTTCATTATGTGTCATAAAGATGAAATTGCAGCATTTCAAACTTTCATTCCTTCCACTTGTAATGGGACCCATCAACACAAAGTGTTTCTGCACCGGCCTGTGATAGAGGAGCCTTTGTGAACCACCTGTAAATGATCTCCATTTCTTTCATGCCTTTCATATCCCTGACCACGTAATTGTTGGGATTCTTAAAGACCAGCAAAACAAACCCAATAAAAATGAAACATTTATCCATGGCAAGGGGGTTCTAGCTGGGAAAGACAGTGCTGGTCCTTCTTTCCTTTCACGTCCTTCACATGGTTCAGGCTGTAAGTCCATATGAGTTTTACACACTGGAGGGCTGCAGCTGCAGTTTGCTCCCATTCCCCTGGAAATATGGATTCCAGCAGCTTTGCCACACTGAGGATCTGACCCTACAGGCCAGCCACAGACATCAGGGTCTGTGGCAGCATATTTGGTGATTAAAGCAGGACTTGAGGGCTTGGAAAACCCAAGTCCCATAACTGAGGTTGTCTTTGAGCGCAAGCAATCAGAACAGAATCCAGACCCTCCTAAATTATGCACTGACCTCTCAAGGTCTAAAATAGAGTTGTGGGATTAACTGCTCATGGATATTTTCTAATAAAACAAATTTCCTCTCTGATAGGGGATCAGGCTGCTGAGTGTCCCCCCAGACAAATTAAGATGGTGGAATTATAAACTCTGAGGGGAGGGAATCCTCGTGCAGTGAAAGCGCTGATGGGTCCAGGCTCTCTGATGTGATAATGAGGCAGCAGGATGTGCCCTGAATACTAAAGCAGGAGCTGAATGTTTTCTCTTCTTCCCTCTCCTCCTTTCCCTTCCCATTCCTGTTAAAGTCTGAGCCGGTGCAGTGGGGAAACATTCAGCCCCTGAATGGTCAGCCAAGAATAAATTGAGTGCGGGGTGTTCATTTCCCCTCAGCTGGGCCACCCTAGAGTGAGACATCAAGTCCAAACGAGCCACTTAGTTTCCACCAGTAGCAAATTCTGTTTATAATGAGTTAAAATTGATGTTTATAAAAGCTGTGTGAGCATGTGACAGATGTGTAAAACAGGTCCAACACAGGTACATAAATCAGCAGTGGCCAGGTGTCCGATTATTGTAGTAAAGCAAGACTCATTTTGCTTTTACCTTTAGGTAAGTGTGTGTTCACAGGACAGGAATTTCCATCAGACAACATTTCTCACATTGTCTTTATTGTCTCTCTTTGTCCTTCCAGTTCATCCTTCTAGCGTGACTGCAAAGGTGTGGACCTGCCTATGGATTCGACTCCTCCATCACTCTCCTTTCCAGAAAAGCTACCAAAAAAATAGGGATTTGCAAGCGACACAGATTCTGAAGTGTTCAGTGCTCCAGTGACTGGATAACTTTTATAAGACTTATTATCATTTCTGTAGTATTTCAAAACAAGAGACATCCTGTTGACAGAGCTGAAGAAAACACTTCACTGTCTTGCCCAAGCTCTTTTTTTAAAAAATTTTTCTTTCCCCTCCCACGTGACAACAGTAAATCCAGTTGAATGAGTACTTGGTGTTGAAGCAAAAGGAATCAAAATAAATTTTGATCCCTCAAAGTATTTTTGTTGGGGGGGGGGGTGGAGGGGAGATCAAAGGCTGTATTTGCTGGAATAGTTTTCAATAATTGATGTGCACACACCTGATTATCGGATCTTCTCACTGCCACAGAATAAACACTTCTGATGGTGTCTTATACAGAGCTTTTCCTCTTTTCTTAAAGCCCCTTTCCCGTTTTCTGAGCCAAAAATCTGCTCCTCAATAACCCCTGCCATGTATTTCAAGTTGTGCTCTGTCTCGGCTTCTCCTGCCTCAGAATCTCCTCAAGGCAACACAGCAACGTGGGATTTACACCAGCACAGGCAATGCCACTGAACTCCTCTTCATCCTCCTCCTCCTCCTCCTCCTTCTCCAGGCAGGCAACATGAATTCAAGGCAAGTCTGACACTTCAATATTTGTTACGCTGCACAACCCGCATTTCTGGGCCTGCCTTCCCAAAGTTCTGCCTCCCGGCACCCGGTGGGAGGTGGGGACGCACAGGCAGCCCCATGCAAGCTCTTGCTCTAATAAGTAATAATTAATAATAGTTTCCCCCTGCTCTGTTTGAAGAACTTTAAAAGGCCCTGATTACAAATCGCCCAAACCCTGCACTCAGAATTACCAGACAGATTTTCCTCCCCCCTCCCTCCGAAAATCTCATAATGCTTCTATTTCTTATTATAAAATATTCATTTGCTTTACAGATCTATGTCAGAGTGAGGTTAAATCACATCAGAGTAGAGGATTCTTAGTACAAACCTTACAGAATAGCAAATTACGCCTCTCTACGTCTTTTATCATCACACAAATTACAAGTGACACTACAGTTATCTGAACACCAGTTTTGGCTTTTTTTTTTTTTTTATTTCCAGATCTGCTTGGTGCTTGCAGACAAGGGAGACATGGTAAGTAAAATGTTCAAAGTATTTTAGGCCTTTAAATCTGTAGAAAAAAAAAAAAAATCAAATCTTGTAGGTCCTTAGCAACTAAAAATAAACCAGCTTTCTATCGTGTCTTTTAAAAGCCCTCACAGATATTCACACCACTGCTCCCAAGTGCCTTTATAGAGCTAAATGAAGTGATCAATGATAAAAAAATAAAAGAATAAAAAGGAAACAGCCAGGTTTTTTTTTCCTGTCACTCACAGATCCCTGCCCTTTCTCGGCCACCTCTTGTTTTCCTTCATATTCCCTGGGTGGCAAAGGAAGCCATGTGGAAATTGCAGCTGAACCTGAAAGGCTGTGGCCTAAACCAGAAACCTTTCCAGGCTCAGCTGAGTTTCCTGCCCGGGTCTTATTTAGTAAAACAACAGCAGAGTTCTTCCAAGAATTTCCTATTTCTATAAAATTCATGAAGGTTTGTATTTTCCCCTCCTAGCACCAGATTATTCCCTTCCAGAACCTGGAAACCTGAAAGGTCTAAATAAACTTCTGAGCTGATCTGTTTGTGAAAAGGGCTTTTTCCGTGCGCAGTTTGTAGAGAGGAGAGGAGAGAACGACTTTGTCAGGCATGTAAATACCCAAATTTCAGTCAGAAACTGATTTATAGAGTTGCAGAAATGAATTCTGCGTATAATTTGTACTCCTCTTTCTGCTCATGAAGAATTAAAGACTTCCCAGGGAAAGCAGATTGGTATTTGCATTTTGGTCAGCTGCAGCTGCTGGGTGGGGAGAAAAACATTCCAAATGCCCAAATAAACCCAGATCCGCCACTTGGGGTTTACAAAACTGTTTGTCCTGCTGCAGCCAACTCTAACCAGTTTTACAGCGCTCCTGTACTTCTTTGGGAATGGGAATGGGACACGTTAACACACAGGTCTGCTTCCATCGCAGAAGGTCAAGTCGGCTGATGAGCCGGGAGTTGGACTCACCCTGGGCTTTTTGTCAGAGGTTATTTTCAGCCAGGGGAAGGTCAGCAGTGGCTGGAGTGGGATTCCTCCATCTAAGCTGCAATTCTGTAAAATGCTGTGGGGGTTGAAACATGCAGTTTATAATTGGGGAGATAATTGCCTGCCATTCAATCGACTTTGTACTCGCTCCTTCTCTAACTCTGCTGTCTTGCAGAACTTATCTCTAACCCCCAACCCTGTTGGGTAATTTAACTTCCCCTCTTAGTGGATCCAAGAAAGAGCTGGATATACAAGGGAACGAGTTTTCACAGAACTTGCTCTGAGGCAGATATTTATTTACAGAGTTTTCCTTTGATTTTTTTTTTCCTGTGTGTGTTTCCCCCTGTTTGCCTTGGCAGGGGAATCATCTCCGTATTAATCTGCACGCCCTCCAAAGGCACACAATTCCCATTAGCATCACTGACAATTAAATATTCTTGGGAAGGAGAGAATAGACCCACCAACAGAAAATGTTATTTAATGACATTGTAGCTGCAGCACATCTTCCTGCAGAGCTTTGTGCAATCACGCCAAGTAAGCAAAGAAAAATTGTTCTGCAACGTGGAGCATTTAAAATTTCATAAGCAATCTGATTTCAAAAGGAAAAAAAAAAAAAAAAAAGGCAAAAATCACCTTTCAGGTACCTTTTTATTTTAGGAGAAAGTTTTCCATCTTAGATATGCTCATTTTCTCCCTTCCCACAAGGCCATCTTCCTTGCCTGCTTCCCCTCCATTTTTTCCTACTTACCCACCCTCCTTGGGGCTACTTCTATTAATTTACCTGTAAATCTCAATCCCAGCTGAATTTCTTCCTTGACTAACTTCTGCTCCCAGAGAGGAAAAATGCAAATCTCCCCAGTGAGCATCATCTTTCATTTCCTAGACCATACAGGCTTTAATTACTTTTAAATGTTCTAGTTAATTAAGACACATTCTAGGAGTGTGTCGAGGATCTCTTTGATCCTCACCAGCTTTCCTGCATTATTCCCACACTTTTTCCCACTGTTCCCACTGCCCAGAACCCATTTGTAAAGCAAGGCAGAGCAGCATGGCACCACGTGTAAATCTGCCCTCATTAAGTTGGGAGCTGCAGTTAAATTACAGATGTTCATCTTAAGCAGGAGGAACATTTTTATGGATCCTGGTTCACCCTCTGCAGACTTCAGCTATTTCCAGGGGCTGCCACACCGAACACACTCCAATTTGTCAGCTGCCTGGAAAAGGAGAGAGCTGAGCCCCGGGACTTAATTCCCTTCAATCTTCTCAAAAGATATGATCCAGTACCTGAGGATAAAAGCTTAGGAATGTAGAGGGAGGCAGTCCAAAGCAGCCAGGACAATGGGAGCGGGCAGGCACCTCAGCACAACACTAAGCCCCGTTTTTCCAAAGGTCAGACACACACCCAGGAAGCCCCTTCTTTCCTTTCCCTCCCTGTTAGAAAAGGTGGCAGAAGAATTTCGGGGCTTCCCTGGGCCGCTGTAGGAAGGTTTTGTGTCAGTGTTTTCACACCGACCGTGTTGTTGTGGTCTTTCTAAAGCCCATTCCACGACAAGCCTTTTTCCCCCCCCCCTCCCACGTGGGACAAGCTGAGGGACAAAATGTTGACAGGGGTGTTTTACACTGGTGACATCTTGCAGCGGCGTTTTGGCTCTGCTGCGGAAAACATCTGTATGAGGGAGAATTTGCACGGCCACAGGGGCCTGCTCAGCAGCTGAAGGTTTTAGTGCAGACCCTAAATCACCATTTCTGTAGCGCTGCAGATTCTTTTTTTCCCCAAATAGCTCTATGTTCTCATAAACCCCGAGCACTCTCACTTAAGGCCTGGCACGCTCGTGTAGCAGAGCCAACCACTAATCAGGCAACGAGATGAACTGTGCAGGGGGAGTCTATGAACGAGCTCAGAACAGAAATCTGAAGGTGATTTTTGAAATTAGAATGCTTATTTATAGGGAAATCCTGAAAAGAAGGATGCTTTTTCCATGTCTTCCACGTAACATTGTTTGACAGGGTGCTGAAGCAGAAAGGTCCTTTGCTGGCTCCAGTTTCCCGTGGACCCATTTAACACTGGCACATTAAACACATTTTTATTTTACACATTAAGGAAGAATAATTCTGGACACTTAACAGTGACCCAAGGAAGGCATTATAAAATTTGGTAATGTGCAATAAAACTACTCTCCTAGGTGCCCAATCTTAAGTATATCCACTTTCTGGTTTCCTTCCAATGTTAAGTTTTGCACTCTTGCACCTTTAATTACAGAGCTTAGCACCCACTTGAAAGGACTCCTTTGCCCACAGACAATTCCATTACATTTTGGCTGCCTTTTCCTTTTGCCACCTGTTGATTAATTGTCTTAGGAATTCATTCCTTCATACTTCCCATCCTTCTATGTATTAAATGGGCATAGGAAAGCACAGCAATAAATAGGGAATGACTAACACATGCTGAGGGAGAAAGCACTTCTTGGAGACAGGATTTTGTCTATGGTAAAGGAAGTCTGGAGCCCTAGCAAACCATCTCAGGAAAACCAAGCCCCCTAGATGATCTTTCAGGTCCCTTTCAACCCAAACCAGTCCACGATCCTATGAACTGCCAGGCAAAAGCCAGCCGACAGACCTGTGGCATTTCCCAAATTAAAAAGCATGTTCCAATCTACCCTCACAAGGAACAGGTTTCGTGAACTTTGCCACAGGGTTACGCTTGAGTCTAATTTAAGAGGCGACTGTGAGGTGTTAATTTAGCCAGTGAGAGGAGGAGAGAATTGGCGGCAGGGTGAAGTGCCAGGCCTCAACAAAGGGAATTCAGTGGCGGATGGATTGGATATCCTACCTGGAGAGGCACTTCCTCGGGGACTGGATCAGAGAAGCAATTGCCACCTTTACATACTCTGTGTTATTGAATGTTTTAGGAGTGCTGGAGGAGAGAGCTGGTTTCAGGCATGAGCCAGACCGCTGGAAGCCAAACCAGCCCAGCAGAACCGCACCGGGAATTCCCACTGCTGTGGGAGCCCCTGGGCTCCATGGACAGGGTCACCCCTGGAAGTCCTGCCCCCTCTGCCAGCAGAGGGGTTTCTTTGGTTGCAGATTCCCTGGGAAAGCCAAAGCCCTGGTCCTCCCGGCGCAGAGCCCACACTGCGTGTGCCTCGCTGTAATTAGCGCGAGGAATCGCACCATCGCTCTCCAGCTTCCCAAAATAATCAAAAGCCGTGGGAATCCAAATCTGATTTCAAAAATGCCTCTCTGAAGCTGGAATCATTCAGGGTTTAAAAGAGTAATCCTATTATGGTGGCAGAGTTTAATCACTTTCCCTTATCCGCCGGAGCAGAGATGACAGCCAGCGGAACGACCGGATACCCGCAGCGGTTGGATCGGGCTGGAAATGCCTCTGGAAAATTTGGGAGGATCCCCTGGAAAACCCAGCCATGTGGCTGTAGGTACAGGCAGGGCACAGGAGGACTGCGTCCAGATCTGCACTTCCGGCACCACGGGAAACAGAAAATAGGGATCAAAGGAGAAAGTAGGAATCAAAGGGAAAAGCCGTGCTAATCTCAAAAATCCCAAATCACCGCTTCCAGGAATAAGGAGCATAATGCCCTAAAATCCTTTGGCTCATCCCAAGAAGCCAAGATGACTCAAGGGTCTTGAGTCACAGACCACGCAGGAAAATACACTCCACTGAATGGAGCTGAATGGAGCAAAGCTGAAATAAGGAGATTAGGGCTGGAAATAACTGCAGGTACTCACAACATTTGAAGGAGTTTTCTCAACTGCAGCACCTGGAATTTCCCAGAAAAATTAAATATGAATAACACAGACCTCCAAATCAGATACTGTGCCTCAAAGCAGCCGCCAGCTCAAAATGTAATCACAGATATGGTGCCAAAAGCACATTTCCTTTGCTTTGTCTCCTCGCAGCATCTCGTGTTGGAGGGTAAAAAACCAAACTCATCACTAATGATAAAATCAGAGAATCAGAGAATCATCGAGGCTGGAAAAGATCTTTAAGATCATCAAGTCCAAATGCTCCTATTAAAAGAGAAAGGGGAGGTGGGGAAAGCTTTGCCAAGACATGAACTGCAGTTTAGCCAAATTTAGCTAGAAACTAGCACAGCATTCAACCTTTCCTTTCCTTCCATCTCTAAATATCTTGCCAGGGTTTAACAGCAGACTCACAAAGTAACCTTTCGCTTTTTTGGCCTGGTGATGAGTATTTCTCTACTCGAGAGAAGAATGAGAAGTGGGATAAATATATGAAAATAGCTGCTGAGTTTGGGAGGTTAAAAATAAGATTCCTCGAGATGCAAAGTTCCCCCACGTGTCAGCCTTTGTTTCACCAGCCCAGCAGCAAAGGAGGCACTTTTAATTAAGTGCAAGGCAACTACGGAAAACTGAGCCTGAGAAACAAGGAGGGATAGGATTATTATAATCCAGTGAGACACAATGAAATGCGGTAATCAAAGGCTCTTAGTGGCACAGAACTTGTTAGAGCCTTGAAGTGGGTATTTGCACTTTATTCTGACATGCTGCAGCTTCTTCCAACACACAGAGCTTTTTCAGGAGGAATGAAAGGATGACAGAGACGTTCGTAAATCACTTGGAAAAAAAGGCAAAATAAGCAAAAGCAGCACAAAACAACGTTACAGCAAAAGAGTGTTCCTCACAAAACCCCAACAAAACAAAGCCCAGAGAACCCAGGCAGCAGTGATGATGGCATTATTTTGAGGTCTTTGCTCCCAGTTGTGTCCCAGTAATAATCTTTCAGAGGATCAGGATTAGGTATCAGAAGGAAAGCAATAAGGCTTTGCCTCCCACAAAGATGATTCCAGGGACTGCCTGGGAAACAGGGAAATTGGGGTGTAAATACGCAACTGGCAGATACATTTTGTATCTGAGCTCCAATTTTTAGTTTTGGTGATTTGTTTTTGTTGGTTTGGGGGGTTTTTTTGGGCAGAATGGTCTTAAATCAGGTATTTGTCTCCATCGTGATTTCCTGTGAAGCCACACCTGAGTATTTCCAGCTACTGCTCCGAGTGGTCTCACACGGGGCTGGGAGGTGATTTAACTCAGGGCTGCCGAGTGCCCGCCTGTGCCTGTGGGGAGACAGAAATGTGACAACAGCAATCAGCAGTAATTCCTCAGGGCTCTGCCCCTAAATCTGCCACCAAGCAGAGCTGGCACTGCCCTGCCTGCCCAGCCAGCAGCAGCAGCGAGCTGTGTGCGCCACAGAACGGTGCTTTGATGGACCGTCCTTCCGGAGATTGGGCGGCATAATTTACACCCCTCTCCCTGTTGTTGGAGCAGCCAGAGCCTTGTCCTGGTGTGACTGGACTGTGATGAATTGGATGTCTGGTCCTGGAGTCAGGGTGTGCTGGTGGGGACGATTGCCAAGTGCCAGGGACACGGCACGGAGCAAGGGGCTGTGCTGACTCATCCTGCCTCACCCGCAGTGGGAAACAGCAGCCACTCTTTTTTATTTCGTCCTTAGAGCATGAAAAATGTAAAGGTGGGGGGCATTAAAATGAACTCATCCCATTCACCCAGGTTCCCAGATCCCTCCTAACCCTTCACTGTTATCAGCATATGCATGGAAAAGCCAAAATGAGGTGACTTCAGAAATTAGCAGAGCATGCAGTGGTGGACAGGTTTGGGAACTCAGAGACACCCCCACTGGAGCCCCAGTTCACAACCTGTGGAAAGGGAGAAACCTTTTTTCCCCCCACAGCAGGCAGTTCTTTTACTGATGCCTCTCCACCCCCATGCCACCCTCCCAGCAGGAATTCACATCCCTGCAAACACTCCCAGGAAAACTGTGGGTTATCCCATGAATGGGTGTCCAGGAGGTGCAGCCGCTGGGCCTCATCTCCTCTCTGACCTGACTGACTGCTGGTGTTGCTGCAGAGCTGCGATCCCAACTCCTTCGTGACAGGCAAAGTCCCATCCCCGAGGGATGGCCTCTTTTCCAAAGGTCACCCAGAACCTGTCCTTTCCATTTGGGGATGCATGGACCAGCCTGCCTGCACGGCCCGGGCAGCACCACAGGGAAGTCAAAGGAATGAAGTCAAGCTTCTTTTACTTCTCCCAGGCAGTTCTTTAAAACAAAACCAAACAAACGAATGCTCGATGTAACAAAATGCCTGAGGAAACATTGACAAAATAACCAAACTGTGACCTCCCCAAGCCTATGCATCCTTTTCATCCTCCACCACGTGCACTGGAAAGGCGGGAAAAGGAGGTGCTGCGCACTGCAGATGGTTCCATAAAACGGTGCCACGGCCACTCATGGCTCTGGATAGCTGAAGGGAATTCAAACTGGCAACTCTTCAGCACCCCCAACCCCATCCCCACACCTCCCAAAGTTAACTAGAATAACTGCGCTTGACTCAAGACACTGAGCTGGAATATTCCACTCGTGTCATTCGTGCCCTTCACTTCTCACAGAGCCTCCCTGAAACACGAGAGGCGCTTGCTGATGGAAACAATTCCGGCTCCTGCAGCGGAATTCAGGAGACAAACCCGGGACGAGTGTCCTTGAGGGGTGGCCGTCCTGCTCTCCTAATTCCCAAATATGCTGAGCACACCAGGAGCCACTGCATTTTGAGTGGGAAAAGTTGTGCCAAAGCCACGTCTCTGGTGCCTGCAGGAATGAGGTTAGATCCCGGTGCTCCGGAAGCCTGCAGAGCGCAGCTCCCACTTTCCATACCAATGAAAAGTAATTCAATTCCCTTTTTCAATAATTCACTGCTAAGCCAAATACTGATTAGATTAATAAAAGAATGTCAGGAGTTGTCTTTTCAGGGTTGGGGATTGCTTTTTTCCCCTCTTCTGGCATTCTTTCCCTTTTAAGCTGTCATCCTTGTTTTCTCTTCTCCCAAGACAGGGGAAGAGGACAAAAGGTCAAAAAAGAAATATATTAGATTTGCCCACTCAAAAAAAAAAAAAAGACCCAACATCCCCCTGCTCTTGCCACCTTTTTCTATTATCTTCTCGGAAGAGAGAAATAGAGAAGGAGAAAAGGGCATTTCTTGCCTTTTAACAGGAGATGGAGGGATAACACACAAAAATTTATCCTCGTCCCTTTCTGGGTAATCAATACACCTGAAGAAGTGTTTCCTATTGATCTCCGAGCCCCTGCATCCTTGTGCTGGCGTCAACACTATATACAAGGATCCTGGGTGGTATATAAACAGCAAATAAAAGGCAGTATGTCTGTTGTGATATATTGATTAACCGGCTGTAAAACCATTGTGGAAGAGATATCCGTGGGTGCCTGTCTTTTATTGCTGTCAAAGGCACGGTACTTGGGCTGGAAGCACCTTTGGGTAGTTCCAGAGATCTGGTATTTAGGGAAGACAGAGCCCTGGGAATAAATACTACGGCTCATTTTGGCTGACTGAGTATCGACCAGGTTTTCCCTTTGTAAGCTTTGTTTGGAGGGTGAGATATGATCTGTCTCCCGTGGTGGGAAACCTCTGCTCCCCACAAAGTCACACCGGCAGGACTGTGCTGGAGCACTTGGCTGATCCGGGACTGGGGATGGGCACAGGGTGACAGTGCAGTGGGATAAACCCTCACTGCTGCAGAGGATCCCTCTATGCCACTGCATCCCTGTTAAATGAACGTGGAGACAGCCCCGTGGCTGCACCGGCACAGGGCTGTGGGCAAGGAAGGCACTACCGTGAATTCAGGTATTGAGAGCTCCCCTCCCTCCTCCGGGCTGGCCAGAGCCCCTTCCCTTAGAAATGAGAAACCAGCAGGAATTCATCCAAAACTATCAGTAAAAAAAGGGGCAAAAAACACGCCCTCAGGAGAGGACTTTTCCTGCCCTCCCCTGACCTGGGATTCTCTCTCAGTAAGGCCAGTTCAGCTCTCCAGCAAGGTGTTCATCTTCTGAGGCAGGAGGGCTGTAACTTTTCTGTCTCCACCTTTCCGAGCTTAACCATCCTCAGCATTTACTCTTCTCTCCTGACTGAATTTGTTCAGCTTCAAATGAATTTCCTTTCTTCTTTTTTTTTT